>VZRR01010917.1:234928-283940 GCA_013398015.1 Oreocharis arfaki | reverse complement strand
AAGCTTTAATTGGAAAATTAAGCCTGATATGCAAAAGAACCAAGCTTATAAAAGAAGAACTCATGACTCACAGTCCATCTTGGGAGTAGCTTCTGGGCTCCTCAGGGAGTACCTTTGAAGGCCGTTCAAATAAATACCTACCTTTGTGCCTTATTCCTGTCTAGTCTCTGTTTTTTAGGTGGCCATCTCAGGCATCAACAGGGTAAGACCTTTCATCCCCATCACTCATTCCTGACTTACACAGTAGATTTATCATATTTATGGGATGGATTCTCTGGCAGTACTGCTAATGAAACCTGTTAAAAGAGCCAAAAAAATACAGGTTGGGTGAACCAGGAAGGAGTAATTTTTTTTTTAACTTTCTAAATTGATTATTTAGCAATCTGGATGCAATCAAAGAGTTTAATCAGCCCAGCTAAGGGAACTGATACCATCTCAGAAGTGACAACGAAAAAGGCTTCAGAACTTCTTAAACTAAGTTGGTCACCAAAAGAGTTGTAACATGGATCTGCCATTTCTTTAATGCTTCTGTTATACAGAATGAAACAGTGCCTCAGACAAAAAAATCATGGATAAAGCAGTAATTTATATTCATAGGGTTTTATCATGTCTTTGTAGATGTGTGTCAGTCACTCACTGATCCCTATAAATTACATTTCAAAAAGCAGTTGGGCATGCAAATAGGCTCTCTAAGGGGAGCTAGTAGCATGGCTTACAGATGGCATTAAGTGAAGCAAGTAAAAAAGAAATCACTACTTTTTAACTGTAATATTATCCACTTCTACATGCCAAGATAATGTGTTAGATTGCTGTGGCTGAGAGCTGCAAAAAATGCAAAAAAGCAAATTGAACACCTTCTATTTTAAGATTTAAATGTACACACTCTTGTAGCAGAACGACATTTTCTCCCAGAAGTCTGAAAATGTCTTCTGTTTATTCTGCTGTGTATACCATGGGATTAACCTGAACAATCCTATAAAAACACTAAAATGCTCTTATTTCCTGCTAAAAGGCAGTGTTATCAGTATATATTGGTGTGGAATTGCTCCTCTGCACACCCCAAGTGGCAAGGATACAGCTGCCTAACTTAGGCAGCTAGAGTTGGTTTGAACGTCCTTACCCTCGCATTACTGCTGCCCTCACAGGACCTGTACCTGGAAGTGGAGATTCTCATCAATTTCACAATCCTCTCCTTCACCTAGAAAACATGTATGTTGTGCCTAACCTGTGGTCAACAATTCCCAGCCATCTTCATTCATGACTTTACTGTTTACAGGCCATTGTTTTCAGGTGAGCCCAGATCTCAACCTGGCTACCAAAAGAGGTCAGAAAGCCCAGTTCTGGATGCAGCACAACACTGCTTACCCTGTGCTGTAAAAGTGTGAGCTTTACACACAACAACTTGCTCTCTAAAGGTCTTTCATAATACAAAACATTTCTATGCAGTTTTCTTCACCAGTATGTGATGAAAATGTGTAGAAATGCCTGTGAGTTGAACTCAGGTGTCTGGCTTAGAAATACATCTTTGTTCAAGTGCCAGAAAGTCCATGAAGTCTAGAGAGGAAGAATCCCACTAACTGCACGAATCGCTTTGTACTGAAGCCCCAAACTAAGTAATACCCAATGGGGTCTATGGCATGATCTTTCCAGCAGGGGAGAGGTAGTTATTAAGGCCTGAAGTTAAGATGTAACTTGAATAATTCTGAAGAGAGAGTGTGCGTGTGTACAGTGCTTCTCAATGCTAACCGAACTATAATTTAGGACCGGCATAGCTGACAGAATGAGAAGGTGCAACAGCAGCTATAAAATGTTGCAGTTTGTTGTGGCTGCGTGGGGTGGCACGGCAAGCCACAAGCAGGATGGCCAGAGAGCATCTTTGCCCAAGCCCAGGTCAGCACCTTGGTGCCCCAGCCCCTCCTCTGAAGGCTGTCACTGCGCTGTCCCTGGCTGGGGGAGCCAAAGGCCTGCTCAGGTTTTGTCTGCTTCTGCAACACGGCGGCGGCAAAGGAGGCGAGAAGATGGTCTCTGCATGGGGACCTCAGGAGATCTTTATTCACAGGGTGACCAGAGGCAACAACCAGAGGCAAAGACCGGGAACAGGGGAGGGTCTGGGGTTTTGTACGTGGGGGTGGGGGGACAGAGAGAGCACACAGGCCAGGGGTCTCAGGGCACAGGGTGGTGCATGGGCGGAGTTGGGGTACAGGGGCCAACAGGGAGAACCCTAGGGAGCAGCCAGGACCAGGGGCAGGGAAGGCAGGAGAATGTGGGAAGGAGGGACATATAAGGAAGAAAGCGGTGGGAAAATACATTGCTTTGTGGGGGCAGAGACCATAGCCTCTAGGCCACTTCAGTACAATAATTTTCTTAGACTCTCAATTGTTTACAGTCCCTGTAAGTAAAAAAAAAAGTCTTCAGTTTTATCTCCTTACTTGCTCATTTCAGTCTCTTTCTCAAAAATTTTCTGAGGTCTTATCTTGCTACCCTTTCAATCCTTCTAAAATGCTGTTGCTATGTAGGTGCGCACTGGGACCAGACCTTGAAAGTTGTTCCCTACATTCTTAGCCCCATTTGTTTCTCTGCTTTCTTTCCAGTTTCATACAAACCACCATCCACATTATGTATTATTCCCTTCTTCAGTTTGGCTCTCTCTCTGACGGGATATCTTCACCTTGAATGTTTCTAAAAATTAATGCTTCTGTAGTGGCTTTGTAATATATTTTTGCTCCATTCCTGGGCCTTCATTAGCATAATGGTAGGATAGATGCATATTAAACTAGAAGTTGATTTAGTGCAGTGCTTTCAATTACTATTGTAAGGTCACAACTGGATTTCATTAGAGACTAAGAGTAAAGCTGCTGGCATACACCGTCATTGTTTGGTTCTTATTTAAGCTTTCAAAAACAAAAATTAGCATTTAAAAGTCTGAAAAGTGTAAATTAATAAGCCCCTAGGCACCAGAAATATCCGCAGAGTAGGACTCAAGGTAGGTCAGCCTTGCTGGTTTACCCTGGATTACCTTGGTATCTGCAGTAGTGATACACCATGCCATGGGATTCTTCCCACACACAACTGTGTCAGTGTTAGCAGCCAAGTAATTATGCTTTTGCACAGGAATGTTACACTCAGATTGGATTTCCTCCAGCCAGATCCAGGGCTGGCACTGAATCACTACCACAGTTTGGCTATAACTGAGGAAATCTCTGCTTAATACATCAGTACGACCCCCGTATCAAGAGGTGATGACACACCAGTGCTGAATCTTCCACTGAGCTCAGGAGCTTTCAATTTACTTTGTTGTCTTTGTTCCTCTCAGAATGCAGGGCATTTTTGTGGTAGAAATGTAGTAAAAATAGTGCCTTAATAAATATTTTTGGCATCTATTACAGGCTTTAATGTTGTCCAGTTACTTGTTTAATAGCTTTGATTTATGACAAAGAGATTAGCAAAATGTCTCATCTTTTGTCATGATCAGGTAGTAGCTCACTGACCTTATAAGCCAAAACTGAATCATAGAATGACTTAGGATAGAAGAGACCGTAAAGGTCTCATTACAGCGCCCCTGACATGGGCAGGGACACCTTCCACTTAGACCAGGCTGCTCAGGGACCCATCTAACCTGGCTCTGAACACTTCCAGGGATGGGACACTCACAACTTCTCTGGACAACCTGTTCCAGTGCCTCACCACCCTCACAGTAAATAGTTTCTTCCTAATATCTAATGTAAACCTGCTCTCTTCCATTTAAAAACCATTACCCCTTGTTGTGTCACTACAAATCCTTGTCAAAAGTCCCTGTCCATTGGCATCTCAATGATTAGCATCTCAGTGATAGCTTCCTGCTGCTGGTAGCTTGAGAAGTCTATGCTGCACCTGGCAGCATCATGATGAAGAGACACTGTCAAATTGTTGTTAACAGTCTGCCACCAAACTGTCCAAATATAGCCTCATTATCCAACATGGAAGTGGACATGCAGGTGCTGCCATGAAGCAGACTGTCCTGATGACAACACATATTGCCCTCATTCTGAATTCTGGAGCTGGTGCTCCCCACCTCCTGCCATAAGCATTGCACAGACTGGAAGGTCTGGCTCAGATTTTGCTGTTCACATGAGATTAAGCAAGCTGTACGGCCATATATTCAAACCATAAAGAGTCCTTGATCCAAGACATAAGTTTGCATAAAGCCATAATATTATTCATGACCCTTGATTAAAAAATCTTGCCAGTCTTCCTAAAAGAGTTCTGAGTCTCGAGGATTAGGATCAATTGGATCCTTGAACTCTCTAATCACAGCACTGTCCTGAGCAATTAAATATCTACGTAGTATGATCAAAGTGAGGAAGACAGCAAAGGTGAGTTTTCCTAATGCTCAAGAGACTGAACAGACTGCAGAACACACCAGAAAGGAAAATAAGCTCTGGCTAGAGAGACATGAGTCAGAGGCTGACTGCCTCTGAGCAAGACACACAGATGACTGCTTTGCATTGCTTGTTACGTGGAAACACATGGTGTGCACCCAGGGCAGCTGCTGGCACACACTTCACTGCTGAAAAATGTACAAGAACATAAAGTCCCCAGATCAAAACAATTCTCACATAACTGAACGCAGGTCATTCCACTGCCTAATGCCTAATGCACCCTCTGTGACACACTGCCAACTGTTTAGTACGCTGCTCTTACTTTAAATATTGGATTTTTTGATTGTTTTTAAACAGAAAGGACTCCACTACAAGTTGAAGTACATACATCAGAAGAAACAGAAGTTTCATCCAGTGCAGCTTGAATGCATCCATCATTTCTAGAGCACAGAAGAGTTAATTCTTCAACTTCTTTATTTAGATATGCAAGCTGAGTGTAAAGGATTGGTAGATTTGTAGGAAAAACTGGCATACATTACTTTCTTTTTTTGCATTTGTCAGTGGTCTACCAAATTTGTATTTTAGAACAAATCCCTATTCTCCAACATGTAAAGGTAATTCACATTTTAAGTTTTCGAGGAGGATTCATTTCTATCGACATACTAGAAATACCATCATTTGCTGATTTCTAAATAGATCTTAAACTCAGTTCAATGCAGTTTTTTTAGCAAAGGACTTAATTAAATGACAAAGGCTTCCATCAGGAACATCAGCTGTCTGTCCTTCAGAACAATACAGTTGATGAAAAGACACTCTTTGATATATCTGTCTAGAAAAAAACCCATTTGTTCCATCTTTCAGTACTCAATCATGATCATCTTCATCTTCACTGCTAGTGAAGTAGAAATACCTAGAAATGGGTTCTGCTTCCTTTTTCGGTGGTGAGAAAGAGTGATTTCATCTTATCTGAGTATCACCCATTACTTTCCCTAGCTTTGTAGCTGTCCTGAGTCGTTTCCTTCTATTCTGTGCTTTCACCAAAATTAGAGAACCCGAAATGCTTTGAAGGATCAAACTTAAACACACTTGCACTGATGCTTGCTGTTAGAAAGCTTAGAAAAACAACTCTCCTGTCAATTTGGCACTCACAGAAAATTCTTTGTGTCAGGAAGTGGCACTAAAGTTTCTTTCTCTTCCTGCTCCCCATCTGGCTTTGTCATTTTTCTGACATACACTTATTAACTCTTTAACAGTTGGACAGGAAGAAAAAAAACATTGTGGTTTTTCATCACAAGGTCAAAAGCACTATATTTCTCCTATTCTTTATAAGAGATTTGCAAGTAACTTTTTGTGACTGTAACTTTCTGTAGTTTAACCATAACTCTCTTGCAGAAATGTTGCAAGAACCAGAATAGTTCCCACAGAAGAAAGGAGAGGGATGGGGAAGAGAACCATTTTAGTGCTGAGGCTGTAGTTACCTCCCTCTGAGATATCCCACACACTGAAGATCATTTCACACACAACTCCTTCTTAGATGTTAAACTAAACCCTACATCCAAAGCTTGTATGTTCTACTTTCTTTTACTGTGACTTTTGAGCAGTTTCTGCTTCTATCCTGTCTTTGTTAGATGGGTTTCTGACCCACTCAGAAAATTATATCAAAAGGTTATTGAACAGAAAAAGTGAAACATGATTAATATTCTGAACATGCAGTTAGCCAGAAAAAAATGGGAAAAGCAAGCTGTTTCCTTCTTTTACACTGAAGCAAGGAGAAAAAGAATCAATCAAGACTGAAAGACTGCGGGCTGTTTTGTCTAGGGATGGGAGAACTGAGAGGAAACATCAGAGTGGTCTTCAAAGAGAAGAAAGGCTTCTGCAATGACAAAAGGAATCCTTGATGCCACGACCTTTGAGTAAGAAGCAAGTGTAATTGTATCAAATTACACAAGCTGGAAATTTAGGTTAGACATCAGAACAGACATTACAATAGCAAGGATAATTGAGCACTGGAGGAGACTATGAAATAACCACCAGAGAAGGTTTTAAAAAACAGTCTAGACAAGAAACAGCCTGGAAAGATATGGCGGCAACTGAAGCTGAGTAATGGACTAAATGTTCTCTTAAAAACCAGTGCTTTTTGATGACTTGGTGATTCCCTATAGACTTATGGCCTATTCATGCCCTGAATATTCCCTGGAAATAAAACTAAACACCCAGAATTTATTAATCTGTATTTTATAATAAAACAACAGATGCTGAAATTTTTCCACCTGACTAAAAACATAAGTGGGAAACCTTGATCCATATTTTGCATCTGGAGGTACCAGCAAGTACCCTTTCTCTTGCTGCTCACCTGTAGCACCTGCAGTGTTTTACAGTCTGCTGCATTCTTCTGGCACGAAGACGTACCACTGTTTTCCAGAATGTCTCATTTAGCCCAAAGTGGTCCAAATTTGTTCCTAGAATGGGAATGAGGTAATTGGCAGAGACAGCACCAGAACTGCCAACAATTTAGTAATTTTATTAATGACTATACAAGTGTTTCATCTCATATATCATGCAACTGTACTCATGACTGCCTAACTTCAATGACACCAGAAGAGAAAGGACAGCCCGATACAATGGCAAAAGAAGAAAAAAAAAGCTCTTCCTTTAAACGTAATCAAAAGACTTTGATTTCATGGTTGGGCTGCTGTTGTCTGTGAAGAGATCTTTATCATGCTGCACGTTATGTAAGCCAGCACTGGCAGCAGAAAACAGTGGACCAAAAAAAAAAACTCTGAAAGAGAAATGCACAGCTTTCATGCACTGAGATCGCACAAAAAATTGTAGGTAGAAAAAGCATTTTAGGAGAACAAAACCCCCTATATTCACAAGAACAGCATGTAAATCTCTGGAATTCTTGCCTTGGTTCTCAGGAACTGCCAAGCACAGATTTCTAATGTCTTAGTGTGCATTTTCTGGCTGGAGCCAGAAAGTCAGCATTCAGAAGCTGTATCTCCTAAGTGCCCAGTCTGCTGGGCACACATCTGTCTGTCTGCATTTTGCATTGCTGAGGGACTCTTGACCAGCATTAACACATAGAAAAGCCCACCTGGATACTTTTGAGACACATGACAAAGTGATTATCTGTGATAAAGGTGCTATAATTTTACCCAGCTGTACAAAGGAGCATAGGATATTTCTGAGAGATTATCCCAGACCACAGGTGTCACTTGGAGACCGAGAAATGTGGGCACAGAAGGTCAAATCTTGGTGAAAAGCCTGAACTGCCTTGCACAGATCACTTGACAGTCTGAGAAGAACTGCCCACAGCAGCCTCTGCAATTTCTTTCTTGACATTTCCCAAGGGAAAAAAAACCCACTTTATCAATTAAAGATCTTATCTTAGAATTTCTGCTGCATCTCCAACACAGCCAAAAAACACCAATATGAACTTGCCTGTACCTTAAAGGAGTCTGAGTAAGTTCCCATGAGAAATAACCCTCCAGCAACAGTGTCTGGAATGCTTTTGCCTTCCTACCTGCAAAGCAGCAGGAACAGTGGTGTGTGATTACGTGACTGTTTTCACTGGGATGGGGTCTTCCCAGCTAGGAGCACAGGCAAACACAGAAAAAAGGCCAAAACTAGGGTCAATTACATCATATGTAATGGTCTCAAATGACTGTGACATATTGTGTAGGATATGTAACTGGGTCAAGAAGAAAGTTTTTTCCTCTCTGTCCAGCATTTGGCTTCCACAGAAGTTCTTAAGTTCTGGCCATTTTTCTCTAACAGCTGTGAAAAAAACAAAACAAACAAACAAAAAAACCCCACTCTTTTCTTTATTGCCACACTTTTCTCTTACTTCAGAAATATCCTCCTAAGATGATGTGTGCATTCCACTTTTAGCCAGTGTCTCTGCCACAACAGTATCACAGTGACATAGCATTTATTGAAAATGACAGTCTGACAGATGGTAGGGCAAACCCTTTAATCCTAGTTCTTGACAGTGTACTACATTGCACATCTGATGCCAAAGAAAGTTTTCCTCATGTATGCAAATACATATGCTCCCTGAAGCCTTCCAATTCCTAAAGAAATGATGGAGGTGTTTCAGTCACAAAAAACACCATGCACCCTCAGATGATCAATAAAATGTCTTTGGTTTGATAGATATTACATGATATAACACCTTACTAGCTGAAGAGTTAGACAGATAAGAAGAGGGAAAGAAAAAGACAGATTTTGAGACATTTTCAGAATGTTCCTTCCATGCAGCTGTCAGGACAGAGCAGCTGACTGCTGTAAGAGGCTACAGGAGATCACACAGCACATACAGGACAACCAGGGGATCAGGTCCAGCCAGCATGAGTTCATGAAAGGCAGGTTCTGCTTGACCAACCTGATCTCCTATGACAAGGTGACACGCACAGTGGATGAGGAAAAGGCTGTAGATGCTGTTTACCTGGACTTTAGTAAACCCTCTGACACCTTTTCCCACAGCACTCGCCTGCAGCAACTGCTCATGGCTTTGACAATCCTTTCTCCGAATCAGAATTTTACTTCACAATTACTGTCCAAATTAAACTTACATGCTTAAAGAGCACAACATAACATATCTTTGTGACCCTGTGCACTGGAAGATCATCAGAGGAATTTCCAAGCCAAAGGTTTGGTGTCTCCCAACCTAGGAGATATGCAGAAAAGCTGGTGCCTTTCAGAATAACCTCAGAACTATGCAGTGAAATATGTAACTGCTTAGGTGCTGCTTGCCCTAAATGCATTGCTTTACCAGGGTGTCAGCAGCTGTGACTCAAGTGAGGAGTTTCAGATTTGGAGAGTCTCTTGCCCAACCCATTGCCTCTCGCTGAAGTATACACCCACTGCCTCACAAACCATGCAGACCTGCTACCCCATGAATTTGGAGAGAGGTGGAGGTACGAGGCATTTAAGCTGGGAATTGGGGAAGGAAAGGAAATCACTGCATTTGGGCTTTGATGAGGAAACAGAAGGGTGAACTGGAAAAAGAAGAGGTCTTTTGGGGAAATTCATTAGATGAGATGGTGTAGTACAAGAAACAGTTAAACTTGTGCAGGTAAAAGGCTTTGCAAAGTAAATGCATGTGCATGACTGAAAACCTGTATGGAGCCACCACGTAATTTAAACACTGACACAAAATTTTTTTTGACCACTGTGCACAGAAATGACACCGAACTCATGCAGGATGGGTTCTCTGTTTGGAGTCAGTAGAACCACACTTTTTCTCCGTATCACCTTCTCTGTATCTCTCCAGTGGTTCTCTCCCAGAAGCCCATCTTCAATTTTCTCTTAGGTTCTCTCAGATCTTCTTTGTATTTCCAGCTTACACTGGTTTTCCATAGCATTGACCAACAGTATGTTCTTCTCAGCTGGCTTCTTCTGTGTCAGGAATGCTCCCCATCTGCAGATAAATTTGAAAGCAAGCAAATTTTAATTTTCTAATTAAATTTTAACTTTATATAATAATATTAATTCTATACAATAAAATATAATATTTATATAATAATATTTATAATTAGATTTTAATTTTATAGTTAAATATTTTAAAAGATTAAAAGAACAGCTATAACAGATCAAAGCAAAGGTCCATCTAGCCCAGTAGGTTCTACGATGGGAAGAGGAATTTAGCATTGTAGGTGCTCCTTGTTTTTGAATCAGAAGCAGCTAAAAGGATGGAGACAACTGTCCCTTATTCTCAGTCAAAAAGCATTTGACATATCTTCAGAATGAACAGAGAAGGTCTTCTTTAAGCAAGTGGCCATCTGTATGCAAAAAAGCATCCATGTGACTTGTTCTCAGTATACCCCTACCATACATCAGTGAATCAGTTACGAGCTGACTCCTTCCAACCGTTTGTGGCTTCTTGTTTGTGGATTCATGCCTTGCCTAAATTGAAATCAGCAGGAGCATCTAGTCCTAGACATAATCTGGCTGTGTCAGTTGCCAACAGCAATTACAGGAACTCATGGGGAACATTGGCTGCAGGTTACTGAAACAGATGTCAGTTGTAACAACACAGGCATGAAACTGAATTCCAGAGTGCAGCAGCCCAAGGTGTAATGTGCAAGTTCCAACAGGTCCAGCCACAAATCAGACCACCACCTAAAAATCACAATTTGCAACCATCATTCAGATTCAGAGCCAGCCCTCCTTTCATCTGCCTCATGGAATCACAAACACATCACAGTATTAAAATGCTTTTTTATTTCCTATTAAGGCTTTCTAACCTTACCAGAGGTATAAAAAGTAGAGGTGGAGATGAGACAACATGCAATTAGAAACACAGGCTCATTGCTATTGCAGGAGGACAGTCATTCTAGGAATAAGGCTATAAAATTTAGAGATTAAATGTACTGGAAGCCTTTTTAAAAAATTTATTGAATTTTAAAGCAAATGCCAAGAAATGTTTGTGAAAGTTTTTGCAATTATCACTCACAAATGCACACCCTTTATAATTCACGTCTCTGCTCTGCATACGTGAAAAGAGGAAAACATTTTGAAAATTCCGAATATGCTTATCCAAATAATCAGTACAGGCCTGTCTGTCTCATGTTAACATCTGTCCTGAGCCTGCCCTACTTTGGTTTCTACTCAATCTTATGGCCACAAGCAGAGTCCCCTATCCTTCCAAGGTATAAACCCCTAAGGTGAGAGAAGGATCAACACAGCAGAGTGAGTTTTACCACACCTTACATTGTAGCACAAGTCAGGCCTAGGTCTACAAGTTCTTCAAATGCTTTACAGACACAGTGGTCGTCCCAGCTCCCAGAGTATACCCTGTACTCTCCCAGAGTACCCCTTCTCCCCTAGGGAAAGCCACAGGAGGTAATATGTAGCCTGTTTTCTGCATTATCTAAATATCCTGGGGGAGTGCTAAGGCAGCATGAAAAAAACAGCTCTCCACGTACTGGCTGTTGTCCCACTACACACAGGCAGCAACCAACCTGAACCTTCTGAAAGGTGTTCAGCACGATGTACATGTTTTCCACTAACAGACAAAACAGTCATATCACTGGTAACATACACATTAACTGAAACGGGCCATTGTCATAAACATTGCCTATGAAAAAGACTAGTCTTATATGTAACTAGGCAAATTACTCACTGAAAACTGTCTTTAGCTTCTGTCTACATCATTCAAACCAAGACGAGGAGAGGCTCTATCCTTCCTGCCAGAGAAGGACATCAAGCACTGTAAAGGCTCGGCAGGGAAAAACTATGAGAGGAAGGTGGAAAGAGTGTGATGTTTAAGGATGGCACACTGAGCATGGAGAGGCAAACTTAAAAAGCCTTGTGTGCAAACCCTTAACCAAAGAGCAGTGACAGCCTAACTCCCTGCATGGGTGAGATGTATCACCAGTGCCACACTGACATCCATGCCCACAGGGAGAGAGGTTGCTCTTTTCGTCAAATTGTCTGCAGGTGCAACTCCAAGGGTCAGGAAAGCTCAGAAAACAGTAGCCATCCTAAATATTTGCCCATGCTTTCCAGCTTTTTCTACTTTGTGACTATCTGATTTGTCCCCCTGTGCCCCTGGAAAATGGAGGAGATGCTGGAGTGGTGGATACTTTCTACCTGCTCTGCATACCTAAGTGAGATCCTGGCACAGTATCAAGCTTGCCCAAATGCCTGCTAAAAACAACATTTAAAACCAAAGGTAATGTCAACCACAAATGTTTTTCCTTTCACAAACTGCACTAACCTTGAGGTAAATTAAGACATGTACATTTTTCCAAAATCTATGCTAGTATTATCCCACCTGTAGAGTATGAGTAGATTTTATAGGTTTTGAAGTAAATGGGTTGCATTTTGTATATTTTTAGATCTTTAAAAAGGAATACATATTTGGAAAGCCTGACTCTACAAGGGCTTTGTTGAAGAAATACAGGATACAGTGTTAGAGAGCCAGGGACAAATCTGGCCTCAGGTCTTTCACCTCCTCTGCTGCTGATCACCACCCTCTTGGTTTGAGAGTTGGCAACAGGGATCTGACAGGTCAAATAAAATAACAAACTATTTTACACACACACACACACACACACACATATGTATATATATTCCAAAGTGTTAGTTTGGTTCAATAAAATGTATTTTCTGGAGGCTTTATCATGTCCAAATAACTCCTCATCCCACATTTCATCCTAACTGCCAAAAGCCAGGGTAGTTTTAAAACCTATAAATAAATTTCTAAAGGGAATGTTTAACTTTATTACAATTTATCTCTCTCAAAGTTCAAAATTATACTAACAAGTTGATGAGAATGATGAGTGCTTTCCAGTGCCAAAATATGAGGGAAATTTTGGCTGTTCCCAGGATAGGGGTAGAATGGGTGGGAACAGCAACACACCTGCATTCCTATAGGAGATCCCTAAGCCCTCATACGAGCACAAAAATCCCACGAAAAAAAGCAGTCAATTATGCCCTAAGAGAGAAAAAGTGTTTGCAATGAGAGTCACCTGGAGATCAGCTGTTTTGTCTCAGAAACAGGTGCCTACACAACGTCAAATGGTACAGTCAGCAGAGACCAGCCCACCCTCTGGCGACAGGCAGCTGCTCTTGTTTGTAGAGATTACAAAAAAAAGGAATTCTCCTGGAAGAATTTGTTTAAGCGACTGTTTTGTCAGCTCTTGTGTAACATCCCCAGGTTGGGCAAGAACCATTATCTTCCTTTCAGGAAACAGTGACCCAGGCAGGACTTCCCCTTGGGCAGCTGTACTGCGCAATAACCATTTCCTAAGCTCTACTTGACAGTGGGCTGCTGCAGCCAAGTGTGAGTACACTGGAAAAATCTCTACTTAAAATGGTAGCACAGAAAATACCAAGAGAGTCCAGATAAACTCCCATCAGCAGTTTGCTGTACATTCTGCAAACTAGGTGTAAATATCCTTCTGATCTGCTCGAGCCATGCCTCAGCCTAGACAGAGAGCATCGTCCCTACGGCAGGGGACACCAGCAGAGTTCCCAAAAATAAATTCCTATGTATTGAAAGAAATTAGATGTAAAATAAATAAATAAATAAATATGAATCCCTCTTTACTGGGGACTTTGATATAGCTATAGATACTAATTTATTTACATTTTCAATGAGCCTAAGGGTGTTTCCTTGCGCTCGATGCGGGCTGCTGGAGGGGGTGGCGGTCAGGCCGAGGCGCTCTGAGGAGCCCCGGGCTCTCCGGGCGCGGGCCCGCGCGGGCCGCTGCTGCCACCTGGCGGCCCCGCCGCGCCATCGCCCCGCGCCGGGCAGCCCCAGCACTCACCCTGCCCAAACGGCGGCACCTGGGGAGAAAAAAAGGCTAAAAAAACACCCCCAGAGCTGGTATTTGAAACGTTTACTCAATACGCTGATAATACGTCCAAATTACATTTCTTGAATATGTTTTATAACTCTTATCTCTCTAAGATTTTCTAAAAAATATATATAATGCAAAAGGCAAAGTCCATTACACAAAAACAAAGCAACAATCTTAAACGGGATGCAACACGATCTTCTTTTCAAGTACTGATAAAAAACACTTACCATGACTTCTCTGGTTCGTTCTCATCATCTTTGAATACTTAGCATGAAACTTTATGTTGTGCTTTAGTTTTGCATAAACACGGTCAAATGAGAGTATTTTCATGAGCATTGAGGACTCATGAAGTTTCTTGATACTCATAAATAACATTTGCCCAGAAACATGCCTAAGCACTCAGCTGACTGGCACAGAATGGCCTGGCTACACAATCAGGGAACTTATTTCCCATCTGCGCGAATGGAGTAGCATGGAGTATTAAACACATCCTGTGTATTTCTGTGTCCAGTCTTACATGTGTACTCAAAGGAACAGGCTTTGACAGCAGCTGAGAGCACCACCAGAAATTTCTCTCAACACCCCTACGTACATCAAGAATGTTCCACACTGCAGGGGCACAGCCAACCAATTCATGCACCCATACCTATGAGGCAGCCGACACATCAGTAAGAGGGAAAGATCTGATCTGGAGGGAGTGTAGCAGGCACCTGTGCCTGCCTGTTCTGGTAGACAGACTTGTGGAGAAATATCCTGGCACTTCAGGAGCACAGGAAAATGATCAGCATCAGATCTCTCCACAAAGCAAAATGAAGCAGTACCAAGTAGCAAACTCCCACACTGAACTACTCGGAAGAACTGAAGAGCTCACCAGCAAAAAGGTAAGTGTGATGATACAATAAATACTCTCCTCATCACCTTTATTGTCTACTCTGTAGTGACCAACTCTTATGTTCAGAACCAGCTGGTACTGAGTCAGTCTGTTTTAGTACAGACTCCACCAGAATCCACGAAGGGAGCACCAACACACTGCAAGAACAAAAATGGAAAACAAAAGCATAGGGTACTCATCTGTTACGGTGTAGAGCTTCACAAAATGATTCAAAGCCTTGCCTATGAAAATTAGGAAGGTGGTAAATATAAGCTAGATGCTTCATTTGTGTCTCTGCTGACACAGTCCTGGCATCACAGAATCTGAAAAAAAGGCTATCACTGGAAAGTGGTTCCACTGGGATGGTTGCAAACAATAAACCCAAAAGACATCACATGCCATGTACCCCCCAGCTCATAGAAACGTGGTGAGATCTAACCAGGGAAGTTTTGAACAAAGCTGTGATAAATACAGGGATACAATGCACATGCGAAACTGTCTTCAGTCTTTGTGAGAAATAAGCAAAGCTGCCAAGTGGATTTGGTCTCCTCAGGCTCATGTCCAGAAGACAAATGAAGTTACCAGAAATTCAGTCTGCTTTAATGGCAGGAAAACAGCAGGCTATTGACCCTGTGGTATTAAATGAAGTACCAGGGATAACAACCACTGTCCTCACATTCTTTCAGAGTTCTGAAAATTAGGGAAAAAAAATCTTCACTGCAGGTTTTTCCCCACCTCCCCACAGTTATCACCCCCTAAAAGGTCTCAGTTATTTTGTATCCTTATTCTTGATTGCACAGGTGTTACACAGGAGAACCATGGCGTGTTGACCCTGGCTGGACACCAGGTGCTGATCAAGCCATTCTATCACTCCCCTCCTCAGCAGGACAGTGTGGGAGAAAATAAGATGGACAGAAAAACCCCATGGATCGTGATAAAGGCAGTTTGATAAAGAAAAGGCAGCACATGGAAGTGAATGAAAACACAAGATTTATTCTCTACTTCCCATCAGCAGGCGATGTCCAGCTGTTTCCCAGGAGGCGGGGTTTCAGTGCATGTACGAGTTTCTCTGGAAGACAAAAACTGTAATAACAAATGCCTAGCTCTCTCCCCCCCACCCCCTTCCCTCTCAAACCTTCTCTTAGATGTTTCATCTGAGCAGATAATTTACCTTACAGAATATCCTTTGTTCTGTGGGTCAGCTGTCCTGGTTGTGTCCCATCCCAAGATCTTGCCCACTCTCAGCCTCCTGGCCCGGGGGAATGTTGTAGAGACAGCCTTGATGCTGTGGAGGGCTACTCAGCAGCAGCCAAAACACTGAAGTGTTTATTATTGACACCGTTCTAGCAACCAATGCAAAGCACACCAGTGTGAGAGATGCTATGGGAAAATTACCCCACCTCACCCAGACTCAATAAAAGTGTTTAATTTAGCAAAGTAATAAGAATGAGTCTTTTTTTTAAAGTCTTTTCATCAATTACTTGTTTCTCAATCTCTACATTTAATGCCTTGGCAAGTATTTTCATTGCAACCTTTTTGCTTACTTCTCAGCATCTTTCCTGGAGGTCAACACCCATTTGAGTAATTTTCCTTCATAGGAAAGGCCCCAGCTTTGTGCAGGATCTTTTGTTTTTCCAACTAAATCAGAGGGAACCTGAAGGAACAGCTACCTTGTTAAAAGTCTGGATTCACGTGAAGTTGAGGTGGTCCTCTTCAGGTAAAACTCAACATAGTTTGGGTACTATTGAAGTACATCCAGTATAAATTCATAGTCACTTAAACACAGATTTAAAAAAAGCAGCACAAAAGCCATCTGATCATAGCAGATGTATACAAATCAGATCACCATGAGCAAATTAATTAATACTTAAAAAAAAAGGGCCATTTAGAAAATAAAAGGAAAAAAAATCACAGGAAGACTGTTTCCAAAAGCAACAGATACTGATAATAAATATAACTGTGACACTTTGAAATCTCTAGTTATGCTACTCAATGAAATGTAACAAGGAACTAAGATTTTTTTTTTAGCAGCATCTTAATTAGTAATTGTTAGCAACAACATTTAGTGCATATAGAGCATTTTTCATCTGCTACTAATTAGAAAGGAAAATCTGAAGAATGACTTGGAAAATCATACCCTAGGTATTAGCATACTAACAATAGGAATAAGAATTGAATACATTTACGAAAGACAGGGAATAATAATAGAAGCAGGTTTGCAAACATTGCCAAGTTTGCTAAAAGGCAGCAGACAAGCTGCTATTCCAAATTTAGAGGTAGCAGGAAAAAGGACAAGTTCCACTGAGTATAGAACACTACACCACATATTCTCGGACCTCCTGGAGAATATGCAACAAGGGGGAGCCTATTACCTGAATCTTAAGAGTTTTTCTGTAATGATGAAAAAAAAAAAGAATTTTCAAGTTGTGGAAACCAACAGAGCTTTTGGGGGAGGGGTGTGATTTCAGCCCTGTAGGTACCTAGGTGTATAGTAATACCAAAGAAATGTGCTAACTACTCTGTTGTATGCAGAAGTAGTTTACCACTGATGTGTTACACATGGTTCACAGAGGTAGGAAAAAACCAGAATTGAAATCAAGAGGCAAAACTTAGATTGTTACATAGAATCTGAAAATCACTTCCACTGCAAGTATACTCTGAAACAATGAGAGCAGCAGAGGCTCACAGCATGACTCAAGAAATCACGCAAAACACTATTCTTTAGAACCTGGTAAAATTTCTGAGATAAAGACTTTATCAGAACAACATGCATGAATTAAGTTGTTTATATCAGAAAGTTAAATTCAAATGAAAGGCAGGTTTTGAAACAAAAAGGTATTTTGATTGGTTGCCTGCTAAGCCCCAGAGACGTCAGAAAGACATCTTTTTTCTCTCAAGCTGGCAAACACACCTTTCATGCCCTTGGCAAAGTATTTCTCAATCTTTCTAAATCTTGCTAGACAGGGTCATGGAATCACAGAGTATACTGAGTAGGAAGGGACCCACAGGGATGGGTCTTGAGTGAATGAACTATATAAGGATCAAACCCACATTAAAACATTGGCATTATTAGCATCATGTTGTAATAAACTGAGTCTTGCCCAAAAAATGTATCATTATTCTCATGTAGGACCCCAGATTTCTTCTCTTTTTTTTTTTTTTAAATACACACTCCACTTTATCAGCTTCCTTTCTTTTACCCTTCAATCATGTTTTTCCTCAGACAATTATGCTTCTACCCAGTAAACAGATTGATCTTCATCTTCTATTATACATCTGTTTAATTATAGCATAGTTAAGGCTATGGAATTACTTGACTGCTTTTAAGGTAAAAAGAGAATCACAGAGCTACAGAATTGTTAGGGTTGGAAGGGATCCCTGGAGACCATCTGGTCCAACTCTCCTGAAGAGGCAAGGGTCACCTGGAGCAGGTGACACAGGAATGTGTCCAGGTGGGTTTTTGGTCTCCTGAGAGGGGAAACTTCATGACCTCCCTGGACAGCCTGTTCCAGTGCTCTGTCACCCTCAAGGTAAAGAAGATCTTCATGTCAACGTGGAACTTCTTGTTTCAGTTGACAGCTGTTACTTCTTGTTCTTCTGCTGGGCATCACCAAAAAGGGTCTGGCACCACCCACTGACACCGGCCTTTGAGATATTTATATGCATTAACGAGACCGACTCCCAGTCTCTTCTGCAGACTAAACAGGCCCAGCTCTTGCAGTCTCCCCTCAAAAGAGAGATGCTCCAGACCCCTCATGATCCTTGGGGCTTCTGCTGCACTCTCTCCACTAGCTCCTTGCCTTTCTTACACTGAGGAGCCCACAACTGGGACACAGCACTGCAGAAGCGGCCTCACCAGGGCTGAGCAGAGGGGCAGGATCACCTCCCTCGACCTGCTGGCCACTCTGTTCCCGATGCACCCCCTGGAATCCACAAAGGCACTGCCGATTTATGGTCCGCTTGTGATTCACCAAGACGTTGATGCTTGACCTCATTAACTTTTCCCAGCAACTACGCACAGCTTCTTTTGCAGCTGCATCACGTAAACATGTGTGTTACAGGGGAACCTTTTTCCATTAAGATGTCAATGTGCTCCGCACCAGAGGGGCTCCAAGAAGAGAGTTCGTGCCCAGCCGTGCCCCGGGCTGGAGCACCCCGACCCCCGGGAGCTCCCCGGCCCCTCGGCTGGGGTCGGAGGAGCGCTCCCTCGCTCCCGCCCGCGGCGGCCAGAGGCGCCCGGAAACGAAAATGGGAAAAGGAGCCCATTTCCCGTCCGCGCCCGCCGCTTCCGGGTCGCGCGCCGGGTTCCGCTGGAGGCGGCGGGGCGGGAGCTGCGGGGCGGGCGGCGGTCCCCGTCTTCCTCCTCCTCTTCTTTTGCTTCATCTTCCTCGTCCTGGTGCCGCTCGTGGCCGCCGCGGGCTGTCCCGGGTGAGCGGGGCCGGGCAGGGCGCGCCGGCCGTGCGGGTGCCCGCGGGCGGGGGAAGGGGAGGCCGCGGGGCCCGGGGCTGCTGTGCCGGCGGCGTTCCGGCTGCAGGTTTCTTCCTCTACCAATGTAGGTTTATCACACACCGCCCCCCAACCTCTCCATCACCAAACAAAACCGAAAAAAAAAGGTGCCCTTAGCCGAAAATCCGCTGTGGTTCTGTGGTTCTTGAGAGCATCCCCGTGTTCCCAGCGTAAAATTGCTGGGATTTTAAGAGGCCGCCCTAAAGCCGCGGAGTCTGTTCCTGCTGGCCTGTTTTTTTTTTTCCTCGGGGATGTGTGTTGACTCTTTTGGGTATCTGTGGAATAGCGTTTCCTCGGCAAAGGTGAGTCTGACTCGTTACGGCTCAGCTGTCCGGGGAGAGGAAGCGGCACAGGCAGCACACGGTGATGATCGCTTTCTTCCTTGTTTAGTGGGACAAACATGGTACCCTCTTAAGTACTTTAATTCACATTTGTTTTTAAAACCATTTGGGGTCAGCCAAGAGTAGCGTGGTTTGTGACATAGTTGGCCCTAGGCTTCAGGCAGCTGTGTTGTGCTCTGGCTAATGCCGACCACACCGAGACCTGGGAACAGAAGAGTAACTGACAGATCACAAACTGGTGAAAGAGCCTCGGTCTTTCTTGAGTAATTACCTGTTAAACAGAAATCCATGGAAAAATGAGTTTCACTTAAATGCAAGAGATGCTTGGATACTTCTAGCAACCAAGCTGGTGTTCTGGATATTCATCTTAAAAGTTGATACAATCGCATTCAAAGTAAAGCCTTTTAAATTTCTGTTTAAGGTTATGTGGGAAAGAAAAAATGGGACTGCACGAGTATTTTTTTCTTGTGAGTTGTAAACATTTGAAATATCTCTAATGCTTTAACATTTTTTTGCAGATTAATAAACTTACTGAAGCACTGTTAAGGAGCTAGAATGGGAGTGAAAGCAGTCTTAATTATTTAGTCCCAATTATTTTGACTCTAGAAACATGGGATTACTCTGGGTCTTGTTTTTGAAGTTTTAGGCATTCAGCTGGTCATAAGAAACAGGAACTAATCTTGGTATTTGAGTATTTCCTCTTTTCTAATGGTATCACTTGACCAAAATATTGAAGTTCAAAATGGCTTGTTCTCATCTTGGTTTAGCTTGTTCCTATAAATTGTTTTAAATTAATTTGTGGATTTTAATAAATTTTTTTACTGTAATCTATCATTTGGATTCTTTTCTTTTGATTGTCCGGCTTGAACTAGGACTGCAAGAGTGTGGTATGCTTATGCAAGTCATTGGTACGAAAGATGATTTTTTTATCTCCTCTGTAATCTAAGAGTGATACAACTACTCATGGTGCTTATTTTTAAAACTTCAACATTTTCTCCAGGTTTAAGTTTGTTTTATCATACAAGTTCCTCACTGCCACAATGAGGCTAGTAATTCTTGAAGATTATGATCAGGCTAGTGAATGGGCAGCCAAATACATCTGTAATCGTATTATCCAGTTCAAGCCAAGTCAAGGAAGATATTTCACGCTTGGTCTACCAACAGGCAAGTTTCAATCAAAGTCTTTTTAAATAACCCTAGAACAATGTTTGTAACATTGCTAGCAGATACAGTATTTAAAATAACATAAGTATTTTTTTGGTAATATTGTAACTTTTTTTTAAAATATGGATTTGATTTCTGTGAAAAGTTGTGATAGTTTGAGAAACTGATAAATGCTAAATGAGAAACAGCAGATTGCTTGTATGTTGAAAAGCATTGCAGCAAAATTTGACTGTGAAGACATTTAAATACACTGAAAATGTTGTCCAGATACACAGAACAGTAGAAAAACTTTATTTAACAGGGAGTACACCTTTGGGATGCTACAAAAAGCTGATAGAATATCACAAAAATGGAGATCTCTCTTTCAAGTATGTAAAGACTTTCAACATGGATGAGTATGTAGGTAAGATGTGCTATTATTTGAGAACACACTGTACTGGTTTTTTTCCTCCTTATAAAAACTATTAAATACTTCATCAGAGTACCAGACTAGTCTAGTGTGTTTGTACTCCTACATTAGACTGCTGTCCAAGCATTTTTCTCTATTCCTTTATCTACAAAAATGCAAAAATAAACACTGGGCTAAATTCAGTGTTGCACAATACATTATATTGTCATGCAGTATTGTGACTGCATTTCTGTTGAAGGCTTTACACTCTGTGATAAGATGTATGTGAAGGGAGTGTAAATCAATTACCTTGTACATGCCAACAGGAAACCTTCGTTCTCGATGTAGTTTCAAATCTTGCTTTACTTGACTCAGGTTTGCCTTGCATGCCTTACATCAGTTACATTCTGACTAGAATTAAGGCTGTTTGGTTAAGTCTTTTCATATGGTAATTTCACTCTAAATGGTTTCAGGGCTTCCCAGAAATCATCCAGAGAGCTATCACTCCTATATGTGGAATAACTTCTTTAAGCATATTGACATAGATCCGAATAATGCGCATATCCTTGATGGGAACGCACCAGACTTACAGGCGGAATGTGATGCATTTGAAAAGAAAATAGAAGAAGCAGGGGGGATTGATCTGTTTGTTGGAGGTATGAGGAAATGCTCTGTGGTTAGTTACAATTCAAGCATGTAAACCAATTCTTTAATCACTATTTTCGTAACTTGACTAAAACCCAGAAAGTGTAAGAAAGTTCTGTGACTGACAAAGAATCAGTAAAAATACCAAAACAGAATGGTTGGTGTCCAAGTTTCTAATGATTTAGTTTAAGTTTTTATTGAAAATGGGGAACCAGAAGGAAAGGATGAGTCCTTTTTTATTCATTTACAATGTTTGAGGATATGTGTTGATTCTGAGGTCTGGAATGATTTATTTTTTTTTAACTTTGAAAAGGCATTGGTCCAGATGGCCACATTGCATTCAATGAACCCGGATCAAGTTTGTCTTCAAGAACAAGATTAAAGACTTTAGCCATGGACACCATTTTGGCAAATGCTAAATACTTTGATGGAGACTTATCTAAAGTACCAACTATGGCGCTAACAGTTGGTGTGGGTACAGTGATGGATGCTAGAGAAGTAAGAACTCATTTAGTTCTAGCTGCATGTGTGTTTTGAAGTTAACTGGTATTGATACTGGGATTGAAAGTAAAGAGACCTTTGTTTTGCAGGTGATGATTCTTATAACAGGTGCACATAAGGCTTTTGCACTGTACAAAGCAATTGAAGAAGGAGTCAATCATATGTGGACAGTTTCTGCTTTCCAGCAACACCCTCGCACTATCTTTGTGTGTGATGAAGATGCTACTTTAGAACTAAGAGTTAAAACTGTCAAGTACTTTAAAGGTGAGCACTGAATCAGAGCTTACATGTGTTTACGCAAAATCAACAGCTTTGAAATTATATTGATTTAAGTCTGACCCTTCTGCAGTCACTAATGTATAATGTTATATAGTCAAAATACTAAATATTAACTTATTTCTTGTGTTTGGAAAATTGCCAGGAAGCATATCTTGTGCTACCTACATTCCAGACAAATCTACTTGGGAAGAGTATTTCCTTTGCTTCTAGTTTTAAACAATAGTTTAGTAATCTTTAATTTCAAACAGCAGCAGTCTGGTGTTCCAGATTGCGGGTTTAAAGTACACTAGAAAGTTACACTTAAAGAAAACTCAATACATTTATTAATCCTGATACATTTCCATGCTGCTTTTGCTGTGTGCTGTAATGTGATGTCTAGTGAACTGTGACACAGACTTTCAGGCCACCTGAGGACATTTTTCAGGTGCAATTAGCATAACAATCTATACTGACTTTGAAAACATCACACCCTTTTACTGTGTTTTTCATATTTATAGTAGGTATATTGGGGCAAACATGAAGTAAGTCAGGATGTTTGATATAATTGAGACTTCCTAGACAGAGTCTGTTTCACTGAGACTGTAGAAGCTGAGAATAGTCGTTTTCTCCTGACTGTATTAGCACAGCACATGCAATTGTGTGACTCAGTCATCTTTCTCACTAGCCTAGGTACCTGTAGTAGTTGAGGTATCAAGAGATCAAGATTGCAATTTATTAAATTCTTTTTTAGAGCATTATATCACCAGTGCTCATACATGTATTAGATTGCACTTCGGATTGCACTTCTGTGGTTTTTATCCTGATACCTCATGTGGCCAACTTGTTAATTTTGGATTTTTCAGTATGCTGTTCTCTGCTATGTATTTGTGGGATAGGAGGGAGGGTTAGTCTTTGCCTGTATTACACTGCTAGATATTACTTATTGTTGCTTTCAAAGATTAACTTCTCTAACTGCTTGGATAAGTTTTAAACATCATCCTGTGTTTTATATAAGCAGAGGCTTTGCTTGGGAAATACAAACCTAATGTAGAATCACTAGGTATGAATGACAGTGAACATTGCTTTAAAAACATCAAGGGCTACAATTTATGAAAGTGTGCTATTGTGTCACTGTAATACACAGCAATAGAATTTTTTAAAAAATTATTTACTTTAAACTTGCCTAATTTTACCTACTCTCAAATCAGTGCTATTTTTTCCCCTTGTAAGATGGAGGAGAAATCAGTGTGGGTCAAATTTGGAATTATTTCTGAATCTTGATCTTCAGGTTAGACTTCTTAGGGAAGCTAGGTAGTTCTTAATACTGCTATTTATGTTAGTGATTTACAGGGATTTTTCACCACTTAAAAATTTCAAGAGGAAACCGCAATTTTTTTTGTTTTATAATCAAGTACCACACTGGCTGGTAAATAGATCAACCTATTCAATTTTTTCTAACTTTCTGAAAACCTGTTACAGACTAAAATTATTAAGTGTACTTATGGTCTTACTGTAAAAGGGAAAATAACATTCTTGAAGAATGAAACAGAAGATGAATATTGAATTTACTAATTTGTCTGCAGATAAGTTAGTTCAGGATAGTTTTTTTCTATACTTATGCATGCTCCTCTTGAAACTGTATGCAGAAATCTGTTTATTCAAAGCATACTTGAATATCCAGTGGGACTTTCCTTTGAAATAATTGTTTTGGCATCTATGAAGTCTGGTGCATTCCTTTAAAAAAATAATTTGTTTCTCACTGTTTTTCCTGTAATTTTCACTAACAGGATTTAAATATTCTTCATTAAGTATGGCAGAAGCAATACTTTGTAACCATTTTTCATGCATCTAGGAAGTGGGTAATTATTTCCTTTTCATTTCCCCTTTTTAGAAGAGGAAAATACTGGTAGGAAGTTAAATGTTTTAAAGCTCAAAACATGTTTCTAGTTTGAGTAGTGTATGCAGCTGTTACTCTTTCTGGACAAATGACTTTTATGTCAAATGTATACTTAAGTTTTTGTCACTGTTAAACTGAAAAATATTAGACTTGATCAAACATCTGTATTTTATATTAAATAATCACATAGTGATTAGTAACAGATGCTGCATAAGATGCCTTTTTTGTGGTCACCTACAGTAATGACCTTAGATTGTGTAGTTACTCAAATTTCATGTTGCTGCAGTGACACTAAGGTTGCCACCAGCTGCATCATGTAGCAAAGGTATTTGACTATTCTTTGCCACAGATAATCACTAAAATATGCAGTACTGCGAGATTTCTTTCATGGTTTTTAAGAAGATTACTTTTGATGTTACATATTTTAATTTTAGAAGTTAAATCTTTAGTTCAATGCTAAAATGGACTTTTACTTTGCAGATTGTGAACACAGATCATTAGTGTTATTAGTCCTTAAGGTGAAATGAGGTTAAAAACCTGCCAGTGATCCAATGTCATACATACCTAGATGTAGGTAACATTTTTACTAAGTTATAGCAAAGTTAAGAGGGAAGCATCTTTTTTATTAATTGCACTTCAGCATTTTCCAGAATTAAAGTAGTTGAAGAGGAAAAAAAAATAACCCCCCTAATCATAGCTATGGAGGACTTACTTGTATATGACAAAAAAAAAGTCCAGCTGGAACAGAAAACAGTTGAACTGCTGAAATTGAGTCTGCATTAAGAGTCTGCATAATTTGATTTTGCCTGTCTAGGACCACAAGTACATGGTTATTACAATGACAGTATTACCACAATGCTAGAGCATTGCAAAAGAACTCAAGCTGTGAAAGTTTCACTGTGTGTGCATCTGATTCTTATGGCAAATTGTGGTGTGAGGGAATTATGTTGCTGTTATGCAGTTGTAAATGCACAAAAAAAAGAGATGTATTCAGTTCATTTGGAAGTATTCCAGATGTGCTTTTTGGGCCTGTTATCAGAGAACTGTCTGGTTCCTGCTCAGCTGATACTGAGTCTGGCAATAGTATGCAAGTGATACAGGAATATATCTGCTGTCTCTGATTTTGAACTACTTTAAATAGCCATTGTTGTTCTCTTCAGTGAACTATTTAAAATGTATACTTTGAAATAAACTCCAAATAAAAATGTGGATAGAAGGACATGTTAACAAAGTATAACTAATGTAAAGCTGGCATTGTTGCTTTCCCCCCAAGGTTTAATGCATGTGCACAATAAGCTTGTGGACCCACTGTACAGTATGAAAGAAAACTGAAAGAAGATTGAAGAGGAACTCCATGTGGGTCAGCAGCAACAGTTTTAGGTAGCAGATGAGTTCACTGCTATGCAATATGCTGAAAACTGTTTAAAATGGGAAATCCTAGGTACTGTATTTTTAAAAAGGTCCAATATCTGTACATTCACATTCCATCTGTTTGCTGTTTTGTGCATTTTGCTTTAACATTTGGAGCTCTGCTGTTGGCTGGTACATGAACAGAATGGAACAGAACAAACTTGGGAGAGACTGCATGTTATGTAGAGAGGGGAAGAGCAGAGCACTTACTCTAGCACAGCAATGTAATGCATCTGCCTCGTGTTAGAGATGATGACACTTCATTTCCCAGAATTTTTAATTTTTGGTTTGGTTAGTGTAACTACATTTTGCATTTGTGTCTCTAGGCAGAATGGTTTTGGCCTTTGTTAATACTATGGACTTGTAATAGTTGTACAATTTCTACTATGAAATGTTCTGTTTACATATATCTAATGTACACTGAGCTTTTGCACTTGGTTGCCTTAAATTTGTCTTAAACAGTTTTTGGGCATCTCAAGTCCTGCTGTATAGTCCAGGCAAATGAAAACACAAAACAGTGCCTAAAAATGCACCAAATTCTTCAAAGTTACAACTTGCTCCATGGATAAAAATATTAAACTTCCACCATAGCACTTTTTCCTCTCATGTATTTCAAATTACTTTGGGATTTTTATATTTTTGGTAATCAAGCTTTATATATAAGGAAAAATGTCAATGTTCCTTCCTGGAGGTACCTGTTCAATTATATAACTGATGTCACAATTAAATGCCTGAAAAGAGGTTAATCTACAGGACTATAATGTCTGCAAATGATCATTTAAAGCCAACTGTTAATCACTTTCTCATTGTATCATTATAAACATTGAGCTGTTACAAGGAATGTTATTTCCTCCTTTGAATATAAGTAAAACTTAAATATAAATCTCTTTATTTCAAAATGGTTTCATTTCTAATATAAATTGTCAAGAGTAAATACATCAGAATTTCACTGAGTGATCAGGCACCAAAAGAGGAAGATTAAGAGTTTACTGATGAAGACTTTTTTGGGAAAGCCCTTGTATAAAATACTGACTGCAGGAAAGTACAGTTAAGTGTAACTTCAACAATTCAACTTTTCACCTACATGACAGGCATGTAGTCTTCATTACAAATCACATTATCTCCTCAGGGATGTGGTAGAGTTGCATCTAGGCTCACCCTTCTCATATATGGTCTTCTGGGGTCCTTTCAAATCGGGACTGTTCTCGGATTCTGTGAGATTACAAAAGCATGGAAGAGTCCGTCCATAGCAGTGCTGGAAGCCAGGCCTAGTGTTTCAATTCTCAACAGTACATGGAACATCCACACATTTAAAACAGGCTTTCAGCTTTAAGGCTCAGTTTATGCACCTGTATTTTTGAAGCATAATGCAACATTGTGGGGAAAAAAGTTGAAAAGACTGCCATGCAGGAGAATGCTGTTACTTTGTGCCAAAAACTAATACTTCATGCACTGTTTGAATACTAACTGGTTCATTTAAAGTTCTTGTTCTAAAAACTGGTATGTACAAGTCCTCTCAGAATTAAAACAATTTGTATTTTTTTCCTGCCTCAGGTGACTACAGTAAGGCTAAAACAGATTCTCAAGGCAGCTTTATCCATCTATGTAACTCATTTAATTAGGTAACATACACTTGATGTGTCACTCAGCAAGGATATGATTTACTGTTTGGATAATCTCTAGTTTACCTTTAGCTTCTGCCTTATTCCTCAGTACAGAACCAGTGTTTCTTCAAGGTCTAGTTCAAGAGGTGGGGAGGACCTTGTTTTAGCTCCTTTGCTGCTGGCATATATCCCTGCATCTGTAGTTCCTAGCTTTTACAGGGGAGGAATAATAAATGTTAGAAAGCCTTTATCCACAGCATCCTTCCTTTCTTCAAGGTCAGTAGCAGCAGCTTATGTACCTTTATTAGAGGTACAGATACCTTGTTCACATTCAGATCTTTGGTTTTTCGGTACACCTGAAACAGCTGCAAATAAAAAAAACCCAAGCAAACACAACCAAAGAGAAAAAAGCCCCAACAAACTCTTAAAGTATCAGAATTCCTTCTCACCTTTTTCTGTATTCTCAGGCTAATACAGGTTGAAAGGGAACATGTCCTGAACATGTCCTGTTCAATTTCATCCCTCCAAAGATTTTCCCAATTCATCCTTGTCTGCAGGCTGAAATAAAACACCTAGCTTATGATTAAAGTGTAGGTACAAGCCTATACTTACAGGCAGACTTTCCTGGTGATTGAGTACTTTAGCAGGTATGACTAGCAATTTGTTCTCTAAAATATATTTAATAACAAGAAATGAAGATCTGTGAAGAGCTGAACTAGTCCCTGAAGATCAAAAATAAATACAGCTTAAAAGCTGAACTAATAGTAAACTTAAATACTTTAACAAGTTTAAAATAAACAGTGTGGTACATTAAAAAAGTTTTGATTTTTGCATCTGATGTGGTTTCCTGGCATCACAATTTCCTGACAACAGCAACTTTAGAAAAAGTAAAACAGGAAGCAGCTTGATACTTTTGTGCCAAGTTAAAACTTCAAAAGATAAACACCAAACTATCACCAGCATTGTTTGTCTATTCATACCTTTCAATTATTTTTATAACCTTTCTGCCATGTTTCCTCTCATAGAGACCAATGCAAAAAAGCCCCATAATTGTTAGTATTAAAAATATGAAAACAGTGAACTGCAATGAAAAACAATACAATGCAAGCTTTTAGATGCAGTCAAGTAACTTTAATTTCATAATAATCTACAAGTATATGTACATTTTAAGTCCTTTCAATTCATCTTTCCACACATATTAAATTCATACTATTTAAAGTCAAGTATGTTCCCTCTCACAGTGATAAATCACGTATTCGCTCACTTTGCTGCTGTCTGCAAAAAGCTGAGCGAATGATCAGATGTCACTGATCTCTATTTGTCAGGTTCTCTCTTTAGAACACGTATAAAGGCATCTCTTGGAACCTCCACATTGCCAATTCTTCTCATCAACCTCTTGCCTTCTGCCTGTCTCTTTAAAAGCTTCATTCTTCTTGTAATGTCTCCACCATACTGTGAAAACAAAAAATATTTTACTAAGCGTAAACTACAACTGCAACTACAGTACATTCCAGCAACACTAAACTCAAGGGCTTAAAAATAGTCAGAAAGACTGGTTATATTTTGACAAAAAGATTATTTTATACTTTAAATAGTTTGGGCTGAAGGCCACTAGTTAAAAAGAACAAGGAAGCAAGTAAGCACATTAATTTGGACAACTGAGGGTTGAACTTTGTCACCTAAATATATATACGTTCCTGTAAGCCTAGCTGACACTAGACAACATTAGATCCAAATCCCCTTGGAATAGCAGCAGGATGCCAGCTCAGATACACTGAGGCATCTTGACTAGCAATACGTGCTGATGTCTAGAAAAATGAACTAAACCCTTGTACAATGTTGAACAGACACCATCCCACATCTGTGCCTACAGAAGAATTCTGTTGCACCTGAAAGGAAGGGAGACTTGTTTAATATTTTCCAACATGTTTCCTTCAGAGAGTTAAATACAAGCTAAATAAAAGGCATCAGTTTTCCAATAGCTTTGTTGAGTCTTGTCCAGAGTCAGCTATTGCATACTTAAAGCTTTATTACAATGTATTACTGCAAATCTAAGTAGAAGTCTAATCACAATCACGTCTCTAAAGAAGCACATTTATGCTTCCTTCTATCACCTGAAAACCAATCTAGGAAACATGAAGTTACCTATATGCCTGTGTACACACACACACATTTACTGTATGACTACAACTATTAGAAAATGGGGAGGTGACAGGAGTGAACAGACAACACTCAAGAGTGTGTAACTGAAAAAGACATTCCTTTATCTGATCTACTCTTTAATCTGCAGCAAGAGGTTAGAAGAGTTGGATTTTAAAATAAAAGCTTAAAAGTATCTCTTAAAATTCCACTGACTCTTAGGAGCACAAGCAGAACGTCTTTGCTAGGTTTCCAGGAAAAGATGGGCCTATCATCTTAGCAGGACTCTAAGGTTTGCAAATGTCAGAAACATGAAGAAAAAAAATACCTACACATTTTGCCACAACATTTTTTCTGTAAGCTTTCAGCCTGCAAAATAAAATAACACATACACCTTAACACATCAAAACATCTGTATGTGAAGCTAAGTACTTGAGTTGTCAAAGTGTTACTTATTTTTCTACTAGTTTTGTAAGATGCTTTATAACATTTTCATCATAACATTTTCAGGTTTTGTATACAAAAGATGAAGTTTCAAACAGAAGATGCAATTCAAAGTTTTCAATTCTAGAAATATCCCTTAGGGTGTATAATATGTACATAAAGAAATCACAATTGTGCCTTTATATCTAGAGTTTCTGCTATGACTCACAGGAAATGTTACATTCATGTGTATATACACGTACAAACAAATTCTTACAGCACCTCTGCTTGAATTCCGACCTTTAATTATTTTACCACAATTTAAATCATACTTAAACAGCAAAAGAAAAATGTGGTGAGAAACACAGCATCAAGGAAACAGTTTGCTTCAAAGAAGTGTGTGCTACAAAAAAGTTGTGTGTTCAGCTGTAACATATTTCCTTTTGAACAGCACAAATCAGTTTTTTTTTGCTGACTCTCACAGCAAACTATTCCACAACCAGCTAATTTTTTTCAGTAATAAGAAACTTCTTCCACTGCCAAAGAGGAAGTGGACACATGGGTGTTGCAAGTTAGTGAATAAAGTGTAAGTGCAATGCTGACCACAAGCAATCCAAAATAAAAATACAGTTTCTTTGTATAAATTTAATTCAAAGTGTTTAGTCAATAGTCACTGCTCAAATGTGGGGTTTTTTTTCTTTTTAAGCAGCATATACAAGAAAAATACAACTTTACAGCAAAATCAAAGCGCTGTAATTTATAAAACTAGGTCAAGACTTTGCAAGTCTGTATTTTACATATCTTAAAATATAGAAAGAAAAAAAAGAAGGGGAATAGAAGGCCTTCACTTACGTTTCTCTTGCAATGATTTTCTTGCCAATGGCAGCCTGGATGGCTATTTCAAACAACTGTCTAGGAATAGTCTCTTTTAAACGTTCACACAAGAGTTTACCAGCAGCATATGCCTTATCACTGAAAAAGAAAGTCAGCAACACTAAAAATATATCCATAGATCAAACTGTTTGACTGGATTTTAGTAGAGGTTTTCCTCTTCTTAACTCAGAAAATAAGCTGGTCAGATCATAATTTTACATTTAATAAGTGTTCTCTGTATGTCACCTGTTTCATACTAACAGGTGATAAGACTGTATTAACATCAGTATATAACATCATATAAAGTGTTTATAAAAATCACCCTGATTATCCATCACACTGAAGACATTTTGAATACTGTCACAGCTTCAAATGAAATTTTAAACTAGGTCAAGGAGAATTTTCATTGATCGCAGGCCCAAGAATGCTTTAAAAGTCTGGTTTTATATCACAAGAAAAAAAAAATTTGCATATTATTGTCATCTGCTAATAAAAATTATCCAACTATATTCAGCATCTGCATATACTTCAAGTTTTGGAAAAAAAATTGACCAAAGGTCTAAAGAAGGTACTAACAGATACTTTCATAAGCCATTAGAAAGAAATGGGTCTGTTATCTTTAAAAATATCCATATTTAACAGACATTTTTTACCAACATACATGTTTTCAACAATGTGACTCCTTGCTACTTGTATAGAGCAAATTGTTGAAAAATAAAGTACTTAACTCATGTTCATTAAGCATTACAGTTTTAAGAGGTACATATACCTACTTGTATAGTAAGAACAAATAATGACTATCTTAATACTGAGCTTCCATTGCAGTAATCTCTGTAATGCTTTCTCTATCAATGGAATTCAGCATAATTCTTAAAGATGCAGTTTTTACAGTGGGAAGACTCTAAGAATACCTGCAGCAAGAGCAGAATGAATGCTCTTAAAAAAAAAAACCCTGAAATCTAAAGCTAAAAGAAAGGCTGTCAGTTTCAGTGAGTTCTACAGTTCAGGGTATGGCCTAAATTGATCAAGAAATACATGTTAAAACATTAACTAACTTTTGCAAGGTGGCACACTCCATTTTGCATTTTTTCAGAGTAAGAGATGCAGGTAGATTGCTAAACACTGCATGCTTAAGAGAAACACATTAAGTAGCAATTGTATGCAAGACAGTTACTCCCCTTCAGACCCATGATCTTTCTGAACAAGGCAAGGGGTTTATTTTCCTGTGTCAGCCTTCTGGAGTTACAGAATTCCAAGGATTTAAATATTGCAGATAGGTAAAAAATAGGAAAATATACAAATATTTAGAAAATGCAAATTAGTATTTTAAGAAGGAAAACCAAACAGTCAATAGAAGTTTATCTAGGGATTACTGGAAAGGGATGCTGAAGTTATAGAATGAGCCTTGTAAAAACTTTGTGAGAAGACGGGACAGGCTGGAAACAGGAAAGGCATTATTCTCACCTCTAATGCCTGAGATACTCATAGAAATTGAATCATTTTAGCAAAAAAAAAATCTGAGGTAATTTCATCCAGTAAATATTTACATTATCCTGGTACTCTGTCTGGAAACAAGGTAACAAGCTTCTATGGAACAGGAATTACTGGGAGAACAAAATCACTTTTTGTCAGTATTAAGTACCATAAATGATTCATCTGGCATCTCCTAGATTGGTCTGTACTTAAATTTTTCCAGCCCCTTAGAAGATTGGCATTTTGCATTTCTTTCTCTCTGCCCCACATTTTCCACAAAAATATGATATCCAGTACTTAAGCTGAGAAATGGAAGTAAAAAATTGCTATTAATTATGGTATGTATTTCCTAATTTTCGTATTACAAAATGCTTCTCTTTTTCAGTGGTGATGAAGGTGGTCATATGGCAAAATCTTCAATGCTCATACACATTTGTCATATTAATACATATACCTAGGGCCATTTAGGTCAGAAAAGACCTTGAGATCATCAGCTCCTATTAACAGACAATGTTTTCATTGACTAGTAATGGGAAGTCTTATTTCTTTCAAGTAAGGAATCCAGTCGACTTACTTGTGTATGATAGTTGCCAGTTCTTCAACTGGATTTCCATTTAGAAGAATATCCATTTTGATTAGGTCTGCTGATTGGTAACCTGCATCTTCATAATCAAAACTAAAAAAAAAATAAGCAGTTCAAAAATAAGTGATGATATTGTATAAATTATATTCTGCATTCTTTGTTCCATAAATTTTATAGACACATTTCTTAATAAAACACTTGAACTTTTTAATAAAATGGGAGTACAGTTTTTAATAGTCTGACAGTACATCTTCAGGCTAGAAACGTACTGCACATAACGTCCCCTCCAATGCAGAAAGATGTCATCTTGACTTCGAGGATCTCTTTCCAATCTGCTAAGCAATTAGAAACCTACATGCTTAATGCAATCTTAAAGAACCTTTCAACATAGCTTTTGAACTATGTCCTGAATGTCACAGGAATCAAACACTAACCCAGGACCATCTTCTTTTCATCCTATCATTCGACAAACTTTTTATGTGACCCCTGTCATCATTGTCTCTGACAACTAAGTTTTTCACTTAGTTTCCAAACCAGATTTCTTCTTTGGTAGATATGAGCCTTGCTATCTGTCTGTTAGTTTGCAAAAATTCTTAAAATGCAAGACATGCAGAGGTGATGTATGAGATCGACAGACAGACAGAGAGACAGACAGATACATACATACATAGATCTTGTGTATAACTATAAATGTGGAGGATCATCAATATCGCTATAATTGGGTCAAATCCGAAATATCAGAATAGAGAGGGGAAAATCCTTTGAGATTGTTTCAAAGTACTTCTATCTTAGTTGGCTTAATAAACCATAGATGTGTGAATAGATCCATGTAACAGAAATATGATTACCAAGAGCACTACATACACAACCTGTATTAAGGAGTCAATTAGGAAATAAAAACAAATAAATAAATAAGATAATGTAACATAGTTGGCAATCACCCCTCAATCTAAGGAAGCCCAGCATAATTCTGCTAATGAGATAGGTTCTTGATAAACAGGTTAGGTTTTATGTAGTGGGGGAACTAGATCCAGAGAGAAAATTCAAAATTTCCATCCCTCTGTTTCTTTTACCTTGCCTCTCTGCTTCTGCTTATGCTTTTACCGCATATATATATATATATATATATATATATACACACACACGTGGGCAAAACATGTCTTACTTACGTTTATAAGATATAATTAAAGAAAACACAAACTCAAAGCAAATTCATTCCTTCAATAAAATTAATTTTAATGTTAATGAAATAAATAATGCAATTAGGTATACCAGTTCCTATTGTGTAATGTATCTCACTAACAACATCACAACATACCAGGTTTGCGAGAGCTACTGAGCCTCCTGGGCACAAGCTCATCTGCCTTGCAACATTTTCCCTTCCATTAAACTCACAAAGGCTCTTCACAAACATCTGAACACTGTACTAGACTCTGAACTCACAGTAGCCACCCACAACAGAAAATTTTGTCTCATAATACAGATGATTTTCTTTTTTCACATAATAAAGCATGTATGTAAAGTAAGTACTGTTTGTTTTAAATACCACATTGTTTTTACTAGCTTTAAATAATCAATGTGGTTATTTTCCTCTTTCCACCAAGAGACAGTTAATACAGTAAGTGGTACATGTTCAGTGATTTCTTGACAGAAATTGCCCAGTGTCACTTCAGACAAGGATGGACCATTTAGGTCTTACTCATATAGATGAGCCAGTGCCACTCCAGTGGGTGCCCTTGAAAAATACACACATTGCCAAAGACGATTATTAGGTAGTGATGCACTTTTCATGTTTTTCAGACTTATTTCCATCCATTTTCACAGTGAATATAATCCACTCAAGGTGATGAGACACTAGATTTGCAGCACCATCATAAAGGAATATTCTTCATCGTGCCCTTCCACGGCTGTTCCTCAGGCCTTTTTTCACCATGCCCACCCCCCTTCAGGGTCCAGGGTGGGGGGAGAAGAAGGGGGAATGAGGGAGGTAATTACCTTGCATAGCCAGAAGATAGAGACTTAAGAGCATCATAAAAATCCACCACAATTTCATTCAGTGGAAAGAGGTATTTTAGCATAACCCTGTTTTCATCAATGTACAACATATCCTTCTGGACTGCCCTACGATCCTAGACAAATAAAAATTGTTTCAGTTCCCCTAGAAATTTTCTACAAAAAAATACAGAGCAGATTAAAATGAAAAGCAATCAAGCTACACAAGAGAATTCCTGTACTTAAGCCCCAAAGTAACTTTCTTATTGGCAGTTCACTGAAGTCCAAGGGCAACACTGTAACAAATGAAGTGGTTGTAACGTAATTAGACATACAATTCAAGCCTTTCCTCTCTAAATGCTGAATTTCTGAAATCCTTAACAGCTTCTGCTTACTGCTGCCACAGTACGACTTGCAGGCTCATCTTCTTTCCTCCAAGGAGAGTGTTCTTAAAGTTATTTTAAGAATTCTTTTTAATGGACTTTATCCTTCACTGTATTGACATAAAAGTACTGTACTGCTTTGTATTACGCATTTTGAAATGTTAAAAACTAAGAAAAATATTGTGAAGAAACAATATAAACACAATAAGCATGGCAGTTAAAACATTTTCAATTACAAGTATTCCAAATACAGTTAGGCAAATGTGTTTGGCCATCACTATCCTAAATTTATTTTCAGTGAGGTACTGAAAAAAATACATGAACATATAGTCAAGTGTTGGCAGAAGCTGTATTTCCATGAATATATTTCTAAAAAACCAATACATCTTATTCCCCTGCCGCAGACTCCATTCTTTCAGGAGAACAGAACTAGCTATGAAATAGTCTAGTACAGACCAAGCACTTTGTTGTCACTGAGCTTCATTGCTAACTTTCAATATATGGATTCTGTAGTTCATAATTTTACAAATAAAAAGTTAATTATTTTTTCTTTCAAAAGTATCCAATAATTACTTCAAAAATATTTAAGTACTAATATCCATTATCATACTATCTAGTGTCTTCACTTCAAGTATGAGGTAAAGAGCTTAAAAATGTGAAAGACTAAATTAAAACTATACACCAACCTGACACAAGGTAATTATTTTCCCAATATATTCATGAGGTGTTACAATAGTACCAAGAACAGTTGGCTCCAAATATTCTGATACTGAAAGTTTATCAGGAAACTGAGCAGGGTTGATAATAGTAATCTGGTCTTTTCCATACTCCTGGAAACAAACAAATAAACCAGATATTGTAATTTTAGAAGTAAGTAAAATGAACAGCAAAGGAGACAGATATAGCATAGAAAAAATGCTAAGAATTTTTTCAATTGCCTGAAAACATTGGTGCATTATGCAACACAAGTTTAAAAAAAGGATGATTTTAAAGAGATTTCTATAGAAATCACATATAGAAGTCCCTTATCAGCATATCCTTAAATATCATTATACAGAAATAGTACAATTAAGTTTTTACTTGGGAAATGACAGAAATACAAAAAGCCTTTCTATCCAACTTTCCAAGTCTCTCTCTCCCCTGTAAATTTAGATCTTCCTTTTTACTTCATCCTGATCCTCTAAGTTACTAAGACACAGCTTCAACAGAAGACTTGCTCTGAATACTTTAGAGTTCAGTGGTAGGGAATTTCTTCTCTAAGTAGAACTTTGGGTTCAGGCTCCCTCACATGCTGAAGTGGATTTAGCAATGAAGTTTTTAATTCCTGTGTAAGTGCTTTCATTACCTACTTTTTCCAGTCCAACATCCCAATAAGGGCTGGAGTTCCCCTTCCAAAGTAAAAAGAAGGTTATGCTGCTTATTGTGTAAATGCAACTTCCCTCTCCTCCACACACCAAAGCAAGTGATTATATCATTTCCACTGACAAGGACCCAACTCCCAGCATTACTTGAAAAGAATCCCACATCAACAGTCCAAAGGTATTGACTACATCATTCATAGTTGCTCTACGGCCTAAGAAACCAGAACAACCGGAGATATAAAAGATCTATGCCTCACACCTTGCAAGTACAGCAACCTTTCTTATACAAGTTTTTAGTAATTTACAGAATAACCAGCCAGTCAACTTGCAGCCTCCCCTGTCAGCAGCTGCTCTATGTTCACGTCTATCTCTCTATAAAACTCAAACACAGGAATTCTATCTGCACCCTGTTTAATGAAGTTAGCACATGCCTGTTTAACTGTGATCAAAAAATCTCACTTTCTTTCACCAGCCTCGGCCAATCTACAGCAGCATTACAAGCTACTCCTAGAAACATTCATCTTTTCGGATGGATAAAGCCTGGAAGATTATTTCACCTGCTTTTAACACAGTCCAGTCAGGAAGAACTTAAAAGAATACAGCAAGATATGTGTCCTATACTCCCATTTTCAAGGAAAAGTATAAGACATAAAAAGAGAGTGCTTGAAGTGAAAGGGGAAAGAACATCCTTTAAAAAAAAACCAAATGAACTACTTAAGTAGTATACTGGTGTTTCTGATGCTTACTATAAAATACAGTACTAGCCTACATTTAAAATGAGACTCTAGATGTTTATCATAGGAGGCTTTTAAACTGCTATTTACATAATTTTTTAATGAATTTAACATACCTTTATCAACTTTGCTGAGGAAAGAACAGCTTTATATGGAACTGTAGGTGCAGTCAAAATAACAGACATGTTATACTCTTGCTCTAAACGTTGATTAAAGACTTCCATATGTAGAAGACCAAGGAAACCCAATCTGGAAAACAAATACCCTGTTGGTAAAAGTATTTGTGTATCCCCCAGAATTTCACAGTGGTCTTTTTCACCCTCCAGCATGTTTACACTGCTAGTATGGCAATATCAGGCAGAACAAACAACTTTCAAAGTACCAAATAATCCTACAGTTGAATAATATGAGTCTTGGAGAACAAAAACTATTAATTACAAAATATTTCACTCTCTGTAAAAACAGAAAATGTAATAAAATCAAATGCTTTTGATAGCTACCTATCATCAATTTGAATTACAACTCCTAATTTTGAACTAAGTTTAATTCTACTTTCAGTTTGCTTTAACATCCATTCTCAATTTATGAACAGTTTCAAAAATGAAAGCAGCACAAAAACCTCACCTCCATCCAGCTCCTAAGGCAAGGCTACTGTCACGATGAACAGTTACACTGGAGTCATTCAATGTCAGCCTTTCCAAAGCACTTTTGAGATTATTATATTCTGTTTGATCCATAGGATACATTCCTGTCAAAATATATTACATAAAAGTGATGTGACAGAGAGCTTTAACTACTGTGTATTTAGCTTTCAAATATGCCACTTACAGTTAATAGAGTAATATAATCAGGAATAGTTCACTTTCTGCTCTATCTATTTTTAAATGTGAAAAACAACATGAGGATTCTTTTTTCTTCAAAAAAATATTAGGCAAAACCTAAGAAAGTTACAGATTACCTCAGAATTAACATCTAAACCATAATGGTAGGATCACTGTACTCAAATAATCCTTCACATTTGTGAAGATTCACAGTTAAGTATAACCACTGTTTTGCAATGTAAATGTATAGCTTAGGCATGCATGAATAAGCAGACAGACTTCCCTGAGATGTTCCCTCAAAGCTAAGAGTGAATGAAAAATAAAAACTACCATTTCGAAGTTGCAACTATTTCTCTATTTTTTGGAAATTAATAAAAACAGCTGTTTATATAACTACTGGCTGAGAAAGATTCTACTCTATCACTTTTCACATCCTTGTATGTTCAGAAAATGTAATTACATCAAGAAGCAACACACATGCACACAAAAACATTATTTACAAGATAACACTTTTTGACACTCACTGAGAGACTGCCTAGTCTCCATGAGTGAGTTTTTACATGCTTCACAACAAATCTAAAAAATTATTTACAGAATTTCCTTCTAAAGCTACCTTCTGTAGCATTTGTAGTAGTTACTGAAGCTAGCGGCAACAGCTCAACAGAACTATTCAAGCTCAAAAAGTTAAAATATTTTACAGGATCATTCTGAGTATTAGCTCTGGCAGTTTACCATGTTTAACAAAAATGAACCAGCTGCTAAGTTTTAAAAAAAGAAAAACCAACACAATAATTACAGAAACCTGATTATCAAGATGAAGAAATCCCTTTTTTTTTTAATTTCAACTCTTCTTTTCCACCTATTAGGAGTTTACTGGCATTAGAAACAATAATCAAGGGCAAAAATACATGCTTGTCTTGTATTAATTTAAATCCAGTCAGCAATTATTACTAATCGTGCTAAGTCACAGGGAAAACACACAAAGCTACATAAATGATGCACCTTGGCTAAAATTCTAATCCTCCCAACTCGTAACAAACACATCTTCTTTTAAAAGCTCTAACAGCTCTTACTCTTGTTACTGGAAAAGAGTAACTCCACTTTATATTGATTTACTCCTCACCTGCAAAAACCATTGGCTTCGCTGACTTAAAGCCAGGCAAAGGCTCCACTGGCTGTTTATACAAAAACAGTGTGTCTCCTATTTGGGCTTCCGCTACTTCTTTCATTCCAGCAATCAGGTACCCCACCTGTCCTGCATAGCTAAATAAAATTGTTATTATATGGACATGATTCTTGGCATTAGCAGTATTTCTACTGTTTTCCTATTTGATTTAGCTCAGCCAGAAATTCAAATAAATCACCCCCCTAAAAGCCTGTATCCAAAGTCCAGAAGTGAGATTTAAGTTGTGTCACCTCCAAGTTGTGAACTGTCTCAACTAGTTCTATTTCTCTCACAGCTGAACACTACGTTTATGACCCTGGATTTTGAATATTGTGTTACTCCCAGTTTAAAAGCTGGAGCTAGACAGACCCTTGAGAAGCTCCTTGTAAGACAAAGAAGCAAGAACAGTTCCCAGCTGCCAGCGCATCAAGTTTCATATACTAATAGGATGAAACTAGACAAATATTTTGCATCAGCACATTATGCTAATAGGAGGGGAACACAAGGTAAATATTGAGTAAAACACACTGCACTGGTTTTGGCTGGGATGGAGCAATTTTCTTCAAAGCAGCCCTGCATGAAGCTGTGTTTTGGAGCTGTGACTAAAACAAGCGTTGATAACACACCAATGTCTAGGTATTGCTAAACAGGCCCTCTCGGTTTCTCACTCCATGCCACTGCAAGCAAACAGACTGGGGGAGGCCAAGAGACTGGGAGGACACAGCCAGGACAGCAGACCCAAACTGGCCAAAAGGGCATTCCATACCACAGAACATCATGTTTAGCAATAAAAAAGAACTGTAGTCTATCCAAGGTAGCTGTTACTTGTAGACTAGAAGGACATCAGTCTGCTTGTGGGATGTGGTGAATAATGGACTGTCTTTGCATCACTTGTTTTTATTTTATTTTTCTCCTTCATTTATTAAACTCTTTATCTCAATCAACAAGTACTTCCTCAATTCTGATTCTAATCCTGCTAGGGCTGGGGGAGTGAGCAAGGGGCTGGCTGGGTTGCTGGCTGAGTTCAACCCACCAGACACACTAATGTAATCTGAGAACCCCCCCAATAAAGTCGTTAAAACATATTTGGATGCAAACTGATAAAACTTCTCCACTAATTCTAAGTACCTGGTTTTCTTCCCACTGCTGCCATGAGAAGCCAGTTTCTGGAAGCTGTTGTATTCATGGATTTTAAGTTTTCCACCCTCAAAATATGCTGCAGCAATAACTAAGATGAAGCCCCATTCCCTTCCACTCTCAAACAAGGCAGTTCCTAGAAATAAATTGGACAGCTGAATAAGAATATCGAACACTAGGCTTTAAACACCTAGCTGTCCAGATGTTTCATGTACGGCAGATAATAATGGATTCCTTCCACAGCAATGCCCAAAAAGCAGTCCCCAAAACCTTCTGCCTCAGTGTGCCCAAAATAAAAACTAACACAGAGCATTAAATTGCAAATAATTACAAAAAAACTCCACCACCGAAGACCAAGAACAAAAACCTAGACATCTCCCAGTTTTAACCTCTCAAAGCAAAAATCAAGCAGAAATGCAGGATTTTGTAGCTTACCCCAATATACGATTTGTTCCACTGTAAGAAGTTTCTACTTACAGCTTATGCGTCGGCTGTTCATCTGGAGTCAGAATTCCAACTTCATTAACTTCGTATCTTTTTTTTGTGTGTGCAGAAACAATTTTATGTCCTTTTGCAATTTCCCCACCAAAGAGCGCAATGTTAGCTACGACACCTCGGTAGTGGTCAAAGGTAGAGTCAAATACTAAGGCTTTCAATGGATCAGCAGTATTACATTGGGGTCTGACACCAAAAAAAAATTAAAACAATGTATTATGCAGTGTATTTTCATTCAATATTGAATAAGCAAGCACAGCCACCCCAAACACTTTCATAGAATCATACCAGGTTGGAAGGGATTTCAAGGACCACCTAATCTAACTTTTCTTCGCAGAAACACAGTCTTAAGAAGATGGCCCAGCACCCTGCCCAAACAAATCAGAGAGTGTCCAACACTGGGGAATTTACCACTTTCCTGGAGAGATTATTCCAATGGCTCTTTGCAGCTACTGTTTAAATACCAGACCACGGCAAAAGGTCTCCCTTAAACCTTCTTTTCTCAAGGCTGAACAAATCCAGTTTTCTCAGCCTTTCCTCACAGGGCAAGCTACCCAGTCTTTTGATCATCTCTGTGGCCCTTCTGTGGCCCCTCTTCAGCCTGTTCACATTTTCTGCATAGGAGGGACCAAAACTGAACACAGTATTCCAGGTGTGGACCGACCACCACTGAGCAGAGTGGGATAACAACTTCTTCATATCTGCTGATGCCCTTGTTGAGACAACACAGCATGCTGCTGTCTTTCTTTGCTGCAACAGCACACTGTTCACTCATATTGACTTTTTTGTCCATAAGGACCCTCGGGCCCATTTTCACAGAGCTGCTCCCCAGCTAGGTAGATTCCAGCCTCCGCTGCACTCTTGAATTATGTATTCCCAGGTGCACGACCTTTGCCTCTGTCGACTTTCATAAGGTTCTTGGTCACCTACTCTTCCAGTCTATCTAGGTCTTCCTGCCAAGTGGCACTTCCTTTCTGAAGTGTCTACTTCCCCTCTCAGTTTGGTATCACTGGCAAATCTCACTAGGGTACACATCCCAAATTCCAGATCACTTAAGATGATATGAAACAGCATTGAGCACAATATTGACCCCTACCTGTGGCCAGTCTGAAAAGGAGCTACTTACCACCACTCTCTGGGTGCCGCCTGTCAGACAGTTCCCCACCCACCACATAGACCACTCTAGACCATAATACAGTGGTTTCTCCAGGAGTCTCTGAGAAACTTTATCAAAACCCATAAAGATCCAGGTAGAGAGAAATCCAGGCAGACAGTGTCCACCACTGGCACCAATAGCAGGTTACTTTGCTGCAGAAGATGATCAGGTCTGTCAAGCACAATCTGCCCTTGGTGAATCTCTGCTCACTTTTCCCAATCACATACTTCAGCTGACTTGTGATAGTCCCCAGGAGGATTTGTTCCATACTATTCCCAGGGACTGCAGTAAGACTGATGGGCCTATAAATTCCTGGATTCTCCTTTAAGCTCCTCTTGTAGATGAGACATTAGCATTCTTCCAGTATTCTGGGATGTCCCCTGATCTCCACGACTTCTCAAAGATTATGAAGAGCAGCTTTGCAATGACACACCCAGCTCTCCCACAATCTTCAGCTGGATACTATCAGGGCCTACCAATGTGTAGGGGCCAGGCTCCTGTAACAGTTCACATACCAACTCTTTCTTTGCTGACAGTGGGTCTGTGCATCAATCTGCATTTTTGCTCCCCAGCCTAAAGCCCAACAGTGCTGGTAATGACAGAGGTTAAGAAAATGTATCTCTGCCTTTCAGCCTCGCTGGTAACTAATTCACCTCTCCTGTTTAAGCACAAGTCACTCTTTTCCTTCTCCTACATCTCTCTATAAAGTATTTTCTTTAAATCAGATGCATATTAAGTGTAAAACTACTGCCAATACCATATAAATGCAACTCATGATTTCCTAATTACCTTACAAGGTTAATCAGATACACAGTTAAATACAGACTTACGGTGGGATCTTCTCAATGACCTTTTGAAGAACTGTTTCAACATTTGTTCCTTGTTTAGCAGAAATCTAAAACAAATCCAACAACAATTTTATAAGACACATCTTACACTTATTAATTAAATAGTATCATGTTTACTTAGACAGTTTTGGCGGCCACAGATAGTACAACCCATAAAAGCCCTCAAAAGGACACTCTAGAATGCTATTACTAAGAAATGTTTCTCTGATTGTAAATTATAGTGTTTTTTCCTTTGTGAATGGCAATCATTGTTATGATAGAAACAAAAACTATTTATGGACTGACAGAGAAATAATTTAAAATCTCTGATGCCATTCCTCAAAACATACTAGAATTTTTAGCTGAAAGCTATTTTCTCCACTCTTACAGGAGACAAACTTTAAAGAAATTCCTATGTCAGACAAAAATAGGCAGACAAATAGCACCCTCTTAACTTATTACATGCACATGTCCTTCATTAGTTAAAAAGCAGATGTATTATTAGCCATTAATAAAACTTGGATCTCTTACCCTTATACATTCATCTGTAGGGATATCAAACAGCTTCTCAATTTGTTTTTCAACTCTTTCAGGGTCTGCATTTTTCAAGTCAATCTGCAAAACAACAAACTGCTAAATAAAAAATCATTCATGTCTCCCACATCATCCAGTACTGTAGTTTTCAAAAGCACAACAATGAACCTTTATGTATTTATGAGGAAATACTGTCTGTCTTTAGGAAAAGATCAATGCCCATTTTATAAAGTCTTCCTTCCTTGATTTCAGGAAGGATCCCATCTGTAACTAGTCTAGTTTTGGCTTGTTTCATTAGGAAAAACACCTTTGTCCAAGAGTTGGTAAAAATTTTTTGTTTACAAAGTAATTTGAAATCTTTAAGTGCTACCTGCACTGTTTATAGGATCATCTATTAAGTACAATATAAATCTACAAAAAGCAATTAACATAAGATGAGCAGTAATTAACCTTGTGATTCCAATAACACAGCCCTCAAAATTGTACAGAAAACAACACCTGAATTTCATTTAAAACTACGACTACGCTTTTTAAATATTGAACTCCTACTCATGTCATTTCCTCACAGAGTCCACGCTCAGTATCAATGATCTTTTAACATAACCAATTTCAACTGCAAACTCAGCACTGCAAAGTCCACCACTAAGCCATGTCCTTAAGTGCTGTTTTTTAAATACCTAAATGTATTTCATGAAATTAAAAATTTCATAGCAGTTACTGTAAAATTTTACACAGACAGAAAATACAGAAAATTCCCTTTACATTCTAGCAATGTTATATATAAATCCAATAAATATTGTAATAAATAACTTTTTTTTATATACTTCTGTTTGAGGTTACACTTATGATCAGTCTTACACACATTTAAACAACCCAACTATTTAATAGAAAACACTAGAAACTTTATTACCTTATTTATGACAGGAATTATTGAAAGCTGTGCTTCAAAGGCAAGATAGAAGTTTGCCACTGTCTGAGCCTGAATACCCTAGAAAATAACATTAATAAGGTTTAACACAGAAACCTCCTCAGTTTTGGTGTGATTTTGGGGAGTATTTTTAGGTATACTATACAGTTAAAGATTACTTTGCTATTCTATCAACTCTTTCTTTTAGGAGATGGATAAGCAGAAGATGTTTAACAATATGCAACTGCTGAGAAAGAAAACAACTTTCCTAATTATAATTTCTCATAATCTGAATTTAAGTAAACAAACCAATAATATTGTATCTGTGACCACTTTCACGGAATTATTTATAGGTAACACAGTATTAGACATACATTAGGCGCCAAGTACGTATTTTTCTGCATGCTAGGATGCTGGCTATTCAGAAATAAATAACAGGTGTACCTCAAAGAATAGACTTTTTAGTTCTCAACAAACTATTTACATATGGACTCTGACAAAGAAAAAGGGATGTTTATGATGGTGATAAGACTATAGTTACTCCACAGAGCAGGAATGTACCTTCAACTCACCACGCTAATGAACGAGACTATAAAGCAGTAATATCACAACTGGATCAGAGAGGGCAGAAGCAGACATAGTGAGCAAGAGAAGGGGGAAAACAGAAGCTACTTGTTCTTTCCTTTGCTCAGAACAGATCAAGTGGAAGATTACTTATATGGGATTATCCACTATGAGGGATATCAGCCTAACATTTTCGGCAATATAAAGAAGCAACAAAAATACTTATTAAAAAATTATAAGGAAAAAGTTGAGTTTGTAAGCATTCTGACTGAAAGACAAATATAGAATACCAAGTAATCACATAATACTTAGAAGTGACATAAAAAAAAAATATAAAAACACCACCACAGTTAGGGAACATATTTATTACTGAAGCTTACTTAAGAAGGCCACTGCCCATCAACCTAAGAAGGAGCAACTGTTCATAATCACTGAAAGTGAGGTGGGTTTGGGGTTTTTAGATATAACAAGGTAAACAGTACCATTCATTTGACCCTTGTACAATACAATCATAAATATGTGACAGAAAAAATTCTCACAAAGTATTCTGATGATAATGTGCCCTCTTTTAAAATCATGATTTCATAACTCTCATATTCTAGTCTGTAAACTGAAGGGACTTAGATGGCTGTTAGTACAATAGCTAGAAGTTCTCCAGACTGCCATTTTCAAAATTCATACTCTCTAAAAAATAGGATCTGATTGTTCACTAATTGATTCTGTGCTATTATTGCTATGTCATGGAAGTAGTGTGGTATCTGTCAATACAAGTATCTATCTCTAGATAATTTTTAAACATCCATTACTCTTTTTCTGCAACCTAATACTTTCATGGAGATAGACTAGTGGCAAAAACACTAGCACAAAAGCTAAAAAAACCCACCACCTAGTTTACCTCTAGCTTAAGGAAATACTGAAATACTAAATAGAAAACAAGAATTAAGAACTACACCTCATTTGCATCCACTACAAGTATGACACCTTGACAGGCAGATAGTGACCGTGATACTTCATAGCTGAAATCTACGTGGCCCTGTGGAGAAAACAAATATTTACAATTTTAGGTATTTCTCAAGTCTTTTGCAAAGATTTCTGTACTATGTTGTTTTCATTTGCATATATGTTCACATTCTTATAAAAGAAGAATTGAATAAATACAAGAAGCCAGAAATTTCCTGCTTTTAAATATAAAGACATTTAGATTTGTGTGATTTCAACACTGTTTATATTTAACTTACTGGCGTGTCAATAAGATTTAAGAGGTAGTCTCTGCCTTCGTGACTGTAAAAGAGAGATGCAGATTGGGCTTTAACTGTAATTCCTCTTTCACGTTCCACTTGCAGTTTATCCAGCACTTGTTTATTACGGTCAGTTTTAGAAATTGTTCCTACAAAAAAGAAAAAAACCCCTTTAGTAACTAATTTACTACATAAACTTTGAAAATGCCATTAACCAAGAGTCAACCAAGAGAAAATGAAGCTTTCTCATATGATTAAGCTAAACAAGGATTTCCAATCAAAAACAAAACTGTGCATCAACTCTTTACATTTGTCAAATAAAGTTTACACATGAAGTTATACAAAATACTATCCTGAATAAGCAGAATAAAAAATATCATCTAAGAAATAAAGAAGAAGCAATAATTTCTTTGAATTGTAAATAATTTTGGTATTTAGGGAAAATTCACGTTCTGTCACTGGAGAGGATTCGGCCACAGTTCTGAAACCAACCTCAAGTGAAAGACGAGCATTAGCACAGAGTGACAGACCTGAATTCAAAGTCACTTTCTATCACAGGCATCAAACAAAAATGCTCACAGTGATACATGGGAGGTAATCATAAAAAATAACTTTGATCAAAAGCTTCTCTCCCTGGTTTTGTTTCACTCACCCTTAATGAGAGTACAGAATTCCCAGGTCTTGACAGTCCCACCCTTTCTGTCCACCCCAGACACCAGCTGTAAACATCATAAACTTGCCATGTACTGATCTAATGGATGACTGGTTGGAATGACAGAAGTAACTTCTTGAAAAAGGAAGTAAAATCTTTTTCAGTCTCTTTCCAAAATATGTACTTCTTTAAATTACACACTTCCTTATACCTACATGTAGGCAGATCTCAACCACTAAGTCCATATATTTGCAACACTACACAACTGAGAGGCTAAAAGCACAAAAGCAACACTAGAAGAGCAAAAATATTAGAAATTTTTGTAATAATCAAAGGTACAGAAACTTGAGATGGCACCTTCCATGCCAAAAAAGGTAGTATAAAATGAGAATACTTACCTGTAATTTCCAGCAATCTGTCTGCTAGTGTACTTTTGCCATGATCTACATGAGCTATAATACTGAAGTTTCTAATGCTTTCAACAGGATATGTCGACATATCTAATTTTTCCTGAAAAAAAGAAGTTTCTTTTCATAAATCAAGGCTACAGTCTCTATATACAATATGACCTGGCCTTTAAAAAAACAAATTAATTCTTTAAATTAAGTTTTCCCTAGAAGAAGCACAGGTTGAAGAGATACAAAAACTTAAATTGTCACCATCGTTTAAAATGCCAGCATTTCACTTTAGTCATACAGACATATATATGTTTTTTTATCACTAAATAATCACGAAGTATGCTGTATGAAAGGTACTATGTTCTTATGTACATAGGGAGCTAGAAAACTTTGTCTTACAGTTTTGCATTTGTGAAACTACTAAACTTAAGGATTGAGAAAACTAGATTCAGGGGGCCATTAAGGACATCATTCCTCACACGTGTGACATGAATACAGAGCTATTACCTAGAGACTCAGGGAGCAGTGACCTTATCATAAAGAGCAAGCAGACAGTGGAAAACGATGCCATGTTTAACACTTATCTTGGCTAGATTTTAAAAAATGCAGAAAACCAGCCTGACACAGAAAGGTCCAACACTTTCATTTGTGCTGTTCATGCTCAATCCTAGTAATAACACATTTTGAAGAAAAGTGGCTTCCTTGCTTTTCAAATCTTTGAGCTTCAGGAACCAGGAAAGCCCTGTGAGCAATCAGCAAAACTTCATTGAAAAATTCTGGCCACCAATTTTAGCGACACACAGAACTCATCTCTCTAATTCCGGCCCTGGACACAGCTCCAGGTCAGCAGGGAATTAGTGAGCCTGGTGTTGTTTGCTAGCATCAGTACACAGCATTCAGCAGCGTTTTCTGCCCTGTGCCTCGAAGGTGTCTTGGCTTGAAAAGACAAAGTCTGCTACTGCCACAGGGACACAAGGCCCCTGCAGCAGGAAATTCCTCCTGCAGGACGACACTGCTGTTCCAACACAGATTCTTTCATACAGTGTGCAAAAGGCCGATCCACACACAAAGTCAAAGTATTTGATTTATTTACAGTTCTGTGCAGAAAGGGGCACTGGGTGGAAAATCCACAAAGCCAGGAAACAACTATCAGAACTTTATACTATCCATACATTTTAGCAAACAACGGCATTAATGTTCACTGCCTAAAAGCTACAGCTGTCTTACTAATTAGTATTCTATCGGTTACATGATTCCCTCACTTTTGCTAGTTAGCCGGCATGGTCTCTTCCCCTTGAGTCAGTGGGTTTCCTGAGTCGGTGGTCCCGATATGCCCCTGCCAGAAAAACCTTTTTACTCAGGGCCGATTTCAGCACAGTTGCTGAGTTGTCTTCGTTAGTTTCTTCCTTACCCTGGGAGTTCTGGCCAATGTCATCCTAGCCCGTGAATTCTGCATTCTTTGTGTCCGCTACCAACAGTACACCCCTCTCTCCAAGCTTTGTTAGCCTGCCCCTAGAACTGGGATCACTGAAACACGTCAAGCACTAAAGCTTAGCAAGGCAATTCTACCAACTTGTAACGTGTCCTTCTTCCACCTGGACGCCAACGTGGCCTGCCTGGAAAGGCCGCCTGCCCCACGCGGTCCGGCAGCAGCTCAGCCTCGGGCAGGTGCACCGGCGGCGCTGCAGACTCACCTTGCCGCGGGAGCTGTACCGCCGCTCGCACGCCGCGGGCAGCCGGGCCGGACGGCACAGCGGGGCGGCGGCGGCGCAGGGGCTCGGCAGCCGCGCCCCCCAGCGCAACGCCGCCCTGCCGGCGAGGGCCATGGCGCTGGGCAGCCGCTCCGCTCCCCTCAGCTCAACCCGCCATGGGCCACTGCCTTCAGGCCGCGCCGGGCGCGCCT
>VZRR01010917.1:162286-234778 GCA_013398015.1 Oreocharis arfaki | reverse complement strand
GGGGGAGGGGAGTGGGGGGAAATTACATCATTAACTGAAGCTTTAATTGGAGAATTAAACTTTATATGCAAATAGACCAAACTTAGAAAAGTGTGAAGAACTTGTGACCTATCGTCCATCATGGGGTCCATCTTGGCAGTAGCCTCTGGGTCCCCGATGTGTACCTTTGAAGGTCCTTCAAATAAATACCTACCTTTACTCCCTTACTCTTGTCTAGTCTCTGTTTTTTAGGTGGCCTGTTAAGGCATAAGCAGAAGAATGTTGTCGTATTCTCAGATCTGGTTTCCACGTGTAACTTCATCACAGTCTCTACGAGTTTTCCAGATACTTTTCTAGCTTATATCTTTCCTAGATTAGCTTTTATTAATGACCACGTGTTCCTCTGTTTTTTCTTGAAATTGTTGCATTAAGGTTTCACAGACCTGGGAAGACATGCAGGTGAGGGTCACTGCTCTGTTTACATGTATTGGCTCCTCCTTTCTCTTGCTCAATCTAATCAAGATTTCAGCTATAGCTATATAAAATATTTCAGAAATGCTAGCAGACCACTTCGCTAAGAAAACTGCAAATATTTAATCCGATTCACGATCTTAAGATGTGCCAAATAAAGCCAGTCACTATATTTTGAGGGCAAAATCATTTAAAGGAGGTTTAATTTCAGGATATCAATAAAAAGTTCATACTCCTTTTTAAATTACAAGGATTTGGTCTCAAAAGGCTGCATAAAAGTGATTGATAGTGCAGCCATGTAAAATGAGTAATGTAAACGAGTTCCATGTAAAATGACTTGGGATTGTACAGTAGTGAATTTGCTAATGTAGTTCACTGCTGTGCTCATCCCATGGGATTTGGGTAGTAACATACAAAGAGAATCTTTCGGCAAATTCATGAAAATGTATAGGGAAGGAGAATTATGTGATTGAATGGCAAATGAATGCAACAGGAACCAAGAATCCAAAGTCATGATCCAGAGCAGGTGTATGAGTATAGCAGCCGTATTTGGAGGAAAACATAGTCCCTGCTACAGATTAATTTTAATGCACTATAGGTATTGGCTTACCCGTGTGCAATAGCAGAGAACACAAATACATAGCAATCCTATCATTCTTAGCGGGATAATTGTCTTCACTGTCCTAAGGTACATCAATATCAAAAAATCTAAGAAAGTGCTCCATTAGCAGGAATTAAAATAATATGGCTTACATACTGTATTAAAGGTTGAGCACTCTCTTGCACTGAGTGAGCAAGTTACATAGATAGCAGATTTCAGCCATTCCGGAAGAACAGCTGCAGGGGTAGCTAAACCACATGTTCACACTACCAGGACACGTGTAGAAAGGTGCAAAATCACGTCATCTCAAAAATACCTGAAAAAGCATGATTCAAACCAAATAGGTCGTACTTGCACTCCATATCTATACCTTCAAGATCAAAGACTTGTGTTTGCACCACATGCACACTAACCTGGCTGGATTCGAGGAGCTGTGCTGGAGTAACTGAATGAGCTCATGTACTGCATCTTCACCCTGGAACTTGTCCTATTGTCATTGAGTGAATACCTACAGAATGAGTGCTGGTCCACACAGAGAGACAGCAGTCCTTAACGTAAAGCTATTTTCAAGTCCATGTATTTTAGAGTTCTGAGATAAATGAAGAAAAGCGGGAATGGAACTGCATTTCAAGCATGACTCCTAATCATATGAACAGAATATATTAAGTAGAAGTTCAGATTGGAGGTCCATCATAAGCCGGGATAGATCACAGTAAAAATTAGAGTCATCTGTCTTTATTTTCACTTTTCAGCTCAGGTAAATATATGAAGCAAATATTAAGGTTTTTGAACAATTTGATTTGGGCTCTATATGCAGTGGAACACATTCACTGGAACTATTACAGCAAGATATACAGTTCAGCAGAATAATAAATATTAAAGTATTTATGGGACAGCAAGCCAGAAGCAAGAAACATTAATTTTCAAGTCATCATTTACATGTCAAAATATGATGGATGTATGCACACATTTCCTGAACTTCAAAAGCCATTTGTTTTAATGAGGATAAATTAAATGTACCTGTCTCTAGCTGCATTTACTAATACTGAAGCCAACCATATAAACGGTAAATTCAGATATTTACGGATTCGTAATAGGACTGAATTCATACGGACTGAAAAGGTGGAAACAAAATACAAGCATGAATTTCTTGTCTGATTCTCAAATATCTTGTTTCAGCTACACTTGAACGCAGTGTTGAATGTCCTATCAATAATCATTTAAGTTGAAGACATAATGTGATTGTCATAAATGCAAATCAGTCAGTGTTACATGTTATTTCCTGGCAGTTGTGTTCAATAGAAACAAATATGCTCCTTAATTGACATGGTGTCATAGCCTGAGTTTTAATGGGAATTGTGTTTTCCCATAAAGTGAAAAGATTGTGAAATAAAGCTTTTACCCAGTCAGGGATTGGAGTCATCTGCTGAACTGTTAAGTGTGACAGTTACACAGGGTGAAGTAGCACACCGTAATACAGTGAATAATATAAAAGGTAAGGAAACGTTTCCCTGATAGTGAAATAGGAGCTGATAAAATGCAGCTAGGATTTCATAGTGTAAGATATGTATGCATGCAGAAGGCCAAACAGATCTGTAATCAGTGCTATCTGTGAAACACAGCAGAGGGTGCACCACTTGCTACTCAATCATCAGTGCGCCTCATTTGGAAGCAATCTTTGGTAGCATTGTGAGATTGTGGAACTGCAGAAATAAGAGCAAAGCGATATTCTACAGCTGTAGTGAAAAAAAAAAAAAAGAAACGGGAATATTTCTTATTTTATTGGTGAGAATTTGTGTAACAGAACAGATTTCTTTTCTCCGTAAGTACTTACTGTGCAAATGAAATAGCTGTGACAAAACCCTTTCTTGTCACTGGGAAGCACTGCTGCCAGCAGATGCTAAAAAGGAATTCCTACCTAAAAGATAATGTTGACAGAAATTTCCCCACATGTAAAATACATTCTCCTAAGCCAAATTCAAAGACTTTATATTGCATATTAATGACCCGAATTAAAAGGAAAAAAACCTAAAGTCCTAAACTAAACACATTACAGGACTGGTCACTAGCATTCATCTTCTAAGTAAGTATGTATGTGGCAGAGTGAGGTGCCTGAACAGACACCTTAATTAACTAACCTGGTCCACCAGTTTTTTAACCAGAATAGTCAACCAGTTTGCCTCAGAGTATTTGAGTTTGACAGGCCCCACTTGTTCTTGGGAGGACAAAAACTAGCAGATCTTTTCCTTTCTTCCTTTCTTCCTTTCTTCCTTTCTTCCTTTCTTCCTTTCTTCCTTCCTTTTTTTTTGTCATCAAAAAGTGTCATGTGCAATGTCCACATTTGCCATTATATCTGCTCTATACCTTTCTTAACCAAAGTTATGATGGACAAAGGAGCAGCAGTGACTGGAGTTAATATTTTGCCTCTTAGGATGAATTTCCATTTTGGAGCCTTTCCTTGACACTGACTTGTCAGGCTGCTGGAATAAATCAAGTTCTTCTCCAATTGTGCTTGAAAATGGAGTTTAATCTTTTATTTCTTGGCACTTCATGATGCTGATGGCCAGATATTTCTATTGTAGCCAAGCTGACAAAAGTAGCAGATGCATATATACTTCTTGCCTTAAAAATAAAGCAGAAGCAGTAGTTAGCATCTTCGTGTCTAATCTTCAAAAGTCACAGCAGAAACTGAGTGAAATGGCAGTTTTAGTCTGTGAAACAAAACATCTGAGATTATTGCTCTGTCTAATAAGAAGAAAAAACGTAATTTTTCCTTATTTCTATAAATAATGACAAACTGCATGTTTCTAGGTCATAACCTACAGAGGAAGAAGAGTATATAGTGAAATATGTAACAGAATAATTGCTGTTTTTCTTTATATTGGAAACTTTTTTCATTTAAGATGTGTATCTTCTATTTACCAGAAAGACAGTGTTTTAGAATTATATTCTGTTTACATCCTCGGGCTTGTAATTTGAACGTATTTTTGATAAGCAGTGGTTAAGAAAGTATCTTCCCCCTCTTATCTCGTATATCACGCATTTACCAGTCCAATGGAAAATTGCCTATTTTAAGATTTTCTTGGAAGGCTTAATGGATATTAGATTGGTTCCTATTAGCTTGATTTGTGTTTACAAAATAGTTTGAACATATTTAATAGGTTCATCCCTGTTGATATGAGATTGGGAAAGAACAGTTTGAGAGCAGCTCTGCTGAGAAGGACTTGGGGTTGCTGGTGGGGGAGAGGCTGGACATGACCCAGCCATGGGCACTGACAGCCCAGAAAGCCAAACGTGTCCTGGGCTGCATCCAGAGCTCCGTGGGCAGCAGGGCCAGGGAGGGGATTCTGCCTCTCTGCTCTGCTCTGGTGAGACCCCACCTGCAGTGCTGCATCCAGCTCTGGGGTCCCAGCACAGGAAGGACACGGACCTGCTGGAGAGGGGTCCAGAGAAAGGCCATGAAGATAATCAGAGGGCTGGAGCACCTCTCCTATGAGGAAAGGATGAGTGAGCTGGAGTTGTTCAGCCTGGAGAAGAGAAGGTTCTGGGGGGACCTCAGTGTGGCCTTTCAGTACTTGAACAGGGTCTTAAACAAAGATGGAAGACAAACTTTTTATCAGGGTAATGATGTTAAATTCAAAGAGGGCTGATGTAGATTAGAAGTTTTTAACAGTGAGGTTGGTGGAACACTGGAACAGGTCAGCTGGAGAGATGGTAGATGCCCCATCCTTGGAAACATTCAAGGTCAGGTTCAACAAGGCTCTGAGCAACCAGGTCTAGTTGAAGATGTCACTGCTTATTGTAGGAGGGTTGGAGTAGATGATCTTTAAAGATCCTTTCCAATCCAAACTATTCTATGATTTCATTACTTTAACAAACTACATGTTGAGAAGGTTTTTTTAATTATTTCTAATGAAATAGCTTTTTCATAGAAATGCAGCATTTTAAGATATGTTTTCACGTCTATTATCCAGTTTTTTTTATTGAGAATGTTCTAAATCTTAGAGGATACTTTGTAAAGAATATATTATAGCATTCTGAATAGAAAAAGCATAAAATTAATTCAGTGAATTGAACTCATCCGAAGTTCATTCTAGGCATTTCAGAATATTCAAAAAGCGTCATATGAATCTGGACAGAAGGAAAAAAAAATCCTTCAGGTTTCACCTGCACATAAGAAGAGTTTCTAGTACTTTCTGGATTTAATTCTTCTTTGCACTATAATACAATTATTAATAAAAACTAAAGAGTCTTGATTTGGAAGGCTGTTAGTGATGCAGAATACTTTACATGGGATGATCACTCTACAGCTGCCTAGTTTTGAATCTTTAAAAAAGTGGGATTATATCTATTCTGAATTACTCAACTGCCTGTTGCCAGGACTGAAAACATGATTAGCAGCCCCCCTTGAGGTCGTCTTTGTAAGTCAGCCTAAGCTCCCTAAGGTTTTGATTGAAGGAATTATATTTCTTTTACTGTTTTCCTTTATTTCCTGGTTAATCGATGTTCCCATCACATTTGCATTGTCCTCTACTAATGATTTTTTAATGAGAAAAGACTAGTAGCATAGCTTTCCCATTCTCATTATTGAACTATTTATGTGTTCAAGGGTAATTGTGTTGCCACTAAATTTCTAAAGCTGATGCTGCTGCCATAGAAGCAGGAACCACTTCCTTTGTACCTAGATGGGTGACTACATTTGTCCCCATCGCAAATGCCAGGTTTGTTGATGCCCACCCTACAGTACAATTCACATTTCTTTGTGTCAGTGACTTGTGTTTCTCATTATCTAAATAATCCTCAATCTTTGTGTTATTTCTAATTGTATTAGAAATTATTTTCCTAGAGATAATAAACAGAATTGTTTAAATGTTTATAAGCAAGGAAGAGCTCTCCTAGACTTCCACTAGACACATGATGATCATTTCCTTTCACCAAACCTTTGAGACCTAGCAAGTACACCAATCCATTTGATGTTCACTTTAAAAGTTTTATTGCAATTTTATAATAAAAAAGCATGTTATTAAAGTCACATACCAAATAGAAATCTACATATTTTGTATTGAGAGTGTTATTTACCTCTACTGTCACCTTAACTTGTAACCTTATCTTAAACAAGAAATCAAATTATTTTGATGCAGTATATTTTTCACAAGTCCAAGTTGACTAGAATTAATTATGGTATCCTTCTTTAATTTTTAATTATAGTCCTGTAGTGTCCATTCCATTATTTTGCATATGATTGGCATCTAGATGACAGGTTATAATTGCCCTCTTTAAAAACTGAAACACATTTCCTCTGTAACTGTTCTTGAGCTGACAGTGTTTCAAGAGTTGCTGGAAAGCCATATTAATGGTTCACAGAGCTTGTCAGGCAGCAGTATTAAAGCTTTCGTATGCAAATTGTCTGGATACAGCTTTTTAAAAATCAAACCTCCCAATATTTTCTGGTATTGCTATTAGAATGTAACAAATCTAACCCTCCTTATTGTGTGACATACATATATAAAGGTTGCTGGATAGGATTTTGACAAAAAGGAAGTGTTCTCGGTAACAAATATTATTTTTAATCTAAAAAGTGAATCAACTAATGCATAAATATGATTGGATGTTTTTTCTCCTGATGAATGGATTTTGTTTCCTGAAAATATTTGAGTCAGCAATGAATCATCTTCAAATTTCCTAAAGAACTCTCTTACCAAGGATCTGTAGTTTTCATGTCCTTATTTACAGTGATTATCACCACCTTACACCTTCTTTCATTTCTTGATCTTTTTTTTTCTTTTACCTCTTCCCTTCTAAGATTAATGGTTTGTTGAACCAGTGTGGCCTCTGTCTTTGCTGACTATCCTGTGGCTCTTTGGGCTCCAGCTGTTGCCAGTGTTCTGGACTGCAGTCGGAGCTCTGTATCCTAGGCCCATACTTTTGTCCTTTTTTTTTTAAGAGGTGTTAAAGGCATAGTACCCTATAAGTTGCTTTGTTTTAAAATGCTAGCAGTTGTCTTATTCTCTCAAAAAAAATCAAGTTTATGAAATTGCCATGTCAAGGCAGCCCAACCTTAGCCATTCTTCAAGGAATCCCAGATGTAGGATGCTACTCTGCATTTGTTCATTTTCCCATCATTTCCAAAAAGATATAAAAATACTTTTTTTTCCCCAAAGGCCTTGTTGTTTTTCCTCCAGCAAAACATAAGTGGTATTGACAGAAGTAATGAACCCAGATTCACTGTGTGGACCACTAGTAATTGAGTCATGCTGAAGAATATATAGTTTGATATAGTTTGGAGAAGATCTAGTTTGATTAACTTTGTAGTTCTGTCTTCTGTTAGTGTAAGTAGATTAAGGTCAGCAAAGTACTTTTCAAGAGCATTTAAAAATGCTTCATGAAAACAGTGTCTCTACACCTTGTTTTGTTTTTAAAAAGCCATTAATAGTTGTAAGGCCATGAGTTACATAAACTGCAAGTATGGTGAAAGCAAACTAGTTAAAAATCCTATCAGGCAGATGAGTAATTGTGAGATTGTTATGGTTTAGGAAGTCTTGACTGGGTAAATGACAAAACAATTAATTGAATATTATTTACCTTGTATTTTCTTCCTTCTATGTGATACTGACCAACATTTTGTAGCTTATTTAGTATAGGACCATTTCTGCTCTTTCCCTTGGTAAAATCTGTTCTGTTTCAGTTAATGTTGTGCTCTTTCTATAGTTCAGCCATCATTTGTCTGAATTAACATTTAACAGGAATACTGCAAGAGACGCTTTGTAATTAGGCATGAGTAAACAGAGCTGGGAGATTGGCTTGTTACTATAGAAGATTGACTTTCTGTGCATGGATACCTGGTTTGTAGAACACAAAAATGTGGCTTGGTCTATCAAAAGTGGTTTTTTAACCATTTAGTAAATATGCTGCTTAAATTGTTAAAAAATAGTAACAACCTTTTCAAGAATGGGGCTCATAAACATTAAAAAATGCTCTCTTTTTCATCATTTACATATGTTTTACTTACCATCCACCAAGGTGGAGGAGGTGTATGGCTTTTTTAGACTACTTGCAATGGACCTGACTTTTCCCAAATTAGTGGCTCCGATTCTGCTTTTTCATGGGGACTTTCAACAAACTTAAGTCAGTGTGAGCTAACTTAAACAAAATTCAGTTCTTTGTATGAAACCTATTTTACATCTATATCATCACAATAGATGCCTGGAAATCAAGTGATTCAATGATTAATAGAAAGCAGCAAAAAAAAGTTATTTAAGCAAACAATCAAAACAATGCTGTATGTATGAAAAGACAGATAAAGAATTCTGTTAAAAAATACAGCTTCAGTCAGACAAAGAGGATAAGTCACTGAAACAGCAATATCTTTCAGCAACCAGCAGTTAAATGAGAATGAGTACCTACTAATTACAGATGTTTTGAGCAGTACAGCACCTGCAGCATCAAAGTGATCATTATTTCCACATTTTTGTCTTATTTCATTCTAAATCTGGAGAGGGGAGGGGTGTGGGGTATGTGTGTCCCAAGTTTGCCTTTGATATAAAATTGTCAGTGCCTCTGTAGATGTGGTGATTTTAATTACCTCTGCTTCAGTGAGAATAAAGATTGCTGCTGAACTGTATTATGCTATGTCTATTATATGCAAAGCTTGGAGATGCATTTTCAGGATGCCAGAGGTCTGCTCAGTGATGTGTTGATAAAACCATTTGCTTGGTCCTAAGGCTCCTTTTCCATGGCCCTAAAAGAATAAGGTTATGAAGGGTGAGAGTCTATGGAGAAGATAATTCATTTGCAGTATTATTTGTCCTTGAGATGTCATAGGAGACAGGCCGTTCTCCTTAGAGAAGGACAGGCCTAACAGCAAGAAGAGGAAGACCTAGTAATCACTCATTTTGATAGTCATAAAAACATTAGTGCTAACTATTAATTTATAATGTCCATTAAAAAAAAAAAAAAGAAAGAATAAGGTGAGATGGATTCATGGAGAAAATGTCAAGTTAGAAAGCTGCTGTTTCACAGGCTACTTGGCCTGATGAGTACAGAAGAAAAAAACCAAGGATGCAGCTCACTTTCAACTTCAGCAAGGTTTTTGACAATCCCAGCTTCTTACGAGAAGCTGCAGCTTCATTATCAAGAGCAGTGATTCCCAAGCTCAGGTCTGAAAGCAGGTGGGAAATTACTCCCCCTGTTTCCATGAGCTTGTGTATTTAGAGTTAATATCGACAGCAATCCTGTGAAATGCTCCTGGTCCAGCTCCACCTTCAAAAGACAATTTTTGAACTACTCCAGGCTGTTGAGCATTTGGCATCTTTTTGTTTTCTTTAAGACCAAGGCCTTTTGGCCTGTTTTGTTTGAAGTCTGAGCAAATCCTGCTTCTAAGCTCTTCAAGGAAATAGGTATTTCCTTTGTTGTTGCTGTAAATAAGTCAGTCACTGTCTGCTGCAGTATCTAGTCCATTTGGCTTCCTTCCAGGGCAGATGTCTGCTAGCTGTCCCCATTTCAGAAGTTCCCTGTGTGCTGTAACAAGATGTCTTGTGTGCCACATGAAGGTCACATCCCCCTTTTTCCCCACCCTAAGGTCTTTCCTCTTCTGTGGTTGAATCCATTCCATCCTCCTGCCCATCTTCTACCTGAGGTTAACCCTTTCTTTGCATTTACTAGTTATAAAACAATTGCATTAACTGGGAATATTTGTGGGAACGCAATACTGCAGTTGTTCTGCTTCCCTCACTAAGGATGTCTTGGAGACTCGGAACTTTCCCATGACAGCCTAGCAAAGAAATAACGTTTTGTGAAAACTAGTGTTCGGTTCGGTGCAGCCAGCTTCAAAAAGTTTCTGACTAAATATAGGAAAAATAAAACTAAGAGATTTAGAAAATAAATTTTCAAAAATGCTAAAAGAATGAGTTTAAAAGTTTCTAATTTCCTAGAAGAAGGAAAGCTAGACAGTCTGTGACTGCATGTCCTGTGTACTTAGCAATATAGTTGCCCATGCAGAACCCATATCTGATGGGCAAAAGCCATGTTTCATCATCAACTTCCCACCGTATCAGCTGCCCTCACAACCATATCATACTTCTCAGCACTTTAGTGGACTGGGACCTGCCAGTTTTTTCTCTCAAGAAAGCATTGGTCACATCTGGCAATACATTGTACAGGGGTAGCAGGAAGTGGAGATTGATGGGAACACCAGCCTTTCTTAAAGTCAAAAAAATCAAAGGGTACTTACAAATTAATATGGCTAATTTCGTTATCCTTAAAAAAATGGCCTCACTTTAATTTTTGCATACATATAATAGAAAAAGACCTTACAAAACTCGGCAGACCTAACTCACCTCTCTCTTTTCATTGATTAAATGTATACTTTAGGATAACTTAAAACTGTAGCTGAAAACAGTAAGAAGATAAGAAATACCTTTTTGGGTTAAATGAATGCTTTGCCCAGAACAGTATTTTTCCTTCAGCAGCCATAGCAGGAGGTGCTCCTTACTGGGAACATGCAGGCTTGGCCAAGGCTTCCAGTGCATTCCTCTTGTCCTCAATCATGTCTCTCCTTTCCTTTTTTCCAGCGTGAAGAATTCCAGCCTCCATCCTTTTCATCATTTTTATTTACATTCGTTATATCCTCTTTGATTTTTTAACTCTATCCTCTTTTATTCATTAATTCCACTGGCTTGCCATTTCTTCTTAAGATCTTATTTTTGGAAACAGAAAAGATAATTTAGCACTTTATTGTTTAAAAATGAGGTACCAATGACCAGGACAGCCCTGAGGATGACAACAGAATTCATTTAGGCACGTGAACCATGTCTGGAGGAACACAATCCACATACTTTGCTGTGATTCAGTTCCCTCCAGACATAGATCAGGCCAAGGCCATTAATTCCAATTTTAATTGCTTTTCTCTCTCATTACGTTGACTGTTAGAAAGCTAGATCCATCCAGCTGTAGAGAAGGGAAAATTAAAATCTTTTTGATGGTTATTGCCTGAAGAGAGTTGCAAGTAAAGAAAATATTTCTGAGCAGAAGAGAAAGGATTGTTCATATTGGATGTAGGTATTAAAGGTATTCCAAAATGGAAGCTTTTAGGATTTGATTTTGAAAACACAGTATCTTGTGAATGATAATTGCATTCCTGCTTTTTATTTCCAATGACAGTAGAAGGATACACAGCTTCTGAACCATTTTGCTTAACTTTTTGGACTATATAAGTTTCCTGTGAGCTAGCAGTATCTATATTCTATGACTTGTCCAGCCCAATAACTTAATGTCTCTGTTTGAAAATTACATTATATATTTCTGGGTATTTCTTCATCCTGTATCAATAAATAAGAATTGCTTAATAGCACAATATATGAGAGACTTTTCCTTTTTGTCTTTCAGAAAGGAGTTTTAAAAGGAGTAAACTGGAATGCAGCAAACACTTCAGTAAATCTTGTTAGACAACTTCTACATTTTTTCCTTTCTTAGTTATCTCACTAGACTTGGTTTTTAATTTATTTTCTCTTTGTTTATCTTAATGTTAAAATAAAGATAACAGTAGAAAGCGATCATTTTAATAAGCATTTTTGAAAACAATTCATCTTTTCAAATTTTGTCTCTCGTGTTTCTACACCTATAGTTATAGTGTTACTTTCTTTTATGTATTCACTGACAATCTCTTCTATGTGGAGAGGAAAAATATTACCTTGGCTCCTTGTTGATGGAATGTCTGCTAAATTTCTTCTTGTTTCTGTATCTCTATTACAATGGCTGCTGTGATGCAGAGTAACAACACATAAAACCTGGGCTAAGGAAATGCTATCTATGAAGTCTGAAAAGTTTGAAAACATTGGGAGTGACATCCTATTTACAAATATGATTTGAATTACACTGCTCATTGATTTTCATTCTTGATCAAATACTTTTAATTTTATAAACCGTATTTTTTTAGCGATTAGGAAACTGAGCATTTTTTTTCACTGAATTTGGTTCACCTTGAAAATAAAACATATGGAGAGTCTCATCCTAGATACTTAAGACTTTGCAAATTTATAAGCAGCAGGGTCTTTATATGAGGTCTTTAATCACAGTGCGGACTGTGGCACTAATCCATTGCTTAGATTACAGCTGAGTGTACACTCTGTGTCATAACAAGCCTGCACCCTGGATGACCTTGGCTGGGATGAATCCTGGGTTCACAGATCCCTGTCACTCCATTTTGGCATCCAGCATTCTAAGAGTGTGTGGAATTTGCTTCTAAACAAATGTGGCTCATATATCTTTTTCCTGTTTAAATTGGGCTGGGCCCAGGAAGGTTCTGCCTGCAACAATAGATTTAGCTGCTCAATGGAATAGACCCTGTACGTCTATCCCCTTCCTTCCTATTAGTAGCCTGTGGGATATGTGTGGCATCTGTCTGATGTTGGGCAAGGTCAAAATATGTTCAGCTAAATAGAAATTCATCAAGATGCTCAGTTTAACTATTAATAAATGTTTCTCTGGTGATTCAGGTTTATTTCCAAGATTTGGATTTATTTCCTCGTCCCTTTCCTTCCCTTCCGTCAGAGCAAAATAGAAACAGACTCTAACAAAGGCTTTTACTCTATGATTTTTTCTTAGTTTAATGTTTTTGTCCTATGAGACCACTACATATGTAAAATCATATGAAGCAGTGTTGGGGTGGGTGAGCTGGCAGCGGTAGAAGCCGGGATGCCAGAAAACCCTGGTCCAGGAGATCCCCTGCGCTGGTGGGTCAGCTCAGAGAACAAATAAGCTCCCCCTGCTCAGGTTACAGGGAAAGACTTCTTCTCCCATCAGGCAGTACCTGTCCGGTACCTGGTCCCCCACTCCACCCCTTCCCTCTCCCCATTGGTTGTTGTATCCCTCTGCCTTCCCCCTGCCCCTTGCCCCCAGGTAATTGGTCGCTGGTGCTCTGCCAGCCCCCTTTCTGTTACCCCTTATAAGCTTGTACACGAGGCCTGCTCGCCCTCTATGCCTCTGGTCCCTTCGGAATAAACCTTTCGGAACCCATGCAGAGAGCCCTCCACGCTCCTTGCTCCTGGTAACACCTGAGCTATCCTGCCCTGGGTGCGGGGCTGTGTCTCGGTGCCATCCATCGGCACGGGGGCTGGAAGTCGGCCTGCGAGGTGCTGAGCTGCACCCCCAGGGCATTCCTTGCAGGGGGTGCTTTTGGGTTAAAGCGGCGATTTCAGCCACCCCACAGCACCCGCATCAAAGCAGCAAATATATCCAGAGGTCTAGTCCAAATTTTACAAATCACCAAGACGTTTTTTCTGCTCTTCGTCTGGCTCCAAGCCTGGCTATATTGTTATGTGCATAATTAATCTGGGCGCAGACAGGAAGCTGAAATTTTGCCTGAGAAGCCCTTAAAGGATGCTAAATTCATTTATGTGTCTTTCCAGAAAAATAAAACTCACTTTCTGAGTGAGTTTTCTGCCTCTAGGCAATTTGTGATCTATAGATTATTTACACAAAGTGCTGTAACTGCACTTTTGAAACCTTTATAACTTACACAGTCTGTATCTGCTTATTCTAAAGAAATAATTGCAATTGCCCTTAGGAGCTTTGTGACCTCCACAGAGAAAAAAAAAAGAATTTAAATGTTGTCATTGTTCCCAGTTCAATTTTGGAATAATCATGATGCTTATGCAGGATACAGTGCTGCAGTTTTGTTACTTCAAGAGGCCCCTGAAAAGCAGATATTATGCAACCATTTCTCAAATGCTGAACGTCTTTATTGTGATGTTTAAATAAATAGTTAAGTTAGTAATAACTAACTTCCTTTTCAGTTGTATACCAGTGATGATACCTACTTCCTTCATAAAACCCTTCACATTCTATTGAGCAAAAGCCCAACAACAACAACAACAACAACAACAAAAATTAAAAATTGCATTTTCTGTACATTGACTAGTGGTTCAGTATTCCTGGAAATTTATTTAATGCAAGGATAAGCCGATATAATTAGATACCTACACTTCAAAAAAGTGTGCCTCAAGAAACAAGTTTTTTGTTCTTCATCCTTAATTGTAATTTTTTCAAATTGAGGTGTCTTGGAGTATGAATATATACGGTACTTTATATGCCTCTGTATTTTGATTCTCCACAAGAAAAGGAAGATTTGAAAGAAGCTGCACTAGTGGGACACAACAAAAAGGATACAAGAAAACAAAAAAGGAAAAGAAAAATAAATAAATAAAGATTTATTTATTACTATCTTTTCTATTACATACAAACCTTTGTTTCTTAAATACTAAATACCGCTGTAGCATGCTCCTTATCTACCTGTTTTGGCATTCTCCATAACAATTTTGAATTTTTTGAGTAATTTTGAATATGTTGAACAGAGAAGCAGAAGCAGAGCTGTTAATGCTAATTAAGTTCCTACAAATTTCATGAAAACAGGCAACTACTTGGAGGTAAGAAATTGTATTAGTCCCTACACTGAGCAAAAAGTGAAAACATCACTCATGGTTATTAGACACCAAAGAATCAACCTGAGAACAAGCTATTGTGTGTGATTCATACATCAAAAAAAGGAAGGGTTTTTGTTTGTTTTTTTGCTGGTTTCATTGGTTGCTTGCTTGCTTGCTTGCTTGCTTGGTTTAGTTTGGTCTTTGTTTTCTGTTTTTTGGTGCTTCCAACAGAAAAAGTCTGGATGCAGAAGATATACGTTATGAATCAGAAGCTGAAAGTCAGGTAATTCACAACAGAGGCAGGAGAACAAGAACTCCAACCAGAAGTAAAAGCTGAGTGGCAGGAAAAGTATCACTGAAGTCATACAAAGCATGTTTTGGTTACTTTTGGAAGTCAACAAATCCAACCCCTGTAGAATTAAGGATGTTATGGTCTTGCACAGTGAGTTTCCTCCCTTTTCTTAGATTTGAGTCTACGATCTTTTGTGTTGCTTTCCTCCTTCACAAACATAAATTATTTGAATGGTCTTGTGAGTGAAAGCAGGAACTCTGTTTAGCAATGACAATGACTGAACATATGAGGATGGTCATGACTCCTTCCCATGAACATTTTTCTAGTCTTACACTAATTGTAGTTTATGGGCTTCTTGAGCTGCATACTCATATGCATGTAGTAATTCTTGGTTGTTTTAGCTTTCATGGACTTGTTCCAGATCCATATAAATATTAACATGCATAACTTCCTTTGATGTGGAGTTCCACCAGTCTGTCACATATGAACCTTTTTTCTTCCTAGTTTTGAACATCTTGTGAATTTTGTGTGTCTTATGGAAGAAAGAGGCAACAGGTTTTCCCTACCCACCAGTCCCTGTCACTCAATTTCATAAACCCCCACTTATCATTGCTTCTCCAGCCCAAGGACCTGACCTGGTTGTTGTTACATGGAGCCTGTTCCACACACACCTCCCCTGCTCTTCTCTCAGCATGTCACCGTCCTCCTCAATACTTTCTGAGGGAGCAGAGCTAGAACTGCTCACAATATTTGACTTGTCAGTGATTCACAGATACATGCAGTGATATAATTATGCTCTCTGTTTTACTGTCTTTTCCTAATAATATCTAGCTGCAGAATTGTGTGTTTGACTTCTAATGAGTATTGATAAGTATAACCATTCATGCAGGAACCCATAACTTCTCACTTGTTTGTTCAAGTCTAATAAACTCATTCACCATTAAAAAGAAAACACTAATAAGCTTTGAATTTCACTCTTTTTTTCATTTTTATTTGCATCTTCCCCCCCACACCCTCTGAAGACCAGTTACAGGAGAAAATTTGGGTCTTACAATAGATGTGTCTGAGGCATAAAATTCATTTAGAAGCCCCTTTATGTAATTTAAGTAATTAATTTGGTAAAAACCCCCTATTTCATAGTAAATGGTATATTTCTTCGCAATTAAATTTTCCTCTCTTCTTTTGGAGCACATTTTAATAATGTCCGCTTACAAAATTATTAATGGGGCCTGTAAATGTAAGTAATTAAGCTTAGAGCTTGCTGAATTAATCCTTAATGTGATCAATTTTTACATTAAAAAAAACCCTATGGAATAATTGACTAATTATTATAATGGATTTGCCATATTCATCAGTTTGAGTAATAAATGTAGGGTTACATAGCTGAATCTAAAGCCGGAGTCCTATAGTCTTTTCTATCTTTTCCCATTTAATCTCATTTAGTGCTATTTTTTTTCCAAAAAATGCTCACCTGAAAGTTTTAAAAAGTTTGAGTGTCATCCCATTTCATTAAAAAAAAAAAAGCTGAAAATGAAAAAGCAAGCTTTTGAAAACCGATGACATTTCACTTTTCCCCGCGTCCATTTTCATTTTCAAGAAAGATGGAAAAAAGTAGGTAAACAAAAGCCTAGGAGTTAACTTTAAGGAAAAGTTTTGAATTTCTTGTAGAAATTCTCACATTTTTCATTAACTCTCTTCATCTTCATTGTATTCACCAGCTTCAATTCTCGTTTTCATCTCTGAGGATTAGACCTCATCGAAACTATCTTCCCCGTGGATTATTAGCATCCTCTGTCCCTGCCATTCGAAGAAAGTAAGGTTATATTCAAACTCTAATTTAAAGTCTTACAAGTGCAATACTTCCTTTTTCCTTTGTGTTAATGCATCTGTGACAGCCTTGTCTAGGTGGTCTCTCAGTGATGGACTGAACATCAGGTACCTGTAACGTACCTGTAGTGTCTGCTAGATGAGCTTCACAAAGCTTCTGTGCTCTAAGGCATCGATGGAAATCCTCCCCTCTTTCACAGTTGCATTCCAGATGCACCAGATAGCACTTATTTAATCAGTACAATGGTTGTCACATTAAGCAGGGATGGTTATGTATTTATTGAACCAAAATAAAGTGAAAGGCCTTGTTTAAATATGGGTCGTCGGTGATTACCTTTCCCACCTACAAAACTTGTTAGGAAATAAATTAGTTTGAAATGAGCTAGTTTCCAAAAGCCCGTGTTGATTGGATTCATCAATGCAGTTAGTTATTGTCTGAGCCCATAATTTGTTAGGATCAATCTCATGGGGACAGTCTGATAATTACTCAAGGCATCTTATTTAACTTTTTACAAGATAGCATATTTACTTAGTTTTGATCTTCCCAAATCTTTCCTGTTGTTTTGTTACTCAACAACATAGAAAGTTTTTAACCATTTCTTCTAAAACTTTTAGATGCAGAATTTCAAAGTGGTGATTTTAGCATTTCTAATTAAATACATCTGTCTTTTTTTTTTTAATTGATACTTATATTTTTACATCTGATAGGAGCATGGCAGTAGTAGTATGATTTTGTGTGCTTGTAATGCACTTGGGCAGTCCTGTTTCTATCAGTCACTTTCCTATCAACTACTTAAACTTACCCTCTTTTTATTTTGTAATCATCTACTTCTCATTTCCAACTAATATTATTTTCCATTTTTATGTTTTATTAGTCCATTTATATGTGTATATACACAGGGATATATTAATGTAATATATACGTATAATTCATGTATAATATGTATCATAAGGTATACAATAATTTTATATAAGGAGGAAAATATATATTCTCAATTTTAAGTTCCATTTTTTCCTCTTTTTTAAATTTACAGGTGGCTTTCTTGTCTAACCATGGTATATTAAATGGCTATTAAAGCATTATTCAACCATGTTCCACTACTATTCATTGTATTTTTTTCTATTTAAATTCCTTCTCTGAAGTGGTTTTTTTCTGATAGTTATTCCCATTTTTTGTATAGATGTATATATATTTTTATGCAGTGATTATATATATATTTAAAACCTTTTCTAACAGAAAGTAGCAAAAGAAATCAAATCACTTTTATGATTTAAATAGACAGGCAAAAGCCTAGCAAATCAGGATCTTTCTGCTCCTAAAAAGAAATTTTTTAATTACCCTCCTGAAGGACAGAAGTTAATCCTGTATCACTCCCCCCACTGATTTGGTATAGACAAGATGAAACCATATTATCTAAACTGAGATGATTAGACATTATAGAGATTAGCGGTTTGCTAAGAGTTGAAAATGAAAACTCACCTTGGTGAATGTAGTAGCATGAACTGTTACTCTAGAAATAGTAGGACATGAGGGAGACTTAACAATAGCTGTGATAAATACCATAGTTAGATTACCCATAATTTGCAGAATCAAATGTTAAACTTTTTGCCTCTCACCATTCTTTACTTCTGGACTCTTTCTTGGACATACTTACTGAGCAAAAACTTGGTAAACTTCATTTTAAGTTATTTTAAAATGCTCTTACACTATAACTCTTCCATAGCATTGTAGGTCATATGCTAACAGTGCACTATTATTCTGGAAATGAAATGGAAGTATTGGGCCTTCAGCATCACAGGATTGAATATGCACCTGAGGCATAGATTTGTTACCTGATAATACATATAATTTAATTTCTGTTCCGTAAATTTAACAGCCCAAGTGTTTATTGGGAAACTGGTCCAGCTGTGTGTTCAGCCTCCCTCTCTCCCTCTGCCGTGGTGTTCCCAGGAAGCGTCCCACAGCAGTTCTAGGGCTCTGTGTGCTGGAAACACACCCTCACACAAATGTATTCACCCCACTTATTTAACACGTATTATTACATGTTGTTAAAACTTTTTAATGTCCAAAGCTCAACAAATGAGGGCTACACCAAGATGTTCATAAATACCTGCTTAAGAAGGAATCTAGCTTATTGAGTTGAAATATATGGAACAATATTTATTCATTTTGTTCATTTTTCCTCGAAGGTTCCTACCCTTCTCTGCCCATTGTTAGCTCTTGTTAAATGCTGGCCCTGATATTGACAGGTTGTGAGGTTTTTTTCCTTCATGTGCATCTGTTCAAGTATCAAATTTAGAACCTTATAAATAGCACAAAGCTCATCCCTGTTGAAGCAAGAGGATATTTTAGGTCTTCTTCAACATGTAAGTTCAACAGACTGGAGTTTTCATCAAATATCTTAAAAAGTAAGTAACCTTAACTCCAAATTCTTTTGGAAAATAAATTTATCTTTTCTGAACTCTGTCATACACAGATAACCATACGTGGTTAATCAATTTTTTCATTCTGTGTAGTGACAGCAAAGGACATTAAATACTTACTGGAATTGAACTGTTGAGGTAGAGTGACCAACTAAATTTTTGTAAAAAATACTCCATGTGAAATCTTCAGTGAACGAATGCCTCAGTGGTGTGCAATTCCAAATAAAGCCACAGTAATAGCTTGGTACAATTAATTTATATTAATTCATATTTAAAATGTAAAATTTATTTCTCTTCTAAATTTGGAAAACCTGCACAATTGATCAGCAGTTAAGAAAATAATAGAAGAATAATTTCTACTTTGAACTCCAGGTAAAATAAGGAAATAGGTCCCCAAAGATTAGTCTGATAATGGGAAAAAAATCAGAAACTCTATTATGCAGCATTTCAATGTCCCTGATGAAATACTAATCTTTATCACTTTTATCTTACAAAGAGATTTGCAAAGATCTTTCCCGTAAGCAGAGTGTGCTTGATAAATATTGAGATAACTCTGAGAATAACTGCGAGGCCCAAAGCATATTATCCAATGGCATTTGGAGAGTTGGAAATGAGGACAAAAGTTAAAAAAATGGTGAAATGTTAGGAGAGATGAATATCTCACATAAAAATCTAAGTAAATTGGATATGGGTATGGTTATCAGTCAGGTTATGTAACTCCTCTGTGGGTTTTAAGAGTTTAACTACCTAAGAGCTAGACAAGTGGTGAAACACATGCAGTAGGAAGGGAAGATATGCTTTAACATGTTTTCTTTCACCAAGAAATCATCCAGTCATCAATCCGATTCAATCATCCAGTATGCTGTCTTTTACCAGTCATGTTGCTAGCCAGTGAGAATGTTTCTCTGGTACTACTGATGTGCCAGCTATAGCTGTGTCCTTGAACAGAAATCACAAATTTTGTGAACAAATCTGGTTTTTTCTATCATTTTGTGAAAGTCATATATAATATTACAGAACATAAATAACTGGAAATAGTAATTGTTTTTGAAATCCAAAATACTTCCTAAAGCCTTCATTTCTAAACTCTGAGTTGCGGTCACAATTTTTTTTAATTGAAAGTAGGAAAATGAACTGTTTAAAACAATAGCTTACTTTTTATATATATATATATTCTTTCAAAATTACATTATTTCTGGTAGCAGTAAAAAGAAAGGAAGTCTTGTATACCACTTGTAAATTAATATACTGTAATTTACAGTAACAGCAGATTAATTCCTCTTGTTGCAGCTAAAGAAAGTAAATGGTCTTTTTTCTTTGTCACTTCTAAATTATCGTGAGCTTCTACAGAAGGATTCTCTTGAGTGTGTGGCTTTACGGTTTGCTATTTTAATTTAAGTTTAGGACAGTTCAAAACATAGATTTTGTCTTGTTGCAAGGGCTATTTATTGATATTTGCAATATTTTTTCCAACCAGGATGTCAAATTTTGAGCAGTTTCACTTCGACTTTTACCAGTCTAATTATACCATAGACGACCAGGAAGAAGGTTGCAACAGCTATGACTCAGACAAAAACCTCTGTGAAAGCAGAAAGTAAGTGTGGGTGTTGTTTCAGCTTCCCTCTTTAGCAGATAATGGCTTCGGGGCTGGCTTTGGGGCTTGCAGGAGCAGGAAAGAGGTTCGAGACATCATCTAGACTTTCCAAAAGGTAGAATGCTTATAATTGAAATTTTCGTTTTAAAGGATTTGATTTCATGCTACTTTTATTAGTATAGGCATTACAGGTTGTTTACCTAATAGGAGTAATTGAGCTTCGTGTTATTATCGTGAAATTTAGGATGCATATTGCAAGAAATTCTTTAGGATCCTTCTGAGATCCAAGGGGAAAATCTAAATATGTTGTTCTTTCATTAGCATATGGACGTATCTGAGGAGTGTCACCAGGCTGCTGGGCAAAAAAAGTCAGAAGTACCCGAATCAGTGGGTGCCCTCACAGCTTCTAAATTCCCTCTCCCCCTCATCCAGCCTGGGTTCCTGTCCTGTGCCGATGTCTGTGCTAGGTGGGCATGGAAGTGGGCGCGCTGGGCTGCAGGGTTCTGGCCGGCTGGCGAGGAGCTCTGCCTGGGCGCGGAGCTCCCGGAGTTACAGGGAAGGACAGCAAAGGCATGGTCAGCAGCTCAGCACTCGCTGCACTCAGCGAGGATTGTACCCAGAAAATTTCCACTTTCCCCAAACTGAAAACAGGTGAAAAGTAGGTGGTACTTTGTGAGTAGCTCTGAGATGTTTCTCATTGTGGTTATGAGTTTCGGTGTGCTTTGCTTCTTGTCCTAGGAGCCAGACAGAAAAGCAACCTCCAGCTGGAGCTTTTGTCCCATCAGACATGCTTCTGTCCCTTCAGAGCTACACAGGTCAGATTTTGCAGCCAGCCTACAGTCCCGACGCTCTTTCTCAGCTCGGTTATGCTGACGGATTTGACGAGGAACCTCCTTTGCTAGAAGGTAAAATAATCCCGCAGACGACGTGCGTGATTCCCTGGGGTTACCTCTAGTTTTTCTCTGCCAGCTAGTGGGACTCACCAGAGAAACTGCAGCGGAGCTGCCGAGCCTCGCTGTGTGAGCTTCAGCCAGCAGCTCCTGGCCCCCAAACCTACATTTTCCCCTTCGGATTCGCCGTGGATCGATCCAGCCGTATGGGGTAGAGCAAATACACTGTGCCACCACGAGATGGCAGCATAACAACAGGTTTTGTACTCACGTTTCCAAAATTGTTTTGTCTCCCTGTTTATCCTGCATGCTTATTGGAAAATCTATAATTAATAAAGACGGGTAATCATCTTTTTTTGCATAACTAGTAATAAATTTAGTAGTTTTCAGATGCTAATTTTCTTGTTTCAGTGGGAAAGGTATTGAGAAAGCTGCTTTCAGTTTTAATTAGTTGGTCATTTAACCATGTGAGCAATGTCATTCTTTATGATGATTGACCACTCTAATGCTAGTGCCTCATTTTGTCGCTTGCAAAATACTTGTGCTACATTAGAAAAAAAAATGAGAATTTATCTGTGATTATTTCAGCATAATGTAAAATGAGCATATTCAGCCTGCTAGTTTGGCCTACTGGAAGGCAACTGGAGTTTTTGCTACTTAAAAGGGACTATTACTACCTTAAAGCCAGCAAGATCACTCCGTTTGATATAGATAACTGCTAGATCTCTACCTCTAAGACCTCCAACCACTTAACTCCCCATGCAGTTTGCCCTGGGAAAACGATGTTGTAATATGACTGCTTGTGATCCGCAAGGCTTCAGAGATATTCCTATCTGTGTACCACATAAATCTGACCAAAACCACACATTTTAGTGCAGAATAAGTTTATATATATGCAATGTTTTGGTTGAGCTCAAGATGATGGAGGGGTGGAACAAGGTAAAGCCTTGGCTTTCCAAACAGATCTGAGACATTGTCAGTCTCAGTCACTCTGGCAGCAAATCTGAACCTAAATTTTTCCGTACTGGAGAATCTCAGGAAGATGATTACTCATGCAAGCTTAAGTGTTTCTCCAGAGGTTATAAGATAAAGCTCTGCCCTAGCAAAGTTAATGGCAGAATTCCCATCAACTTTAATGGGAAAGAATTTTGTTCTGTTTCCAGGGGTCTCACTAATTATTTTTTAAATGCAAAAAAAACCCAAACCAACAAAACTCCAAGCTTATAAAGCACTGTACAAAGTAGTATTAACTTGCTTTGAAAGGACAAATGTAATTTTTAAGTGCTTTTGGCAGTTCAGACGTAAGACACATTTCTTGTCAGATTTGCCAGAATTAAAGCATGTATCTCTGTCCTCAGTGTTCTAGAGCAGCTTAAATTCTGAAATTACTGTTAATTAATATATTTTTCAACATCTAAGTTAGTGTGGCATTAGATACATGTGTTTTAAATATAGGAAAAACAAATATTAACTCAAAAGTGCTGAGGGCATTTTTTTTGGTTCACTGCCTAAAATTTGACTCAATAAATTAATATTCCAATTTAGAATCAAAGCTGACTCTCAAATATACTGGGTATACAGCAAGGACATTATGTTCTTATTACAGAATGTGTCATCCTACAATATTATCTTCATTGAAGCATTTGCTTGTAGTTTTGTGGTATCTAATGGGTTTTTGTAAAAGTGTTGTTTTTTTGTGAGCAATTAACAAAATCCTGAAATTTCTTGTTGCAGAACTTGGGATCAATTTTGAACATATATGGCAAAAAACATTAACAGTTTTAAATCCAATGAAGCCTGCAGATGGCAGCATTATGAATGAGACAGACCTCACTGGACCCATGGTTTTCTGTTTGGCCCTTGGAGCAACATTGCTGATGGTAGGATGTGGTAGAAATCTTCAGGGACTTCTTATCTAACATGCTAATGCCTAGGTGATAATGAGCGTGAAATTGTAGAAGATGTAGTACTGGCATAAAATGAGTAATTTGCTGCCAGTTGTTCTGGGATTATGTATTAAAAATCCTCCCTGCTTCGAAAGTACCTGCATAAAGTTTAAATGCAATGTAAAGGTGACACAGGTAAAGTGATGTATTACTTCCAGTGGAAAGAAGAGACCACACCATTTTTGGGGTGGGATTCAATATGAACAAAGGACAGATCTGTGCCATATATAATCTGAAGAGGCTCTGAACAGGTTTTAAAGGAGGGAATAAAAAGAAATAGCAGGCCAGCGCAGTTTTTCTAACACTCTTGCTACTGTTTTGAAATTATCTTCTTTCAATGTTATTTTAGAGAATGCAGAGACATATACATAAAAAAAACCAAAAAACTTTATACAGCTAGAATAATTGGAAAATAAAGAAATGGAAACAGTCTTCCCTCCCCCTTAAATTTGCAATACCTACCAATAAATTTTGCTAATACTTTCTTTTTTTATATTCTTTGTTCTATAGTGTCTGCTTAACAAAATATAGTAGCCTGTATTTGACCTCCTTCTTCTTTATGAGTATTGCTTTCCTACAGGAGGAAAGTTTAACAGGGTTGTACAGAACTGCAGATTTGTCTATATATCACTGACAACAAGGGCTCTCCGCTGTTGCTGAAGTACAGCTCTGATTGCTGGCAGCAGTTCATCAGACAGGGATAAGGTGGGACCATTCTGGGAAGGGCTTTACTGCTCTGAAACTGAGGTGAGAGGAAGGGGGCTCTAATTCTCCATTTCCTCTGTGATAAATAGTGCTGAATCAGAAGATTCTTGAAAGTTCTTACTCAATTTGTAATGTCAGTGCAGTACCTTGACTGAGCAAACTGCAATATAAATTTCAAGTAGTATTATTATTTATGTCCCTATAAAAATAAAAATCTTTTAAAAGGGTGGAAGAGGAAGGAGGGAAGGGAATAAAAGGAAAGGAAGGTGGGAAGCTAGAGAAGACAGGCTATTTTCCACCTGGGGAATTAAATGTATGAGGGTAGTAAAAGGAGAAAGTTGAATTAATTATAATCAATAAAACAGAAAGACAGCAAGCTAAAAGAAAGAATGGAAAAAAATGTTTCCTGTTGCTTTTTCTCCCTGAATAGCCAACAATTATAATGAATATTAAACTATTATAATTGAAATAAATTACTTTAATTATCATACTTTTTCTGGGATATTACGCATTTTAGGTGTCATTAGAAAACCAAGTATTTTCAGTGCCCCAGTTTTAGGGCAGCAGAACACCTCTGATACAATCTAGGGTTTTTGTTCCATAACTTCACAGCAGTAAGTCTATAGGTTTATCTTAGAAATTCAGGCTACCATTTTATCTCAGATGTATTTGAATACTTACGTGTCTCTTCAGCTGTGTAAACTATGATATCCTTCTGTACTTAAATAAGTATCTTCTGGTAGCACAAGGAACATAATTTGGTTGAGAGCTTGTTTCTAAAAATAATGTATACATTTTCTTTAGTTTCAGCTTTTTAACTATGGAAAATTATGCAAACATATTCTTTGAAGGGTAGTAGTTCTTTCAGAGAAAAAGAGGAAAAGTCTGCTAATCTGGTAGCAGGACCTGTTCTTCCTCATGTTTGTGTAAAACAGGGCAGCTGCCTTGTAGATAGAGGAGCAATGGCAGCACAGAATTTAGCAGAAGCCCAAGTCTCAGCTGTTTGCATTTCACACTGTCGTTTGTACGAAATCAGGCTTCCCCATCCGCTTCAGCTAAAGGTAGCAGTACCCACTCCAGGCAGATGCAAACAAGCACAAAGTCTGACTTTCTCCTAACCTTGCTCCTTCCATAGGACAGATTTAGCTCTTTCCATTCATCAAAGTCTGTCAGACTAATCAAGCCTGATTCTGGTTCTGCTTACATCACCGTGAACTGGGAGTATTCCCATGTGTGTGAGTCAATATATTTACATATGTTGAGTGAGACTAAAATCAGAACCAACATGTTCAGTTGCTTTTTTTTTCCTTCTCTCGTATCCTTGCACCACAAATCCAACATTTCACCAAGTGGAGATCTCAGCTAGCTGCTGGTGCTAGTGCTCCCTTCGTCTCTGGCTGAGGAATTCCTTAGTCTTAAAGTAAGCTAATATATAGTGCCATGTAGAATAGTTAAATACACTGAAACAAACAGTCTAAAATATAGCTTGTAGGTGATGCATCTGTTTTGAGACAGAACTTCACTTAGCTGGTCTATAGCAAAAGCTGCCCCAAACCATTGTGGGTGTTAAACTTACTACATATCATTAATGACTGAAATCCTACTTGAAAAACATCAGAGCTAGTATTGCTCTCCCACATTATTTCTAGCTATCATTAATTTTATTTGTTCAAGCAATTTTTCCTGATTATTTTGTACCACTAGTATGCAAATGCCAGCAAAGAAGTCTGTACCTAAATAGGAAAATTTCTTATGCTGTTATTTCAGGAAAAGATTATTCCTTATGGTGGAAGACAGTAATGGGGAAAACGCCAGGATTCTGGAAGCATATAGGCAACCTGGCTGTACCTGACTTAGCCTTGAGGACTGGGACCAGAGGAGAGCTCAGCAGTGAGCCAGGTCAATCTGCAGACAGGATAGTGTTGCTGATGTAAAGTCAGGTCTTCTTAACTCAGGTTGTCTTTGCCATAAGCATGCACTGCTCTCCAACGAGAGCGGGTGAGCTGCCACCAGCCTGCAACATCAGGACTTTCAGGCTGTGTCATCACTAGGCAAGGCCTTCTCCGCAGTGTTCCTTCATGTCTGTCCAGCTCAAACACTGCTGGCATCCAGTGATCAGTTTCCACACACATGGATACAGGAAGAGACGGCAGAGACGGGTCCTCAAAGTTGATTTCCCCCAGATTTTAATAAATGTATGGATAAGTAAAGTCGGAGGTCTTCTCAATCCTCCTTAGCCATCATGGGAGATAAACTAGCAAATATCACAAAACATGATAAAAGCTTCAACAATGTTTCCACCTAATCCATCACAACACAGAATCCAACCATAAGCCAGAACATTATTAGGAGAGACTATCTATTAGTTTTGAGTCTTATGTGGTTTATCATTTGCAATATATAATATATAGCATGTAACGTATAGATATATGTGTGTGTATGAACAAACACACTGGCATTTTACATATGTACCTTGTTAGGTGTCAGGAAGGTGATGCATAGTGGCCCTTCATTTGAGAAGTTAACTCCATGGTTCTGAGTTAATGGTTAAGTTCCAGATCTGAACTTTCTCCTTCACAGGTGCATTCTAACACTAGGATACAAAGTTCCAAGAAAAAAACAGATATCTGATTTATGAATGTTTTTCTGATGTACAGATGTGAAAATGACAGTATTGCATAGCCAACATTCAGTATTTAATTTGTTAGAACCTTGAAGAGAGAGAAAATAATATTTAACAGTCTTTTGTGACTGTTTATTTTGGGGACTGAACAATGCCCTTATGCCTGGAGGTGATCCTTCAAAATGATGGCAGGAGATGAAGGAATTGGTGGTGCTGTGGCCACAGTTGCCTGTTTTACTAGCTTTGTGTATAAATTAGAAAACATCACGCTCCAGGCTGCCAGACTGGTACCTTTCATAGGCAATAAATTCAAACAAAGGAATAAAACCCAGCAGGAAAAAAAAAAATCTGGGATTTTTTTCATTCGTTAGAACAGAAAAAGAACACAAGCTGACAGTTACTACTGAGTTTTATGTTGAAATGAATGTGTTGTATTGGTCTAAGCACAGAGATGTGTCTTTCTCATGGTTGTCAAGGGGAAGAATGGTCACATTTGCCCTGAAAACCAGCATAGTTTAAGCAAAATTTTACTAATTTTTGCAGACCTGCTGAAAGCTGAGGGTTTGTAATAAAATATGAAGCATATCAGGTAACCTGGGTCATCATATTACTTAGGACATTTTTTCACAGCCCCATATAAACTTATTGAAAATAAGTTTCCTGAGACTAAACTGATTTTTAATGACTAAAATGTGCTTTCCATAATTTCTTCTTAGTTTGTTGCCAGTTAAACTTTTCCAAGTCTCTCAATCAATTCCAGTTGTGTTCAGAGCCCAATGACAGCAAGACTGAGAATCAGCCTTGTAGCTTAGAGACAAGCACATTTTCTCTATTGCACCTTGGAATTATTTTTATGCAAAAATCTCCCAGATGTTTCAGCTGGGGTTCTCAACTGAACCGATGTAGGTGAAGCAGAGAGGCAGCATCAACAAGAGGAAGTATCAAACCTAAACCTAATTCTGTCTTCTGCTAGCACTTTGTGATCGCTGCCAACTTCAGACACTTCATGCTTAGTCATATTTATTCCAGGCAGGGAAAGTTCATTTTGGCTACGTGTATGGGATGAGCACCATCGGGTGCCTGGCCATGCATGCCCTGCTGAACCTGATGAGCGTCTCGGGAGTCTCGCACGGCTGCGTCGCAAGTGTCCTGGGCTACTGCCTGCTGCCCATGGTGATCCTGTCCTCTTCTGCAGTTGTCTTCTCACTCCAGTAAGTACCAGTCCATGGCAACCAGGAACCCTGTGAAGGACAGTAAGTCAGATGGCTGATGTTGTGCAAAACATTTTATAAATGGTCACGTAGTGAATTTTGGCTTCTGAAACTCCAATATGATTTTGTTTATATGTGTATGTTTGTATTGACTGTGTTTGAGAGGGCTGGTATACATTAATTTTGATATGAGTCTTTAATTTCACTATTTTCCACTTGCACTGAGAGTGCTGTAGATTTTTACAGCAGCCTCAGATGTGATTTTTGTTTTGCAGAGCCAACAGTGGCCAAACTCAGGTATCAATTTTAAAAGCAACTGCTGAACTTTGGGTTTATATAGCTGGTTCTCCTGTTCCTTTTTTTTTTCATAGCATTAGGCCTCCCATCTTTATGTTTACTTTCCTATTGACTTCTGTGAGACAGAATGAATTAACCAAGTAACCCTTAATGATACGGAGAATTAGAGCAAGTGTTTAAGATCTAGTAGAGTTGTATATTTTAAGGTATAGCTGTGGTGAAATTGCAACCCTGAAAATGACTGAATACTTTGAAAAACCAAATGTGTAGCAGTGTGTGCGTGTGGGGGGTTGTTCAGTCATATTCTGTGAACAGGAAACTTTTTGGCAAGCCTCATTTCTCCTCATTCGGTAAGCCCTTTGAGACACAGTGTTTATCTCCCTGTTCACACACAGAAAAGCACAAGCAGGTTCCAGGTCTTGCCTGAAGGCCTTGAGCAGTGCTTTTACCTATTGTTAACATGTTATTAATGATGGTTTCCCTCCTTGGTCTTTTTTGTTGTCTCATATTTTTAACTCTCCAGTATGTAACATATGGAACTTAGCAGCTGATGAATGAGGAAATGGCCTTGTTTTTTTTCTTTGGAAAAGCAGCATTCTTACATATTTTTTCATATATGTATTTTTTTTTCCTTAAGGAAATTATGTGGTGGAATGAAGTTTTGCCAAAATTCTTGTTGCATGCTTCTGTGGAGCTATAATGGCTTAACCTGACTATATTCCATGTATTAAAGTGTTTCTTGTCTGCCCTTGATAAGATGGATGATAGTGACGCTGAAGAAGCTGTTTATTCTCTGTTCTCCTACACTTCCCATATTTTCTTGATTAACCTGTTTAATAATCCAGCCTAATAAAATGTGCAGATACATAATCGTAAGACAGATGGGGTGAATTCCAAACCAGCTGTTACAACTGTGCAGGGTACCGTTGTCTGTACAAGGAATCCCCAAGCACACACCACACATTTGTAAAATGCTGTGAATTTACAGAAAGCACATCTTTTGAAAATCTATTAATACTAACGTGTGGTAGCCTTTAAAAAATTAAACTGTTATTTCTAAAATAAATTGATAACATTAGGTACCTAATGACAGGATTCTGCAGTCCTTTGTCATATGCTGTATGAAACTGCTCGAACACAGCAAGCACCAAGGTTAACTATTGCAAACATGCTATTAAAATTAAGAGGCAACTTTTAAATCCAACATACATTTAATTATTTTTAATTTAAAAAATTATTTAAAATGGCGAAAGAAAGAGCAAAACATTCATGATTTTAAAAAATATTTATAAAAAACATTATTTCTATTTCAAAGTTCAAAGAAATAATATGAATTTTTCTTCACCAAAAATATACATAAGATAATGCACTCATCTATGGCAAAGATACATAGTAATAAAATAATTTTCAATTTTCATGATTATCTATTTCTCTGTAACTAAATAAAGCAAAATACGGAACATTTTGGGGTACCAAATAGTACCTAGGAGAAAACCACTTCTCTTACTCAAACCTGCATGAAACTTGATTTGTTTGTGCCCATCTATGCTGTTATCATGTGTGAGCTCAAATTTATTCGGCTGTCTTTATGGGAGAAACATCAATAGACTTTTTTCCTGCAGAAAGCAACAATTCTTTAATATCAAATCCCCAAACAGGGTGGTAGAGCTACTTCCTTAACTAAACAATGAAGGAAATGAATGTAAGGATGGAGAAAGAAATTCTTAGAACCAGCTGATGTAAAGGGCCCATTTGGTGACAGCATCTGCAGGATGTGAGAGAGAGAGGAGTGGGAAGGGGTCCACTCGTGTGTCCCACCATCTCAACCTCACACCAGTACAGCACCCGTCCTCTTGGTCACTGTAAGCATGACATCTGCTTTTTGCCCTTCTCCCATTCTAGAGCATTTGACACTCATGGATGTGCCAGACACAAGCTCTCAGCCAAACCATTCCTTTTGGTAGTAATGCATCGTTAGATCGAGGACTGAATTTGCAACTGCACAGTGGTACTTCTTCATTCCAATATGATTTTTATGTCACCTTTCCATCCTGCTCTCTGCCAATCCTGGAACAAACTATGAGAAGCCATTGGACTTCAGTGCAAGGCAGAGCAGCCATAGCTCTAAATTGTAATAGCCCTCTAAAGAGTCATTATGCTAGCTGAAAATTGTCACTGCACAGTATGTTCCTATTGCATCCCATTCCTCTGCCAGCATGGGTACCTGCTCAAAGAGCCATCCATACCAGCTCTGAATTTCTGGCTCACTATTTAGGTGAGCAACTTATCATCTCTACTTGGAGAAAAGGCCAGGAACTTGCTTTACAAAGGCCAGTGGAATTTCCCTGAATGCCGTTATAAAAGCTTAAAGAACATTTAAACTGAGGATATTAAATCACATGGTCTTTAATGTTTATTTTTAACTTGTTGAAGTTGCGATGAGGTGCTGAGTCACCGTAAAATCAATACTTTCCTTCCTCCCTCAACAGCCCAAGAGCTGACAACACCAAGTACTGTATTGGCCTGGTGGCTGGCTTGCTAAGAAATGAACTGTTTTATGTGATGTGATAGTATTGATAAAGTAAGTCAATTACATAAGGACAGATTTATTCATCATGGTTTAGTTGCAATAATGACATTTGTGGAGATGATTTCTGACAAAAGGATCTACCTATGTATATGCAGTCTGTTTTTCCCTTCTGGTTCTGTTATGCTGATGCTTTGGAAGAGTGGGACACCAGGAATGCCTTTAGGAAGTGGCAGGGGTTAATTCTTTCTCAAAGTCGTTGAGACTGACACAGCAAAAGTGTGTAAAGCAGCTGTCTCATTATGTACTTCAGCAGTGTATTATGCACATGATCTCATGCATTTTACAGAAGCAGGCTGCAAATAGAGTGCAAATAAAGCATATGTGAAACATTATTTATTGGCAAGATTTTGCTCCCACAGGGTTTAATAGTGAGCCCTCTGTAATCTGCAGAAGTATTTCAGCGGGCTTTTAACCATAGTCCCACAATCATCAGTTCTCCAGGCCTCCCTGCTCCTGAAAGGTGGCATAATGTAACTTCAAAAGGGCCCAGCTGTCACCAGGAGGTGGGGTGGAAAGTCATGGTCCTTTCAGTGTGCAGAGAAGGATGCCAAGATGAGCAAAATATTTTTCCTTGATGTTTTTTTTCCCACTTCTTAATTTGTGCTCAGTGTGCTCCCTTTTTTAAAAGGCCGGTCAAGCTTTTTCCTGGGAGGCCTCTCTGCCCATCCAGCTGGTGTGAGTCTTTCAGAGCCTCTCCTCAGAGACTAGGGCACACTTAAAATCTGTTCTCGGTATTACAAAAATGCAACCCCTCCAGATCATCAGGCTTCCTGATGGAAGAGTTGGTCTGTAGTGTCATTTTAGAACCTAACAATTCCTATAAGATGATTTTGGCTGAAATTGGAACTTAGCTAATTTTAATATTAAACTTCAGCAGCTGCATCTGCTGGAGGCCCAGAATATTTATTTGGAAATGTGCAGTCCTTTTAGCAGTACTTCTGATGAAGCTTTTCTCCATGCTGAACGAATTGCTTTTTTTTTATGGTTACAATTTTAATTTGCTCTCATGCTTGACTTTCATCATGTCAGTTAGTTCTTGGTTCTTCCAGTGGCTGTTGCCTTATCAACGACATGCTGCTAGACATGAACTTCAGTTTGGTAAGATTTGATGCTACATTTAATAATATGTGGACTCTGTCATGTTTCTTTTGTGTTTTTTTCCTCCTAGGGGGATCCCAGGAACTGTGCTAGCTCTGTTTATTATTGGATGGTGCAGCTTGTCAGCCTCCAAAATTTTTACCTCTGCATTGGCTATGGAAGGACAGCAGCTCCTGATTGCATACCCATGTGCTTTACTTTATGGACTTTTTGCACTTCTAACAGTTTTCTGAGATGTATTTTCTGGTAGTCTTCTTGCAGTCTGCTCATGGTTGTTGGAGGGGTAAGGGGTTATTTACTTATTTTCAGATTGCCTAGAGCTGCGTTAAGTTCCATTAACAAAATTAGATTCTATGACTTACTGGTTTTTTCCTAATGGCTGATAATGAAATAAAAAATCAAGCTAACAGGTAGATGGCCTCAAAATAATGGTGTTTTGACACTCTTACAGCTTAAAGAAAAGAAATTGTAGTGAGAAGGTAGTAAAAGTGAAAAAAAAATTATTATTAAAATAAAAATTATGTTTTGAGTATTTATAATATAATGCATATGCTAGAGAGTAACTGGAATACAATTATGTAAATATTTAATGGGCATAGTAAATCAAGCGAAAATGCATATTTGTTTGTTTTAAAAAAAAACAGCTTGCCATCTTATGTAATTACTAATTAATATCCAGAATTTTTATGTTTAGGTTTGGGGGTTTTTTTGTGACAGAAGACTGAGTGACCCTCAGTCACTGTGACAATGACTGACAGTGTGACAATGCTTTGTGACATTGAAGAATTGACCAGGAACAGGCTGGTACAACAGAGGGAACCTAGGAAGGTCGTCTTGTTTTTTCTTTTTTTTTTGAAGAGATGTTGCTGTCCAAAACACCATTGTACTGTTTTTAATGCATAGTAACATTATATTTTAAAATTGCTGCTAAACACTGTCGGCTGTAACTGCAGGAAAGCACCACAAAAAGTAAAGGCAACCCTTAAAAATGTCTCCTGAAAGGCAGAACTGTATTTGAACGGGCAAAATACAAACCTGCGTAATTTTATCTGCCCCTCAAAACTCTAAATGCTGCTTTTAGTTTTAGGGGAACCAAACATTTATATAATGGCAATAAAGCACAGAATGCACAAGATGATATTTTAAAATATAATATTAGAAATATTAAGCCATCAAGAAGTGTTGAAGATGTGTGCAGTAACAACATGAAAAAAATCTAAGTATGAAGTGGAAGATAAAATGAAGGTATGTGTAGAAAGAGCTAGGAAAAGTAAATAGATTAAATAAATGGAAATGTGAAGGAAATAAATGGCAGCAGATTATTTCTTCAGTGTTTTAGGGTGTCTTTCTTCTTGATGCGTATTCCTATGATCTTGATTATCCTCAATTTATTGAATGTTTTGAACTCTTTGGCGAATTGTTTACAAAGTATTTCTCTCTGTAGACAGAGGGCCAGTGATTCTGGGACAGAGGGTCCTGATGCTGCAGGCAATTGTGCAGAAGCTTAGTATGGCAAAACTGCTCAAGAATACACAAAAGTAATTGTGTTCCTAATCTTTTTCAGGTCAGAGGTAAATTAGATGATCAGTTTGTCCTCAAGCTAGTGACTCTCTTTCTGAATTGAAAGCGCCTTTGGTAAAAATATTTCTCGTTGTTGTCATATTTTTTTTTAAGAACTCTTATGCAAGCCATTCTGGAATTCATTTTACTGAATTTCAGTGGAACTGTTCAGAGTAGAGGTCATGAGAAGTAAACAAAAGGTAATGTATACCTAGCCAATTCCTTAAAAAATCACAACTCAATTAAGGAAGAAATGCTGTGTTTATCCATTTCTGTACTGCAAGGCTACAAAAACAGGACCAAAAAGGCCACATTGGAGGCATGACCCTGGAGCAAATTGTGGCTATAACTAGGCAGGATCTAGTTGCATGTAAGTGGGAATTGTGTGAATTTGGAAGATCAGCAATTGTAAACATGACAGATTTGGCCCTGCTGTATCAGGGAGTAAATTTGACAGTAATAAGGCACAGATAAACATGTCAAGTGACTGCAGGGTATGGATATAAAAATCAGGCACTTTGATTTACCATGCATTAATGGCATCCTCATGTTGGAATGGGGACAGATTAATATGGTTGCACTAGATGTAGAGTTCAGAAAAGATGGTTCCATTTTTCTCCTACACTTCCTATTATCATTCATACTGTCCAAACCAAGTATAAAATGGCTCTATTTTGTAGCACTTTATGTTCAGTCTCATCCTGATCTGCATGATATGAATGGCAGGGGAAGTAGTGAATCAAGCCATCAATTTGTCTTTTGATGTCATAGACAAGTCAAATTACTTATGGGGAAATTGAACACCTTGAAATTTTGCCACAACCGCAGATTAGCAAATGGTAGTCTAATTATAGTTTTATGTTTATTCTCTTAGAATTTGTAACTTCTTCCTTTTTTTCACTGAGATACATCTTCGAAATTTTGAATGCTAAGTTCTTAATTACAGTAACTTCCCTTGATTTACTGTTTTTCTGTGCCAATTTCCTTTTACCCGTTCCCAAGGGATTTCCAGTAAGTGCTACATGCTGGTGCTGTGCTCCCAGTATGGTGTCCTTCAGGAGTCTCTATGCTGACTGAGAGGGTTTAACTGTCTTAGATGTCCTTCTACTTCTTTGAAACAAGATTCCTCATTATTATCCAGCTCTCCTTTCTGAAGGTCAGCATAGCCATGGTGATGCTTTTGACCATGTTATTCTTGTGCGTACTTCCTAAATCTAAAAATATAATGGTCACTATCACAAACTGTTAGTTCATCAAAAATAGATGTTATTTTGATCTAAGCTCAGTTTAAAACGTGTATATTTGGTAATAAATTCTTGTTCTGACTCTCTGGACAGGCTTTCTGAACACCATCTAGCTCTCCTGGATTTTCTCTAATGTGGCCATCATATTTAGCTCCCTCATATCTTGTTTCAATACAACCCTGGCAAATGTTACTTTCAACTTGCAAAAGAGAGGATTATAAAATAGTAATGGGTCACATACAGATTTTTAATTAATGCTTCCCACGCCAAAGAGTTAAAAAAATTAATGAGACTTACAAATAAGCTTCAGAGCATAAAGGGAAAAATAATTATGATTTTGGGGAATGACATTTTCTAATCTGTCTTTGGTTTCTTGTTCTTCATAGCATGCACATGAAATGTTCTGACTGTGCATTCACACACAAAAATGGGCACTTACATAGGTCCTTTGTTTTAATTCGGAGGGTGCTGGAAGTGTTGGACACAGGCAGTATGGCAGAGGTGTAGGAGGCAAAGTGTTTGCCTGCCTTCCACTGCACTTCTTGTGTGCCAAGCATACTCAAGGTCACCCTCAGAAACAAGCATGCAGCATTCTGCTGTAATATAAACATTTTGCTGTTCTATTGCAACTAAATGCAGGAGGGTATGGAAGTGAACATATTCTGAGTGAGAGGAAGCTATAGTGTGTGCCCTACTGCGCAAGGGCAATAAAATGGTTTTATATCTGACTAGCAGCTGCTGACAAAATGTCAGGTTGCATCCGGAGACCTCGTCTCCCTGGCCACTTCTGTAGCACCAAAGTTCCACTCTTTATCAAAAATCCTCTTGTCACATGTCATCTCTAATAGGTTATAATACAGACCTTGAATGGTTTAACTGTTGGTAAGCTGAATTGAGGGCAGAATGCTGCTGACACACTGAACTGGACACATGCTGTGCTTCCTGGTGAAAAACCTCCATTAGCAAAGTGTAATATTTTTCTAGTTTTTTTATCTTAGAAGCCACAGAGGGCTTATATACAAAACAGTGACCTCATTTCATGACTGTGTTATTTATGTCATTTGAGAATGAGAAAAGACAGCTCTGTGTCTTGACTTAGACTTCTCTTACCACCACTTTATTTCAACGCCTTGCTAAGCAGCCATCTTCACATATTGGCATGTTCTGTTCACTGAATGATCTTACATGAATTTTACAGTAAGGCTGAATTACTCATCTTTGTTCCTATCAATAATGGCTATAAATGAAGCAAGAATTCATTGTGCCTGTTTTAAATTTCCTTTTTCTCCCTTGTTGTCAAGAGCATATTTAATGGTCAGGCTATTGTGGGCTTCTTCATGCCTGGCAGATAAGAATACATGATGTACATAAGAATATATGATATACATATACATATGTAAAAAGAGATATGCATAAATATGATAAGTTGCAAGATACTGGAGCTGCAACAAGTTCTGAACACTAGATTGCCACTCTTTCAAGGCATAATATTAACAATCTGTTGACCTAGCCTGAGAGATGATGTATATCCTTCCAGAGAAACAGCAATTGCAGCATCTGATAAGCCCTGGGGGGAATCACTGCACATAATGACAAAGTTCATGGTGACACAATGCATTTACTGGTTAATGTATTTCCTGAAAGATAACAAAAGGCTACTGGATCAGCAAGTAATGGGTTACCACGGCATAATGGCTAGAAAAATCAACTGCATAATTAATGTCCACCTGCCTAGATCATTGTAATAAGAAATTGATCTCTGCTTGTGTTGGTATCACTCATGGATATGTTCCTTTCCAAAATCTACTCTCTGTCAAAATTTCACTGATTCATGTTCAGTTAGCCCCTTGCCTGTTTATTCTAAGCAAACTGCAGGAGTGAAATGAGGAGTTCCAATTCTGTAGCTGTAGGCCATGACTTGTCGTCTTAAACAATCTCATCTCCTCAATGATCCTCATGGTGCATTCTTAGGAGAGGTCAAAGCAAATACAAGGGCTGTGTTTTAGTTGTTTGCCAAGTGCTTTTGAAAGAATAACATCTGCGACAATGACAATGTGTTTGCCGTGATTACCAAGCACATTTATTAGACTTATGGTCGCATCATTAGCTTAAACCTGCCCAGTGACCTTGGTGCTGCATCACTGAACTAGATGGACGATGCAATCCACAGTGATCTGCATACAGCTGCATAATAAAGACCTTGGCCAACACATACCCTCTGCTCTGGTAGCATTTTAGTTACAATTGCAAAAAAAGAATCATTACCCTTCTTTTGCCATGACATTAAGTGAAGTGATAATGAGTGAGAAGAGGTCACAAAACACCGAACACTCATAGTTGTAAACATTACAGAGCACGTGGGAGGCCACCACTTTGCAGAGAACGAGGGCTGGATTTTCAAAAGCACAAAGGTCCGTCAGTCCCATCAAAAGTCACTGAGATCTGAGCTCAGGTGTCTACTTTGTTGGTTTTCCTGACAGCCTCTTGACAAGCACTCCTGAGCAACCAAAGTGCAAAAAGCCACCAGGCTACCACAGGCAGTGTCCCAGAAGGTTGGTGACCCACATAAAATTGTGGATAGACACAGCTGTAGCAAATCAAGCATAAGAAGCTCTCTCAATGTGTGGTTGCACAATGTAATCCCTGGCTATGACTTTATTCCTTTGGTTATTTTCCAGTTTATTTAACCCTCATCTCTGGACATTGAGTGGCCATAGTTTGTCTAACTCAAGCACTAGCAGAATTAAGTGTTATACTAGCAGTATTAAATGTTATCATTACATTTGGATGTCAGCTCTAAATGTATGATATGGAGATTTGGGCTCTGACGTTGCTCTTCAGCTTACTAAATTGCTGGTTTTTCTCAATTCTGACCCTTGGCACTTCTCATTCTGCTTGTTAGCCAAAATTCTTCTTTCTGATATTTTATTTCCTGATTTCTGGTTCCAGTTTCATGGTTTTAGTCATATTAACAGTCTGCACCCTTGTATTTCTTTGATACTCCATCTACCTTCTAGAAAATACACACAGAGGAAAAAAAGAGTGCTAGTAAATAATGTGAATGTATTTTGGAAGTAAAATCCTATCAGCACTTGGCCATCATTAGTCCTTTTTGTCTACACCTGACTGTGAAATCAACTGTGCCGTTAGGATATGTCATCTAATCAGTACTGTCGAGAGAGAAACCTCTAATATGCTTTTTGAGTAAACATGGTAATTTTAATGCAAATACTTGGTTGAAACCTGAAATATGATCAGGGCCTTAGAGGTGGTATACAAGTGCATATCTTGATGAAAAAGCTCCAGAAACAGATACCCTAACATTTAAAGAGGCATAAAGTGAGCGCTAGATTTTATCTCTCCATGTAGAACAATGAGATAGACATGCATTACTGTTCCATCACTCTTCTGAACTGCAGACTGAGTGGAGGAAGAGCACTGTTGATGCACTGCAGAATGTGAAACAGTTTAGGCAGTTATTCCTTGTGAAAAGTAGTAATGACACTTGGCTCTTCAGAAGAAGTAGGCGTGATAATGTGATCTGCTTTAAAGTGCACTTGTGCATTTTGCTTGGTGAGTCAATTTGCTGGAGGAAGATGATACTAAGTGACACTAATAACCACAAAAAGGATGAGTGCAGCATAAATTTGCTTATATTTCAGACATTGTGCACATGGTGCATAGAGATCTGCAGAGTGTTGCAGAGTAGCAGCACTGTGATGTAGCTCACCTGCATAATGAGTACTGCTGAATAACTGTTGGCACTGCGTAGGGAACTCTTTGACTGAGATATGAGCGTACTTAATGCTTCCTGCCTTATAAAAAGGACCACTTCTCAAAAGAGAAGATCACCCTGGAGACGTCAATTTCTGAGGGCAGACATTGAGGTGATACGTTTAATGGAGCACTTTGCAGTTTGCTTCACCACCATCCCTGCCTATATACTTACATTCTCTCTCCCCAGCACACCAGTCTGATTTATTGCTTGGGTCCTGCTGCAAAGGAGGAAGCTCAGCTCAGTTGCTAAGGTCAGTTGCTAAGAATACTCCAAAGTGCAGAAAGAATCTCCACAAAAATGTCCACTAGACCCACAACCTTTGTTTGGTGAATAATGTAGAGATGTTTTTGCTAAGATAAATCATGCCTCTCTGTGCTGCTCTTGGCCAGAAGATGTATGTACGGCTGTTCAGCTCCTAGGCTATGGCTAGGGCTTATTGAAGAGCTATGGTCCCTACATGACCACAGCTTTTACAGGTCTTCATCTGGTTCCACCAGATGAAATATTATGTGTGTTACATTTTTGAGCAGAATGAAAGACATTTTCCTATTTCAGACTAATTAAAATGGAACTTTCTAGCTGTTATAGCAGCTGAATAATCATAGATTCATGAAAAAAATCAGTGCAGGAAAGAACACCAAGAGGACATTTAGTCCATCCTCTGTCTCAAAGAAGAGCTGAGATGGTTTCTGACATGATGATAGTCACATGGTGACTTTCCTTTAAAACTTTAACCTTTCTCTCAGTAGATCTTTCAAATCGCTATACTGAAGACCTGCACCTTCTTTTAGTGGTAGGTGGTATATACAGGACACCATATGGTTGTTTTTTCTGTGTCTGTGTACACATGCATATATGTATGTACTGGCAGGGATGGTGAAGGCAGGTACACTGGCAATAGACAGTTGGTCATCTGGTTTTGAGTCATTAAGTTACAACAGAGAGCATGATGCAAGTCAAACCACTGGAGGATCCCCGGGGAGCCTAGTTCCAGTTTTCACATCCTTACTGCTGATTGCTGGAAACTCGAAGGCCATTCCAGGGAAAGAGTCACTCTATACATGCCTGTTTTCTTATGGTTCTTGCTTAGAATATATTTTTGACTGCTATCAGAAAAGGGACACAGAGCTAGATGGGCATTTGGTCTGACTAAAGACCATAATTCTTATCCTTAAAATTATTATCCTCATCCTCATGACTATTATGCAGTGCCTAATGGCTAATCAAGAATGATACCTCGGCAAGGTACAAGCAGAGAATAGTGCCTCTTTCCCAGAGCAGCTTATGCTGGTGAAATATGACTGCTGTGGCAGCACACAATTGCATTAAAACCCTGCAAAGCTTTCCCTCTGTACAGCCTGCACCTCAGAAGGCACTTTGCTCTGTAATCATTGCAGTATGGTACTAATGAGCTTGTTGGGCTTTGTGTGCTTTACTGCACAGTTTGCATTCTTTGTGTACTTGGGCACTTGAATGTTTTCTAGCTGTGCCAGTGGTATTTGCATTCTCATTGCTTAACAAAACAATGCTGCACATTTAGGGAAAATCACAATGCAAATACAATGCAGGGCAACAGTAATAGTATCCTTTGTGCCTACAAATCCCTGTGTAAGCAATGTCGTGTTCAGATGTGAATGAACTGGGCAATGTGAAGCTACAGCATTAGTTGTTACATAAATTGTTTACATATGTTTACCAAAATTTTTCAAGCAGTTTAAAGAGTTAAGTGGATAAGGTTTTTTCTGTTAAAGAAAAGAATTGTGGCTAATACACTGGGTTGAGACTTAGTCCACATCGGTTCAACTCGGGCACTATGTTGGATTTCCAGTCAGACCCTGGGCAGTCATTTGGGCTTTGAATCCTAAAGGTGCTTAGTGACATATCCCACTGATTTCTTTTAGATACAGGCATCTCTCATCATCTGGCACAGAGACTTCTCAGCTAGGATAATGATACTTTCACATTTCATAAACATGCTGTGAGGAGAGTTTAGTTTCTTAAAAATTTTCTTAAAAATTCAGGCACTCAGATGATGGAGCCTAAAGTGAATTGTCACAAAACAGTCAGGTGAAATCTCCTTTCCTAAATTAGCAAGTTTTTTTTACACCGAGACACAAGCTCCCCACATGCTTGTTCCCGAATTTTTAAACACAGTGGACTTCATATCAGATGGGGTGGCCCTAATGACAAAAGATGGAATATGACAAAATCTGGTGAAGCTACAGGGGCAGCTTCCAGCCAGCAAGATGCTCTGCTGCTTGCCATGTTCTCCTCCTCTGCCTTTTCTGTGTCATTTTACAACACCTCACATCTTCCCAGGGAGCACATCTCCCTAGCGTGGGGAGGGCAAAAAAAGACCTCAGGCAGAGTGTCTGTCTTTCTTTGATGATTCTCATTAAAACCTCCAGGGAGCAACCAGAGGAGTGGAAAACACAGATGTCCTAAGGCCAAGATGGGTATGAACAAACGTGACAACTCCCATTCCTTGCTTAGGAGTCTCAGTTTTAAAATATGAGAGACATAAACTACAGCAGGACCAGGAAACAGTTACATCATTTATTGGCACAAGGGATGCATCCTATGTGAGGCAGCTGAGAGCAGTAGAGGTATTTTAGCCAGTTCTAAACCCTGCACTCACACCTGTGTACATTGGCCATGTCCTGTCATCTAGGATGAATTTCAGGAAGATTTAGCTGCTCTGTCCCACAGCTGTTAGGAAAAGGACTCTACCAAAAATCAATACTGCTGAAATCCAGACTCCCAGTCTAGGCTACAGAGTCACTCTTTCCCAGACATACAGCATTCTCAATATGTGATGGTCCTAGTTTCTTGAAAAAAATTCAGCATGTTCTGCATGTTTTCTGACTTTTCAATTCGCAATCACTGTCCACAGCAATGAGTTACAGCTATGCAGAATCTGCCTGGCTGGCAGAAGTAGATTAAGCACACTGCTCTCTGTTAGATGGAGCTCAGTAAATTGCTTATATGACCCTAACAACGTCATTAGTTCATAAGTTGTGAGCTAAGTCAATGAAAGGCTTTATTTAAAATTTTTATAAATATTTTAAATAATCAAATATCTTTAACTCTGTTGGTCAGTCTGTTACTGTGTAATCAGTGCAATGCATTCCAGAAATGTTTTTGCAGTAAACTCCACTAACACTAAATTCTGCAGTCCAGTGTGACAAGACAATGTGTATGTCAGCTGTAACTCTTTACAATCCATCATATCCTCTTGATATTCTGTTTATTACTGACTATTTATAGTAACTTCTTTGTCCTAGATAGGGCATACTCCATTTTAGCAATAAGATACACAAATGATTTTTTTTTTTGATAGATCTGGTTTAAGGTTTTCATCCGAGATAACTTTTTTTTAACAAGTCTGCATATTTGTTCAAAACAGAAATACAAATTCCCATTCCGTCTGAATGAACAGCAATACAACCCTAGTGCTGGAAATTTGGGGGGAGAATTAGATCTCAACAGTCATAAAACTTCTGAGGAAGTAGAAATTGTTTTGCTGTTTTACCTTAGTATGTCCTAGGATGTGCTTAACTGGACCACATTTACAAACAAATAACTGGTGGAATGCAAATTTGGTGCAGGCATAGGCACGAGCAGATAAGGTGTCCAGAAGGAATCAAATTACGAGGGTGGGCTGTTTTCAATTTCAGGAATAGAAAGCTGACTTAAGCTGCTATGTCTCAGATTTCAGTTAACTTGGATCACTGAAAAAGCATTGTGTATCTTAGTATTAGTTAGAAGTATGGAGCAGAGGATATTGCACTATTCTCTATGCTTTTGAATATAAACACAGAGAACTTGATCAACGTCTTAATCTCAGAGGTGCTTGTATTGTTTTGCTTATCCCTTTTCTTGTGCAGTGGGCATTTTCTAAAGTTACATTCCATTATTAAGGAATGCAAACTGAAATTTAATAGCAAGGAAAAGGAAAAGGATTTTCAGTCAGTCCAAAATATTTCTTTCATGCTAATTAGTCAGATCCTAGATGAATATTTCTATATCATCAGAGCAATTAGACTGAACGGACTATTTTCATTATTTTCTTTAAAGTCAGCTGTTCTTCAGAATGATTTATAGTAAACAGCAAACAAAGAAAATAATTTCCTATCTCATCTGGATACTGCTCCATCCCCCATCCAAGTCAATTGAAATCCTTTCATTAGATTCACTGGCATCAGGGTAGAGCTTTTATTGCTTGCTATGAAAACTGAGAATATGTAAGTTCCTGATAGTGATGGTGTATACTCTTTCAACCATTCATAAATTGTGCACCAAATACAGCACAACGGATATCAGCATATATCCTGATATTAGTAAAACTTTTGGAAAAGTGCACGAGGGACAAAGGGAGATTTGTCTCTCTTTTTGTCTTTCACTTGCTAATCAGTCTGGTCGGCAGATAGGCTGGGACCAGTCCTTAGGATTTTTATACTGGTGTTGATTCATGATGCTCTCGTAACTCTGTCATACTGTTCAGGCACAATTAGGCATGCAAAAAGAGAAGCTGTGGTCAAAACATACCTGGTTTCAAAGTATAAAGCAGTCCTTCATTGTCTAACAGATCTAAGAGAGATCTAAAGGCTTCAGTGAGCTGCTGGGCTATGTCAAGGAGACACACAAGTTTCTGCTGGGCACTCTTTGTCAGTCTACAGCGGCTGTCCTCCAACTCCTTGTGTTTCCTTTAGGATTTTGTATGTTTCTGTGTTTTTCCTTATGACTCTGATAGAGGCTTCCTCACTGCTTTCTCTCAATGTTGAATTTCTACAACCATCTAAACTGAAGCTGGCTTCAACTTGGCATTGTTTCTGGTAAACTAATGGGGAGGTGGGGGTGCTAGAGTTGAAAATAACAGATGCTGCTGAATGCAAAGGAAATTAAATATTTTTTTACATTATAGAGTTATGGGGAGTGTTGATCAAGTAGGCTGTCCTCCTAGCTGATGAAGAATGTACAATTTTGTCCACAAGCTCTGGCAGTAAGGGGAATTACTCTTCTCTGCAAATCCAAGGATGATGGTGAACACCATTCTAGTGTTCAGGATGGGAAACTAGTGCAAAAAAGATAGGCTTTTATTGTGAGTTGCACTGCACTAAATTTGGAGTAAGATCATTAGCAGATTGTAGGAATATGAAGACCTGAAATGTCTTCATTTGGCCAACATCATACTGCTGGTTAACATCAGGGGTTAGGTTTAAGGACAGAAAAATAGACAGTTTGCTACTTTCTGTGGGCTGTAAAATAGCTGTGACATGCCTGAGAAAGAAAAGTTTGTATTAGCAGAATTGCTTTCACATTTTTAATGACAAAACTTGAAAGCAGATTCCTTCTGGTTCAGAAAAACATTAATCAGTAGAAGCAGGTACTTGTAAATAAATTAACTCATGCCATAGCCTCCACTATACCCTTTTTTTGCTTCAGAAGCTGAGAAATCACAAAATACCTTAGGGAAAATGGTCTTACTTGGTGATAGAATCTAAAAAGGTCCTTGGGAAAAAATAAATACGAATCAGAAGTAAAATAAAATGCTTGTATCTAATGAAAAGAAGAAGACTGTTTGATTAGTTTGTGATTCTTAGCATCTACAAAATTGAGGTCACTGTTGTGAAGGGGATCAGTCAGTTTCTAATCTATTTCTTTAGTGCAGCATTACCAATTCATCAGAAATTTATAGGGAAAAGTCCAACAAAGCTTGAGGCTTGGGCAGAATTCATTATTCAGTACCCAGCTTTCTCTTCATGAGATGCATATTTAGCACAGCAGACTTATACACTGAAGAACTTGACTGGGGTCCAAAAGCTTTTCCTTGCTAAAGCTCTGAAAGGCCTGTTGGAGATGGTTACCCCATAGCAAGTCCACACATATTCTTAAGGGACTTATGAAGTACATCCTTATTTACTTTCAAAGCTATTTTTGTAAACTATCAATGCAATGCAAAGATTGACAAGCATTGTAGGTAATCTCTGTTTACTGATCCCATAAATCATGCCTGTAAAATCACTTTCCTAAGCAAGGTTTAATGCACAAACTATATACATTTAGTCCAATGAAAAATTAATTATTCAACCTGATAATTTTTTGCTGTATTGGTAAATGCCAGACTTGATTTCTTACCAAAGGTTTTATTTCATTTTTCACATGAATCTTAAAAACAATGCATCATATGCACATCTTCTCTGTACAACACAGCAGCAGACATACACTGCTCCCATCAATGCATGCTCAGAGACTGGCCATTAAGTGCTAGGATACCTCTGGCTGCATTGCTGCAGGTAGCTCTTCTATGCCAACAATCAAATATTACATTACATGGCTGAAGGAAGCGGATGCAAGAGAAGAGGGAGAACACATTCTCATGTTAGTGTTCTGACTGCTGCAGTAGTTGTATTGGGTGTGAATGTGCATGAAAGGATTTCATTGAATGCTCCTTTACTGGTATTGTCCCTCTGCACTCTTTAATAGGGGGCATAAAGATTTCAGTTTTAGATAAGAAAGGAATTATAATCATTGGCAAATAATTCAGTCATGCTTCTTGAATAATGGAAGGATAAGAAGCAAAAGAGGTTTTTGGGTAGGAAATAAAATATCTCTCATAAATATCCAAGACTTTAAGAGTTGCAGTCCATATCCCCTTTAGAACCTAAGGCTCTGTGTAGGTAATTTATAGTCTCTGACTTTCCATTATCACCATGTTTTTCACAGGAAAAGGGAAGGAATGGATTGAAGCTTTACTGTACTATGAGGCCTTGTTGCACTTCATGTATGTGCATATTTTCTGTAACAAAAAATATGCAGCTCTGTTAAACTATTTTAGTAATTAGCATATTCATCCATTTTTAGAAAAAAAATCCACAAAACTTTTCCACATGCACTTTCATTAAACTAAGAGGGGAGAATGACAGAATTACATCACAGAGCTAGAGAAATGTTTGGAAGGAACATCAGAGGGGCACACTGTGCAGCCTCCCTATCAAAGCATTACTATTCCTGGTGCTGAGCTATGTCAGCCATTGGTTTGTCTAGTCAGGTCTTGAAAATGTCCTAGAATGTCCACCTCATCCATGGGGAACCTGTTCCAGTGTTGCACCAAGCTCCTTGTGAAGTTTCTCCTGACATCCAACCTGGCTATTGCTGCTTGTGCCATTTGCCACAGCTGAGGAGAGATTGTCTCTGCATTTGTGTGTCTGTTCTTCAGAAAGCTGTAAGCTACTGTTAGGTTGCTCCTTAACCTTCTCTTTGTGAGACTATGCTGACTCAAATTCTCTTTGTGATACATTTACTGTAGGCCTTCAAATACATCTGCTTTCTAATGTCAGGATAATTCTCAACATTTTTTTGTGCATTTTTTTTTATTGGCAAAACTGCCAATTGAGTAAACTAAATATCTGCAATGAGACATAAGAGTTTAACATCAAGGCCTGTACAGTACACTGAAATATCTGAAGAAGTTTAGGTTAATGGGTCTAGCGTTGCCACATTTTAGTGAACACTTCAGATTAGATTGTCTGCTTTTCTTATGGGAAGTGGTCATGCAGCACAAAAGATTGTTGGTAGAATAAAGAACAAGAGAGAAATTATATAGAAAATGTTCAGATCAACACAAAACACAAACCCCAAGCATCTGTCCCAGCAGGACTTTATGAGAAGATTTCAGTTTTATCAGCTTGTAGACAGAAACTTGGAAGCCACTGGGAACATCATAGTAATTCTACAACTGTTTAATTTAGTAGACAATAAACAAAGTATTATTTGGTTCCTTTTACAAGTGGGGAAAACTCAAAATGGAACTGGCTACAAAATAAGCTGTTTCTGTAATTTCACAGCAGGACCATCATAGACCACTTAAAACTATGAAGTTATAGAAATTCTCAGTGCTTCTAAAGCACATCAGTCGCTGGAGCCTTATGATACTGAAGGTAATGTAAAACTGTAAACAGCATATGCTGAGCTTCCGTATTGCACAGCAAATTCTGTGTTGTATATTGTCTTGTTCAGAAAACAATTGTGAGACATTCAGCTGTAATAAGAAAGTATAAAATTACTGCAAAATTCCTTCAGATTCCAAAAAAATTATGAACTCAACCCAAAAGTTAGCTGTACTCAAGACGAGGGGTCTAAGGTCTTTGACATTGCAACTGGAACACATACGAAACCTACATATGTGCTTGAGGTTTGACAATGGCGCTTGCACGTTCAGATCTTATGAACTCCAGATTTCCTTATAACCCTGGTGAGGCTGTCTAAGCCCCTAGGCATAATTAGAAGACTGCTAAACATCAATTCTGATCCAGTAATTTTAGAAGTATTTTTCAGAAAATATCCCAAAAGAGATCAGGAGAGTTTCCACGTGATATAATTTTGTATTATGCTGGGGAAGATGTGGGTCTGATTCAGGTAAGGAAGAGAACAGAATCCAAGTCTCCCCATCCCATACAACCATTACAGGATTGAGTAAATATGTGCCTTCACTACTTCCATGCTAATACAGGTAAGTGACAAGCAGTTTGGCAGCTAACAGTCATACTGAGCACCAAATTTAGCTTAGCATAAGGGACTGACTGTTTCTCAGCATTTAGAAATGGATTGTTTGCCTTACTGGCCTTTTTAAGTCTATGGTGAGCTTCAATGCCTAACTCTGAATAGAGATTCTGCTAAAAGTTCAATACCACAGCTACTATGTTTGGTCCCCTTCATGTATTCCCTCACCAGTTTTAGCGAAAACTCCTCAAGTGCCCCCACTCACCACAGAAAAAAGTCAGACACATATTATCAGAACAACAACAGATTTTTTTGCCTTCTCCAATTGGGATCAACAGAAGACTACCCAACAGATACTGCTAAACTGCTACTTCAATGACACACTTCTGCTTACATTCCTCTTTTCTCCCTTTTTAACTTCTCAATTTTTCGCTTTACCACTCTCATCCACTCCCAAATAAACAGGCTTTTTGTATTTGCTCTTTCCTGTTGTCCCTAATTTTATACCTCTTCTTTATACTTCTTTATACCTGTCCCTTCTTTATACCTCTTTATACCAGTATTTCTGGTATGTTTGCTCTGGTAATTTCTACTTAATTCCTTTAAGTTAGTGACCCCCTTCTGTCATCAATTATAGTTCTCATTTCTACTACTTCTTTTGTTGTTACCTTGTTAATGTAGCCGTGTAGCCTTGCCAGAACTAGGTCTGCATATGCATTACCCTCCTTTAGCTCTTTGCAGAAATCTTATCATTTCTTGTGTTCTTGTTTTGTTAGTGTACCTGCATGGCAGGGCTGCCCACCTGCATGCATACTCTCACAAGTGCTAGGCTGGTCTGCATGATGGATCTTGTACAATTTAGATGCATTCCTAACTGCAGTGCAAGACTAATCCCTATTGCATGAGCAGAGTTATTATCTCTCACTCTTGGTCAGCACACTAGGAATATTGACTCCATACCAGCTCACAGACATGAGATGTCAGTGTACACATTATCAGGAAGCTTCTGATGGAGACAAGAAGGTTATATCATGACAAGTTGGAATGGTACACTGAAATGAAGTTAAAGTTAAGTTGATTTTCCATATGGAGGCAGAGTACTGAATCACATATAAGAGAAGATCATATTCAAAGGCTCATTGAGTTTCTTCTTAATCTCCTCCAGATTTCCCCAGATTGACAAAAAAGCTCTTAGGCTAGTTTGGGGAGTTACAAAAAAATTAACTAGAACCTGTGTTTGGTTGCAAATAATGAGTTTCTTGTTTCCTTGGGTTTTTGTCTTGTTTTGTTTTTTGGTTGGTTGGTTGGTTTTGAGGTTTGGTTTTTTTTTTGTTTCTCTCTTTTTTGGGGGTTGGTTTGGGTTTTTATTTGGTTTTTTGTTCTTGTTAGTTTGGGGTGGTTTTTTTGTTTTTGTTGGGATTTTTTTTGTTTGTTTTTAATAAATAAATAAATAAACGAATAAATACATGAGAGAAAAATACTAGCAGCTATCTCTGTCCTCATTGAACTCCCTCAGCTTGGGAAATTACTGCTACTGGCTATGGCTCCTCACCATTTTATGCTTGCATTCATTCAAGCCTTGAGACTGTCACCCTAAAACATATTCCCTGAATGCTGGAATTCCCTTCAGAAGCAGTCCTGATGCCCAGCTCCACTGGTAGAATAAATATCTATATCTATATCTATATCTATATCTATGTATCTATATCTGTCATATATACATATATATTTTCCTGTAGCAGGTAACTAATTTAAATGGTTTGAATTATTCCACATGAATCCAGCTAATTCAGCCCAGATGGTGAATTTTTAAGATTCTTGTCTTCAAGGACAGAGAGCTTCTGAACAGATTGTTCACAATAGAAATAAATTAATTTTCAAATAGTTTTTATTATTTGCCAAAAGAAACGATATCAAACATGTCATGTCAGCTTTTTATTGTCCTGCCACAAAAGGGCTGACTGAAAGATCTACCCAGCCATTTCAAGCAAACTCTACCAGTGGTGAAGCTCTCCTGAGACCACTTGTACTACCTTGTGGTTTGACCAATAATATATGTGACTTCCAAGTGACAATTCATATGCTTAAATGTTGACATATTTTTGCTGAACTGCAGCTTTCTGTAACTAAATTAGTCACGATGAGTGCAAGAATTATAAGAATAAAATCATGAATGAATAAGTAAATGAACGGATGAATGAATAAATGTTCAAATAAAAGAATAATCTACAGTGCCTCTCTTTATGTCTACATGGCCATTTCACGAGCTCTTGAAGGACAGCTACTTTTATGAATAAAAGTAGAGTTTTTCTGATTATAAGTTAGGAATTGAAGTACCTGTATTTATGATAGTTCCAGTATTATATATTGCATCATTTATACTAAAACCAGAAAGGAACCATCTAGCCCTGAGACATCAAACTACTTTAATTAACAGTAAAGAGAACCACAGTCTTATATATGGTACAATTCTTTCAAACACTCAAAAGCTCTATCCAGCTGTACCTCTACACCATCACTAAAACAGTATATCAGGAGGCATAAAGTCAGGATGCACTCCTCTGCAAAGGCCACTTCTCCATGCTGGTTCTTCCTGCAGTGAGACAGCATGCTATAATGAGCTTGCTCCCTCTCACTGTGGTACTCTAAATATCAGATTAACTTCCATAAAGATTATTTTACTTCTCACCACTTTTTATCATGAAATATATGCTTTTATAGTGTAACAATATCTGGCCCGTGGTTGAAAAGAGAAGTTCAGAAGAAGGAAGACTCAAGTAGGTGCCTCAGGCTATTGCTGCATTGTTCGGTACGGGAACCATGCCCAGCCCTCCTGCTATCAGAGGTGACCTCCAGGATGTCTGGCTCCGTGCCAGGATGAGACCCAAGCACACGTTCCCTGCATTTGAATACCGTGGTTTCTGCAGGGACTGTCCAGGTGGGAGCTGCCAATGGCCCTGGTGAGTACCTGACCCAAACCATCAGGGATCTCAATGGCACATCAGGATCATCTGACCTGAAGGCTGATTAGACGTTTCCCTCCCATTTCTGTGCTCCCCTCCGGCAAGGAATTTAGGTACATAGATGACTCCTCTCTGTTCTGGAAAGCCTATACGTATCAAATAGTTGAACTGGTTTTCTGTACAAACATTCCCTCATCCCTTTACCAATGTGCATCCCTTTGCACAATGTAAGGGACTGCTGGGATGCAAAAGGAAGGAAGATACTGTGTCATGCAGGTGGAAGGAACTAAAGAATGTTACCTGGTTCATAGTAGAAAATTTATAGAATGACTTCTATTTGTTTGATCATAAATTGGCAAACATTTGATTAAATGCTTGTGTCTTCTTTGTTTTCTTGATTTAAACAATTTGTTTTCTTGTTTTTAGTGGAAAATATATGTTAAATAACCACCAATTTCTGTAGACAAAAAAACTCTTGTAAACACTTCATTATTTTAGGGAAAAGTTGAGAAAAAACCCAAGCATAGTATTTAATAAAAATACAGTATTTAATAATATTCTTTTAAAGAAAAATGAACCAAACAACTGATCACCTCTACTGAGACGTGATTCTTGGTGAGAAAATTAAGTTTTTTTTTTAATAAGCATATTTATACTGATAATATTTGAGTATGGCTCATTTCATAAAAGCAAGCATAGAAACCAATCATTAAAATTCAGTCTCTCTCACCAAAACCCATGCCTGGAAAATTATAATCTACTGTAGACAGCATATAATGTAAGGAATGTCATTATTGCTACAATAACTCTTTACAGAAGAATTTTAAAGATCAGTAATTCTCTCAGTAGTTACTATGTCCCTGCCAGATTAAAAAATTCAGGTTCAGAAATATAAAAAATGGCATATATACATAATTATTCATCTTGAAGTTGCAACGGAAGTGGTACATAGCAGCTGTTTTTACTCTTTTGTAGTGGAAATTGATGGAAAGTACATTTAATGTGGATAGTTAGATTGATTTGTCATTTTAAATTTCTTGACTGATTTTTTTAATCTTTGCAGTAAGTATATGTACTAAATGACAAACTGATATAAAAAATAATGCTTAAGGCAGGACTAAATAAACAATTAAATCTAGGTCAATGACTGAAAATTTGTTTACAAAACATAACTGTTTTCTGATTCAGAGTGATTTTGCTATCTATTCTCCCCACCAGCAAAGAGGTACTGGGCATTGAATCCAGGTATTGAATTCTGCTCTGTTTCCATTGCTTTCGCAATTGTTTCTTAATGCAAAGCCTATGAAAGTACACACTTATCTTGCAGGGGATTAACAAAAATATATAACAAAAGGCAAAACCCAGTAATTTGTGTAGCCATTTCATTTTGCTGAGCAGCGCAGAATGGATTTGCTCCAAAATCCTTTATAATTTGTGGTGTGTTTCACAAGAGTAGTACTGTATCACCGTAACTACACAACAGGTAAGGCTGCTGTATTGTGATGTTGTAACTGTCAGCTTTTACATAACACCCAGTTTGTTGAGCATGTTGCTCCAAGTCATAAATTATTGGTGCTAAAAAAAAATAACAAATTAATTTTTGAATATTAGCAGAGCAGAACACATACCAAAATTGCTTTTTCCTTTTTATTTTTGTTGTTTTCTTCTACTGAGGAAAAGGCATAGCAGGAACCAAACTAATACTTATGCAGAAGAGCGTCTATTTTTAGTAAAGCAGTTTTCACTAGATATAATTTGGGCATTCTGAATAGAATGTTTGAACCATCACAAATTTAAGTACTCCAGGTCATGGAATAAAGCCCATAGTGTATGTGACCCAGATGATTTTCTAACTTTAGGATATGATCTTGGTTTTGATCTGTTGTTGCAATGTCACAAATTATGACTCCCGCATAAGTAAACAAGCAGGATATTCATTTCTGTATCCTATACACGAGAATACACAAAGACAAATCAAGCGACCCAAATGAATGCAGATTCATGTAACTTGTTTCATTTAGAGTAGCCCCAAATATCTGTGCATGGAGGAGGCATCCCAGCAAAGCATAGATATTTCCGTTTTGCATCGTGTTAGTGTTCTATGTATTCCACACCTCTTTCTCCCATACCCAAATAGAGTACAAAACATAGTACAAAAGAAGTGATTAATGTTTGTCCATTGCAGGTTCAGCCTATTAACTTATCTGTTTATTTGCCTGCATACACAGCTTTTTCATATGAAGCCTATGAAAGTAGTATCTAAGCAACAGACTGAACATTTCAGCTTTGTCCTCAGGACTCTATTCAGCATTTAGAATGGGGTGTAAATGCAGGCAAGTTGTAACAGCTGTGGGGAATTTAACCACGATGTTCTCTTACCTGGGTTTGTGCTAAGCAGCTGTAAGCAGTGTGTTATTTAAATGGCTACTGTTTCAACCTTGAGACAGAACTCTCCCTGTTGTTACCGCTAAAGAAACTACCCCAGAGGTGCTGACCTAAAGAAATGCTAGGAGAAAGATAGTACTAGAAGCAAAATAACTCTGGGAAAAAAAAAAAAAAAGAAAAATCAGTGTAGTACTTTGTTATAGTCTCTGCATGTGGTTGCAGGCATATGTGAGATTTAGCAGGATTTACTTTTCAGATATTCAAAGAAGGTTAATAAGTTTTGAGAGCTTAGGACGTTATTTGAATTACTTTATATATTTCAAAGATTTGCTGTATTTTTTCACCTGTAAGTCAGTGTTTCTTGGAAGTCTTCTCAGGATTTCTGTTTATTTGTGCCCATTCTCTGCCAAAACCTGAGACACTGTGGTCCTCAGTACCATGGCAGATTGGGCTTTCTCACACAGCAGGGTTATGTAGGAAAAAATGACCACCACTTTCAGTAAGCCATTGGTCGTGAGAAAGTTATTTGGATGACCAATCTTTCTTGAAGTTCTACCCATTTTGATAAATAAAACAGGGAAAATTTTTGAAAGAAGCTTTGAAAAGAACTATCAGCCAAATGTGAGAGACTGTTTTCTGTTGTTGAATTCAGTTGCCACTGTTTTTGAAGAGAATAAAAACCCTGCACCAATTAAGCAAGCAGCAATAAAAATTCCCCATTTGTAGGTCTCATCTGTATTAGAAAAGTCATACTGATTGTATTGCAACTTTGACAGTACTTCCACAATTTTTGCTACAAAATGCAGAGACAACAGATGTGACTGTTTTCAGTTTAGAGAAGGACTGGAATATCATATTCAAATCCTGGCCTTAGCCTAAAGCAAACCTGAAAATTTACAATATTAAAGGTGAGGGCATGAACTTAGTGGCTTAAAACAAGAATTTCTTCTACAAACAGTGAGCTTTTCTGTTGAAAATGAAAGAATAGTAGTAGTAGTAGTAATTGCTTTCATATTAAATAACTCATTGCATGCCACCAGAGAAGATGCAAATGTATTGTTGCTGCGAGAAAGAAGTGGAAGATTTATCTATGAGAGGACTCTAACAGACTTGATGTGATGTGTTTGACTGTATTAGCAAGCAACTGTAATTGATGTCCTGGACATTTTCACCTGATAAATTCCAAGTCACTATATGGGACACTGGTAATTCTCTGGATTCTCTTTTAGCCTTTAAGATACAAATCCTTAGTTTCTACATATACCCTGAAGGACAGTACAGATGTATACATACACTTCTGAATAGAATGCAGTTTCTTCAAAGTTTTCTGAGAGAAAAAGAACGACCAAAATTTTCATGGCCTCAGTGTCACTCTTATGTATAAGATTATACATAAAAATATATTTCTACAAAGCAGAGAGTACTTAAAGATAGCTAAGATAAATAAGATTTGGAAATTTAATCTTGAATATCTTGGCAAAAGTCCACATATTTACAGTTTCTAGTAATGTCTTTGTATATACTGACAAAGTTGGATTACAGCTATACTCGCCTTCAATAATTAATACTTTTATAGAAAAGGTTTCATTCAGAATTATTGCTCATCCTTGGCTGTCCTCATATTCCCAGGTTAATGAAAACTGTGTTATAGTTTCAGATATGCAAAAGTAAGTGCGTTACTAGTATTTCTCATTTCATTTGAAATACAGATTGCAATTGTTTTTGTATTTTGAGTCTCTATTTTATTTTCCATCTCTTTGATCAGGAAGAAGAAATCACTTAAAAGAGATGTATTAAAACTGATGGTCTTAGAAGATAGCCGGAGACTGTGGCCATTGTGTTATGAATGAAACCCTGTGCTGATGCGTAGTGAAAGTTGGTGCACCTCAGCAAAAAGGTAGAAATTAGTGGATGCCCCAGTAATCTAGAAAAATAATGCTTAAGATACCTGGCTAAAAGGTAAAAGAGTAAGTTATTCAAGGGGAGGAAAAAAAGTGCACCAAAAATTTTAATTGGTACAGGGAAGAAAATACCAAGAATTTTGGTTTTGGATATTTGCTATAGTCCCTGCTAATCTTCTGTTTGCTTCTTAATGTCTTATTTATTCTCCTGTGCTGTTGCTGTATTTCTTTCCTTCTTTTCTATTTCATTATTTTCTCCATTGTCTCTCCATTTCTTTGTCTTACTCCATTTTTTTTTTTTGGCTGGTCTCCACAGAAAATACTGCAGTATTTCTTTTCATACTATTCTTGCCAGTAAAACACTCTCCTTGGCTAAGAGAAAAAACAAGCTGCTGCTCTGGAGGTGGCTAGAAAACTGGCATAATACCAGTGAACATAATCCTGGCATGGAACAGACTAGACTACCTATAAACTTTTCCTGGTACTGAACATCAAGGTTTTTCTGGAAGTAGTAAGAGAAAGGGAGAGATTCCAAAATACTAAAATATGTCATGATGTTTTAACTGTGAAGGTCTTAAAGGACTCCAGAGATATTCTATTCTAAACCACATGCTTCGCTCTCTGTTCATCTTGCTTTTCTTCTTGTTCTAAATTAAATAAGATGACTGATTTAACTACTTCTGGTTAACCCTTCACTTTTTCTAAGTGGATGAGAAGAGTTTCTGTGCCAGGGGCAAAGGCAGGGGCAAAGCCTCTCTTAAGTAGGCTTTCCTCTAGAAAAAAGCAGTGTGAGTCCTGGATCAGCACTACAGTGCAGTGCACAGGGGTAAGCCTTCTGGCAGGAGAGGTAAGGTGGAGGAAGGGCAGAGAAGTTAATACCTTGGGGATTGGAGCATGCCCATATATTTTCTTTCGTTTCTTGCTTTCCTGTCAACCTTAGCTGCCTTTTCCAAGCACTGACTTCAAGATTGTTGCCCTGTGTAGAAGAGTCTGAGGGTTTTCTTCTTGCCCTTGTTTTATGGATCCATGATTTGTTTAGCCTTCAAGAAAAGGTATCTATGTACTTCTGGGTATGAGTATTTAACTATTTCAATTATTGTTTCCAATATTTTGAAACAGATATTTCTGAAATACTGCAGACATATCCTATATTTAATAGAAAACAAAATATCCCCTCTTATCCATGGTCATACTGTGTCAATCCCTCAGGAGACATCAAGCTCATTTACTTGCACAGGGGCCAGAAGAATACATGGTAGAAGCCAGCACTGACACTGGCATATTAAACAGTTTTTAAAAAGTCCAACAAACCTTCAGACACAATAATCTGACACCTTAGTTTTCTTCCTCCTTGGTCAGCTATCCACTCCTATGTAATTTAAACATAAACCAGCCATTTGACTAAGAACACTTATTAATAAATATTCCAGACTAGAAACTGTGTTAAAAACCCACAACCAACCAACAAGCTAACAGCACTTGAAAAAGTGAAGCATTCATTCCAGATAGGGAGCTAGTTTGCATTGTCATTTCTAACAAATAGCACTGAGCCTCTTATTTTCATATCTTGCTGTAAGTCTTTGCCAGCCTGCTTCTATTTCCCAAATAGCTTCTGCTTCACTACATTTCCATCTGTACAGAAAGGGCATGGACATAAACACTGATAAACAGTGAATGAAATCTTCCCTACCTCCCAGCTAAGGCAGGATACTGGCAGGCTGTATTTTTCTTTTCAGAAAGTATTATGCTAGGGATTTAGTCTTTTGTTGTGATTTAAAGGGGATTTTTACCAGGAAACTGGCAGCATCAAGCTCTTTTTTTGCTAGATGTGGCACTGCACTATGACATATAGGTGTGTGTCTTTTGGCTGCTGTAACAACCTTCCTCAAAAGCAACAAAGTACCATTAACTATAACTTCACCTTTCAATCACTGCAGTAGTGATTAAAAAGATAATCAGTCTTGCATTTTTTTGCCTGAATTTTCCCCTGATGAAGAACAAGATGGAAGATTGCCATACATGTGCCTGTATGAAAGAGGGAACATAAGAGCTGTGCTGTACTTTCCTCCATGGACCAGAGAAATATCACCTGGCAGTGGGTACAAAACGGATTTCATGAGGATGTTATTTCCTGCATTAAATAAACAAACACTTGGATGGTTAGGATTTGATGCAATCCTGAGTTCTTCTTCCCCTATACCATTACTATGCTGGTAATAACAGGTAGAAATTTATTTGAGCCCGCTGCCCAATTAACACAGTTATCCATCTACAGCAGAAATGAACACTCTAAATTAGCAGAACTTTAGGACAACATAGGTATAAGGTGTGGTTAAGGAATTATAACTCCAGATAATAACAAATGGACAGTTTTAGAAACTAGTAGCAATAGATGAATCACCAAAGAAAATCACTTCGCATCTGTGGTTCTGTTTTCTATAGGAGGAACTTTTCAATATGAGAACATTTCAGTGATGTACAGGTGTATCACATAATCAGAATTAAGTTGTTCCACGTGATGAAAATACTAAGGAAAAAAGGATTGTCCATGTTGTATGTTGAAATAAATACTATATTGTATTTAGATAGTGTTCCTGTAAACAACAAACACATCTATTGATGAAAAAGGGTGCATGTATGTGCTAGAAAACTACAGTTAGATTGCTTGGATCAATATTTTTCTATAACTAAATTAATGTCATTGCAACTATGTTTACGTAATTCTCATTAACATCAATAGGAACCTGTTGCCTAGAGAGCAGATAACAGAACCGTTACACACTTATGAAAACAGATTTGCAGCTAATTAATTAATAAAAGAGATGAAACTTGCTTTTATCCCCTGATCCTATGCAGCACACTTGCAAATGCATATACAGACTGTGCTTTGCATTCTCACAGGCCAGCATCTGAGTCCTGAACCCTTTTGTAATGTAATAAGATGGCAGAAATCTAGGAAGAAAGGTAAATGATGTTCTCCTCCATTTAACTGCTTCCCTTTCACTTCCAGGCTGTTCATCAGAGCTACTCAAGTCTGAAGGTGCTTCCTCATATGTTCTTCAGACATGTTCAGCCTCCAGGAGCTCCACGTTGAGCAGTGGAGGCAGCTGCAGGAATGCACTCCAGAATGTGCAGGGGGTATCTGCAAGAACAGGAAGATGGGGCAAAACTGAAGTTAAAACAGTGTTTGAGAATACTACTTTCTTAGTAACTGTAATAAAGGAAAAACAAACTGGGAAGCAGACTGCAAGAAAAAAATTGTATCCTTTAATGAGAGCTGCACAAATTAAAACAAGTACTTGGACTTCAACTCTGATTCGGAATGAAAACAAAACTGTGATTGGAGAGGCTAAAAGTGACAGTTATAGCAAAAGGGTTTAAATTGTCTGAAAGACAGATGAGTGAACTTCTGCTGTTGTCTGCCATGACCTTACGGTACAACATGAAGGAAAACAACATAAGCACTTTAGACATACTATCTTAGTGCTGTCCGTTTTTCAAAACCATGCTGACTATAAATAGCCATACCAAAAATCCATGTGGATCAAGCTACCCTTCGGATGTGATTTGTAGTTACTGGGGGTATATGAATCTCATTTGAACAGAGCTCTGGCATGCAAACATTACCTTAGTTTGTCGGAATGGGATGTTCTTCTGCAGCTGCACAAGAGCAGAATGCATGAAAAGCACATTACAAGAAGCCATGTGAAAGTTTGACAGCTTGGGCAATGGCACCTCATGAATTCCTACCAGACTTCTGTCTTGTACAGGTGAACCATCTGACTGTTGAAGTCAAAGAACTCAGAAGTGATCAAAATGCTCCAAGGGACAAAGAAAGAAGAAAACTCCCACATGAAATTTTGCATGCCTTACTCTTTGGTGAAATATCAGACAAAGTAACCCCAAAGAGCATTAAATGGTATATTAAAAGGCTTTTGGCTTTTCAGACTTCCTGAGCATAGGTCATGAAGTTATCAGCCTGTGCTAAGAAAAGAGAAACTTATTTTCCTCTTCTGGGAGAATTGTCCTTTCTATGTGGGTGCAAAAGGAAGAGGGAAGACAGAGGAAGGATTTGCCCTTACAACTTGCTCTAATTTTTTAAGTGAAAAAGCAAGATGAAGCATTTTCACCTCCTGCTGCTAAAGAGTGTCTCCTGACACTTCCATATAAAAGTGGGAAGTCCCTGAAACTTAAAGAAGGGAAGACCGAGAGTGACAGCAAAGTTGCAGAATGGGAGAACAGGTAAGGCAGATACCAAAGGAAACGCAGAAAGGATCTTCTTGCACATTATTTCACACATCATCCTTTTGTATTACCATCTTACACCATTCGTTCATCACCTGATTGATGAATTTTATGTTTGAAGTTGATTGATATATATTTACCAATCTATTAAGAATGAATGCAGGATCTGCTCTTTGGACAAAATATATTCAGTTCATATTATTATCTATAAGTGACATATTTGAATTTTAATTGGTTTGCCCACTCTTTTGTACAATACAACATATGTACAATAATTGAACTTCTCATTTTTAAGTGTTTATGGAAAACGGTGTCCTACACTAGGAAAAATGAAAAAAAAGAAGAAATGGTCAGAAAGAGGAAACGTAAAATGAAGTGATTTAATCAGAAAACCTGGAAGAAAAATTTTATCTAAAATACAGATTTATTTCCAGATATTAAGCCCCATGCCAAAATACCATGATGCACACAAAGCAAAGGAAACCTTTTGCAGACTTCTATAGTAGGGCTCCTCCCATTGGAATGGCTGGTCCATGATTGTTGGCAACTCACTAGACACTAATTAAATTGTTTTTAATTTTTCTGAAATCCTTTTCCTGTACTATCTTAAAATCTTCCAAAATGCAGGAAATCGTGGTGAAATTATAATAACATCTAAATACAGTGAAGACAGTTTTGCTTCTTAGTTCACCATTATATAACAAGAATAAGGAAGATGGACCCATGTATTGCATTTTTCTATCTGATTTTCTATCTTCATTTAATGAGATATTCTAAATAAGTTGGACTGAAAAAGGCAATTTTTCTGATGTGTTGCACTCCCACTTTGAAGAAGAACCTGTGGATTGGCTTGGTGTGCTTTTTCTTCTTTTTTATTTTTATTTTTTTCCAAATGGTATTGTAAAAGGAGATCAGGCAAACTGGGTCAGTTAGGACTTTGAAGTTAAGTACCCAAGGAAGTACAGTACAGTACTTTATTTTCATTTAATAGCCCTTTGGATCTGCATAAAATATCCCCACTTCTTAGTGACATGAAGATGTTTTAGATGTCTTACCTTGCCAGTATTCCAGACCATGCTTAAATTAATCCTTACCCTATATTTGTAGTTCTGAAAGCCAGTCTAGTTGGGTTTTGTAATTAGACCCTCCAAGGTAAAAGGAAGGTAGAGCTTTGGCTCCTTAGTTAGCAGCTGTGCACGCAGCTGGGTGTGTTTATCATAAATGAGGACAACTCCTCAAATTTCCATTCTCGGCATGATCATGCTTGGCTTCAGACTCTGTTTCTGGATGTCAATGAAGATAAACATTAAAGGCAGTCTCAATGCTGCCCCATAAAGATTTGGTTGACATAATGTACCATAATGATATATTTCTAATCAGGCTATTTAGCATTATCAAACAATCTTTTAAAATATGAATCATAACTTGTCATTTGAATATAAATGTAACCTCAGACAACTCTCTGTATAATGAGTCTATGCAGTAGAGCAACTGAATATGGAATTAAATATTTGCCTAAAGCATGCAGGTGATAACAAAACAATGCGACATTGCTGACCCATGAAGAAAGCATTTCACTGCTCATTTGAAGAAAAAAATTGCTTGTATTTCAATCTCATTATAAAAACTGGAAAATGTGCTCTGTGGCCTTATTCACAAAAAATGCACAGCGTTTTATTGTCTCACAACTAATTTGGAAGGTTTAAGTGAGATTTAATGAATACGCAGGTTCAGTACTGCTTCTTAATATGGGAGGATTTCGTCATTAATAGCTAGAAATCAGATATAAACCTCCATTAAAAAAAGAAAAAGTCGTGAAAAAAACTACTTTCAAAACTGGGTTTTGCTGAAGTCTCTGGAGCACATTTTTGTAGAACTAGAGGGTTTTGTTTCAGGTGATATTTTTATGTGTTCAAAAAAAATTATTCCTTTCCACTCTCCTTTCTATTTAATTCTCTAACAGGCAATCTTTCCCTCTGTACCTCCTAGCACTTTCACTGCTTTTTTGCATGATTCATTGAGCTTTTTGTCTCACATATTTCATCCAAGTGTAACAAATCCCCTCAAGCCAGCATTGGTCTAGAAAAGGCTGAGCATGGGAAAGCAAGTTATTTCATATCAGGATAGAGACTTAAGGTTATTGTTCTGCATTATAATAACAATTCATTTGTTTACTTAGATTTATTTTCTTTTACATTAGAGTTCTAGTTGAGATAACCTTTAGATTTCACAGGCAAAATTGCATCAGGTTAAATGAGAATTTTAGAGCTGATTTCAGGAAAGCTAGGTTTTCACTCAATTTCCTTGCTTTTTAAGTTTCTAAGGTATAAATTTCTGTTCTCTTGATCTAATTTGCTGCATTCTCCCTTTCTGTTTCCACACACTTATTCGTATAGATCAGTGGAATACAAAGGTGCTTTCTTCCAAGGTGACTTCCATGCTATTGAAAGGAATCACTTTCTTCCCTAGAAATATGCCTCCCAATGATCAGGTAGTCTCAATCAACTATTTAGGAAGTTTTACTACCCATTAGTATGAAAATATATTGGCGTACTGCTCTGTTAGGAGTATATCTGGTCCAACACGTAATTTAGTACCTCTCCTCAACAGTAAGCCCTGGCTAATATCCATTCAGTTGCATGTCCTGAGCCCATTATCATCACTGAACTAATATAGGTTACACTAAACATAGCCATAAGAAAACTAAACTGGAAAGCTTTCAAGAAGAAAAAAGGTACTTTGTTTCTACTTCTTTCCAAGTAAAAGTGTTTAAAGGTGCTGATCCTTTGGATGTAATTGTTAAAATTACATGTAAAATGTGCTCCTAGGTAGGACACTCTCAACTACACATAATATAAATTTAGCACTATCATCAAATTTTCTTTTAATGCAGTAAAAATTCTTGGAAGGCAGCAAGCCTCTTTACCTCCTATGAAACCAGCCTCTATGATTACCTATGAAGTAGAAATCTAATTATATGTTACAATATCATGCCTAAAATATGAGTAAACTGGCTGAGAACGCACCCTCCACACATGCAAGGATTGGTCCCTTCATACTCATGAAAATGTGCTTTTTCTCCCAGAGAAAAACATGGGCCCATAGGCCAAATTCTCCTATGATTTCTATGCAATGCAGACTCTCTGGGCTAAATAGTCAGAATATGCTCCTTTACCATATTGTGCCTTAGAAAAATTGTCTTTTCTTATCAAACATCTTAGAAATAAGATACATTCCACTTTGGAAATGTGATGTTGCTCTTATGTGTGCCAGCAAAACCTGTCATCAGCTAGGCAGATACAAATCAAACCAAGAAAAAGCATGTAAGTATTCATGTAGGTCACTATTCATGTAGGTCAGAGTCTGAAAAAATAATCCACAAAATTGTACTGAAGTTTTTTCCTGCTTCTGTCCCCAATTCAGTTACTGCAACAGAACTGAGGGCCTTACTTGATAATTTTTCCTTATAAAAAGATCTGAGATTATAAAAGTAGGTGACTGTTGTGAGGAAGATAGATCTTATATTCAGCTAAAGTGGTGGTTTCAAGCTTTTTTCATTAGCATAGGTCTTATATTTAGCTAAGGTGGTGATTTCAACTTCTTTTCATTAGCATCACCTGCAAGAGGTTATGTCCTAATATTTACCAAACTTCAATCTCCTAGCAGTAATTTTGCTGTGTTGACCCCAGGAGCTGACAGAACACAGGCTCTCAATGACAGGTCTAAGACGCATTTGCATCATACAAATAAATAAATAAATAAAATATTTTAAAAAAAGTAAGGCTTCAGAAATATTATCCTTCAAACCCTAGTTTCCAGCAGATGGAAAAATGAGCCACACCTATGTTTCATGATTTATAATACAAAGTGCACTTCATAAAACTGGAATCAATGTTAAGACATTGTTTATTAGTCAAATCCAAAATTAGTTTGCCATGTTCTTAATTCTGTGTTAATGCTTTATTAGTGCTGGTATTTATATTACATTTATTAACTGCTTGAAACACTAAGTACCTTTAGTATGTTCAATAATTGAAATATCTTCGTATTTTTTAGTACCTCGAGCTACTGGATTTTAATTATTAGTTCCTGAAACACATTGGTTTGATGCTTAATAGGACTCATCCCAATTTCACCTCAGTTTTGTCTTTTAATTTCACGTTTATGCTTGACATCTTCCATGCTTCCTTTCTCCATATTTGTGGGATTTGTCACTCTCAGCAGTATTTGTGCTAAAAGTATTTTGAAACTTATGATGCAGAAAAATAGTGGCTGTGTTTTATCTCCATATATATACTACCAGCTTCATTTCTTCCACTCGAGTCTATCAAATCTATGACTAGGTTAAGAAAATCTCTCATTACTCCTACAGCTCTCTTGACCTTTCCATATGCCTTTTAATTTACTCAGTCATTTCACACTTGAGCTCTTGTTTTGGGAGAAGGCAAAATACAGCATATTGGTGTAGCTAGTTCATTCTCTGAGACCAACTCAGATTCAACACTGAATGACACTGCAGCCTTAAGAATGACCAGGTCATAGCTGTTTTTCACTCAAGTAACAGCCAAGTCAATGACTATATGAAAACCAGCCATGGGAGAGCATGCATAAGGGAATGTTTTGACTTCTCTCTGCCTTTTCTCATAGCATGGATTGGACCAGCTGGAAGGAAACTCCAAACTTTTCCTTTCCACATTGAATTTTCTGTCTCATTTAAGTTGGTATTACGAATTTTTTTTACCCTTCTCCTTTGACCCAAAGTAAAAAACGGATGAAGTAGTCTCATTCCTGATGGCTGCTCCTCATAAGGAAGGCACAGGTTTCCCATTTCACGGACTTTCCATTTCACATTTTTGCTGGTTTCATCTAATCTGTGTCTGTTATTTTTAATAGCCCAGTTAACGTAATCTTCAAGCCAGATTAAGTTGTCCCCATAATATTCTACTTCTCCTCATATGACTAGCTCTTTCACTCTCCTATCTACTTGGTTAAACATCTTTCCATTTTTATGTATTCATTTTAACATCCTTTAATTATTGAGCTTACATTATTGTGTATTAATGTCTATAAATTCCCCATTAATCTGTCATATAGCACATTTCCATCACAAAAACCTACCCAAGCTCTTGTAAACATTTACTCTTTCTGTTTTCATCCTCTCTATGTACATATTAGAGAAGCCACATTGAGGTAAGACTTCAGTTTAATTGAATAGCATCAGCTGACTATAAGATGTTCTTCTAACATTACAATACCTAAAAAATTGAGTTATTGATGCACCCAAAAAATTGAGTTACTGATGCACTCAGATAATTTCTAAAAATCTTTCCTCCCCATTCGATATATTAAATGAGAAGGGGTCAGCAGCTATTGAAAGAGTCTCATGAGACAGGGAAGTTGAATCATATAGAATTGTTTGGGCTGGAGTAGGGCTCATAATTCTGTCAAGGTCCCTTCCCTCCAGCATGTCAACAGCACCACTCATCTTGGTGCTGTCAGCAAATTTGCTGAGGGTGCACTCGATCCCACTGTCCATGTCTCCAACAAAGATGTCAGGCAGTGCTAGTCCCAGTGCTGACTCCTGAGGAACACCACACGTCACTGGTTTCCGCTTGGACTTTGAGCCTTTTACCGCAACTCTTTGAGTGCCACCATCCAACCAATTCCTAATCAGTCAAGTGGTCCATCTATCAAATCCACACATCTCCAGTTTAAAGACAGGAATGTCATGCAGGACAGTGTCAAATGCTTTGCTCAAGTCCAGGCAGATGATGCCAATTGCTCTTTCCTTATCCACCAGATAAGGCCATCAGATTTGTCAGGAACAATTTTCCCTTTTGCCCATGTTGGCTGTGACCAACCACCTCACTATTTTCCAAGTGCCTTAGCACAGTTTCCAGGAGGATATGCTCCATGATCTTGCAGGGCAAGAGGGGGCATCACACTCTCTGTCAATAACCAACTGGAGTGCATGGAGCTCTACCTGGGGGTGGATGAGGAGCCAGACAAAAGGTTATGGGTCAGGATGAAATAAAGGGCAGGGACAGGTGACTTTATAGTGGGAGTCCACTACAGGCCACCTGGACCAAGATAGCTGCACAGGCAAAGGGTGGAAGCAAGGACAGGGAGCCTTGGAGGGATGCAGAGAGACTCTCCTACCAGCCAGTGATGAGGTTAGGAAAGATGACGGAATTAAATCTGACCAGGGACATCAAGGGCAACACGAAAAGTTTCTATATGTATGTCAGTGATGAAAGTAAGACTAGAGACCCACCCCTACAATCATGCGTCTCAGTCACTGTTCCAGCCCTGACAGTTCTTCCTTGTTCTTACATCCAGGACAGCATCCCCCCCAGGCTGGTCCTTCCAGCACCTCTGTCATCCCTGATGCCTTTCAGAAAACTCCCCAATGCCCTTTCCTTTGCAGCAGGTGCCAGGAGAACCACTGCCAGTGATTGGAAACTCAGCTGTGCCAGGAACACTGTAGTTCTGTATTCACCTATGGTGCTCTAGTTCAAACAGAGAAACCAGGAATATCAGACAGGACTAGCAGATAAAATACATTATTTCCTTATTTCCCAGGAACATCTTGAAACAAATTAAGGCTGCTTTGTTGAGGCTGTTGTTTGGTTGAGGTTTTTCTCTTTCTTTATCCTTTTGACTCTAGCAATAAAGCATGAGGGTCAGAAATCCCCTCTTCTGAAACTGACCTCCTTTCTGTCTCCAGCATAAATGTGTCTGGGATCAGTTTCAACTTATTTGGCCTTGGGCCAGCCTGGCCATTCAGGATTTCAAAACTCACACTGTAGTCATGTACAGTAATTGTACTCCTCTCAGCTTTCATTTTGTGAGACCAAGAATGCCAAGCTTCTGTTGGTTTGACTTCTTCAGGACAGCATCATGGTTATATCCTTTATTATACTCCTTTAAAAGAGTCTTCCAATTACAACATAGAACAGTTACAAACTATCAACATGACAGTGAGGGAGAATAAGGAGGTACAGCATTTGAATCAAAATGTCTTTAACTGTGTTATGTGTCTGTTTTTTGTCTATTTTCCTGACTTTATTTCATTGTCTTCTAAAGTGTGGGAGCCAGACACCTCTAAATCCTTTTAGGGAGCCACTACTGTGAATTTTACTTTATTATTTTTTTCCTTATGACTTAATATTATTTTGATAGTGATAACAATTTGGCTGGCTGCAAAATCAAATGCACATTGTTATTAGTACTACTGACTTTTTCATTCTCATGTGTTAATTTACTGCGCTATTCTTTGGAGCTTTGTCACTTCCATACTTTTTTCTTTTAAAGCTATCATTAATTTATCATTATAACACCTTCTGCAGCTTTCTTCTGTGAATGCAGCCCCCTGCATGACAAAGAAATTCTATCCTTGTATTCTGATTTGGTTTTACAAGGGAATGTCAAGAAGAAAATATCAAGTACACAAAGAAAGAATAAAAATTTTCTGAAATTACAAAAAAAAATCATATTTCATTATGCTATTTGTCTCTTACGAATGACATGAGTAGACAGTAAGCTCTAAAGCATTATGAATTTTTTTTATGTTTTATAGAAATATTAATTTATGCTAAAGAAACAGCAGTATAACTGACACAGAAGCAAAGACTTAGTACAATCTCTGATCCTGCACTGCATGTGAATACTTTTACATTAATCAGTACTCTCATCATAAGCAATAGGGCTCTTCAGATATTGCAAAAATGTTTATATGTCCAGTGCCAAAGTAGTACCTCCTGTTTAGGCACTTCAGTCATATTAAATTTTGTGAATCAGGATAGGTTTTTGATTATTCTGTTATAAATCAGGCCTTAAGTGTTTTGCAGAATCAGAGCCATGCCTGACATGTCTTTTTTCTTTTTTCACTTAGCCAACAGAAACATTGACATACAATATGGCAAGTTAGCATATCACCAGAATAATGACTTTTCTTGGTTTTGTGCATTTAGAAACTCAAGCACAATCTTAAACTGGAAAAGCATTGTGTATTATATTTTCTTTGAAATTTTCCCCCTTAATGAAGAAGAAGATTGTTACGATCATCTGTTCCAAAATTAGATAACCTACAGCAAACAGGAAAAATCTATACTGCGTTTAGAGAAGCCGTAATTTGCACTACTAGGGAGTTCCTGAAATAAACACTCTGCATTCATTTCTACGTGCTAGACTGCAGATACATACCCACTCAGACACTAAGTGCCTACTTGTCAGAATTCCTGAACACTGCAAACATAAGCTAAAACCAAAAGGAGCTGTGATTGTGTAGACTCTATAAAAATACAGGAAAATAAAAATCTTTATTCATGTAACAGTTACAGTCAGACTGTAGCTGCTCCAGCACAAGTGTGTACCACTACACCTATGTCCTATCAGTACCTCGAGTTTCTGTATTTCATTCAATTTAGGTTCACAAAGAAGTAGCAGTGAGAGAATATGAGATTCCCTGTTCTGATGGCAGCAAAAAGGTGTGTAATTGCATAAAAACTGTTGCTGTAGCAAGAGACCATATTCTATGTATTAATACTGAGGAGCCAAGTATTAATGAAATATAGCCTAACTTCATTATAAGGAAACCATATGATACCATATATATATGTTTGTTCTGTCAAGCTGTTCATTTTAGCAGGCTCTGGTAATTTGCTGCTGGAGAATAAGAAAGAAATGAGCAGCTGAGGAGAACATCAATAAGCAGTACTTCTATGGAAATGACTTCACATTGATCAACATTTAAAAGATTTTTTTTTTTTTAAAGATAAATGAATGAAGAAGGAAAAAAATAGTACATTCAAATGCTAAATACAGCCTACACTGAGAAAAGTGAGAAAAATGTCATTGTCATACTTGGAACACACTTGCATAACTGTTCAGGCTATTAGGCCTAATTAACAGCAAGTGAACAGATTCTTGCCATGGGGGTGTTTACAGGCAGAATATGTGAAATGTAGAGTTTGACACAATGAAGGTAGAATTTAGTCAGATTTAGGCTAGTGTAAATTTACATAGAAGACACATTTCTGCTCTGAAAAGAAACTACGAACTAAGTACTTTTGGAATGCTAATTCTGAGTGCTAACCTTAACAATAAAAAAGAAATTGTGCACTTTTCATAGAATAAATCCAATAATATAAATAATCAAATTATTCTCATGTATGTTGGGGTAAAAAAATACAATTGAAATATTCTAAAAAAGCTAGACTGGTTCATAATTCCTGAGGTTGTTCTTTCTTTTGGTTTCACTCTGGTGTTGTTACCACAGTATAGGGAATACTCCAAACTGCTACAGTATGAAAGCACAGGCATCATTTTAACTTTCATAAGTGGAAAGTGACACTGGACCCAAAGAACTTGTCAGGTAAAACTAATGCAGCTGTTGTCATGAATAATTCAAACAAATCTATTCAGCCACAGTATGAAGGAGCTGACTTCACAGTGGTAATCTCCGTAAATGCTGTCAGAAAACAGATACATTAACTATTAGTGAGTGAAACTTCCAGTCCTTGGGAAGCAGACGTTGCTAAATTCTTTCTTGATTAACCTGGCTATGAAAACTTCTCACCAGGCCTTTTTTTTATCTTGAGAATGCACCATTTTTAAAACTTTAAAAATTACTTTCTATGTTTCAAATGCAACTTAAATTAGTATGAATTACTATGGACTGTAAGGAAAGTTCCCAAATTCCCAGAATCATTCATTATGCTAAATTTCTTCTGTCTTTCTTCTGCAGATTTAAGTCCCAATGCTGCAACTAAATAATCTACAGTCCTAACCTTAACATATACAACGCTTTTTAGGTCCTGAATGTACAAACTCTCACAGCACATCTACATGTATGAGTGCTTCGGTCTAACTCTGAGAATTAACTGTATAAATATAAACATTTCTAAATCCTTGTAGGACAGAATTCCAATCATTTCGGAATAAGGAAATGTTACATATAAATACATCTAAGGTTTAAAAAGCATGAATTTTAGGACTGGAAGGAAAATGTGCCGATGAGCTAATAAGGAACAAATGTAACATATATTTTGAAGTGTTGACTGGTAGGTGGATGGAACATGGACAAGCTCAAAGTCTTTAGAAAAATCAGTACTTTGGAATGATGCTTTGTTGCCAACAGAGATTAAGATGTAAAGGAACAAGATCTAAGAGTTCTTGACAGGAAAATATTAATAACTGTGAAAATGACAGAAATGACAACCAAAAGGAAAGAAGGAATTGTGAAAGCGGCAAAGACTTCTAGGCTTCCTGAGCCAGAATACAGCAGTGTCGGAAATATGATTCTGCTGGCAGTTTGTCACATTCTTGTCTACAATTTTAATATCATTTTTTTGGCTGATGACTGAAAGACAATATAATGATCTTAAATGCTTATTAGGTGATTTCTGTAATTATTGCAGACCTGCTCATAGTAATCATCTGGAACTTCTTTCGCATGATGAACTACTCTTCCTACCTGATCCTGCAACTCAGGACAAAGGACCAAGTCCCTTTGACTTCACCAGGAGCCTACCAGAAGAATTTTCTCCTTACTAAAAAAAGTTCACCTAATTTATTCCCTTGCTGGGACTACAGGATTTTTCATAATTCTCTCTCTAAGGGAGTATTTGTTCTTTTACTACACATTATCCTCTACCTAGTTGTTCATTTTCATAGAGAAATGGGTTTTTTTACAATTTAATTTGAAAAGTGGTTATGTATCCTTCATTCCATGTTATCCAATCACCTTCTATTGTATTGGTGAATGATTTTTATTTTTTTAAATCATACTCAAGTGTGTCTTTAAAACAAGTCTCTTTCGAAGAAAACTCTCACCTCTCTCCTTCTCAGAAATGCTAATGTTTTATTTACTGATTTTACCAAATACATTTTCACAAGAGATTACTGTGGCATTTTTTATATGTAAAAAAGCTACCTTTAACTGGGTAAATCAGTCCAAAACCTGACTGAGCAATAAGCCAAGTAAATGTATTAATTCCTCATATCCTAATTTCCATTTCAGAACTGTCTGAGCAGCAGTAAATGCATACTCTCATCTACATGCATGTTTCATTAGAATGACCTGGCTGATCTACATGATGTGGTCCGGATATCTTCCTGACCGTCTTTTCTGTTGTTTCTCCCTCTCTCAGCACGATCCTCTCAGGTTAGTCAAGATTAATCATGGAGGCTGGTCCAACCAGCACACCAACTGACTCCAGGGCAGGAAGGACTACAGTGAAAAGACATTTTTTATCTGAGGAACTTGTCCTGACTGTGCTCCTCCAGGCTGCTTCCAAGAGGGTTGTTGTTGCTGCTGCCTGCTGCTTGCACCAGTGTGCCTACCTAGAGAATCTCCAACTCACATGCATTCTTCAGCCCTATCTCAAAACACTCCTAACAGATCAGGAAACAGACCATGACAGATTTTCACCTGCATTTTTTCTTCTTTTCTTTTCTTTAAGCATCAGAAACCATTACATATCTGAAGCTTAAGGATATTTACTTATGTACTTAAAGATTTCATTTTTTTCATTGTACCGCCCTTGGACTTCACTCAAATAGCACTGCAGGATGCTGCTGTAACACACAAGGTAAACCTGTAAGAAGATGGCTCCTACTCCACAGAGCACAAATAAGTTCTCTCTGTCCATTCTCAAGAAAAATTACCTTTGGAGTTTATATGGGCTGTTTTCATCAACTCAAACAAAGACATTGCCGGGCCTAGCATATCCTTATTCACAGAGGAAACCATGAGCTGACTAAATAACAGGCAGCTTACAGGAGCTTAGTACAGAAGTTACTGTAACATTTGGTATAAGGATTTTTCAGGTGTCACAGTGGCTGGTGAGCCCAGGAAGAATGTAGTACAGATTCTCCCTTCTTTCTCTGTTAATCCTGAGAAGAAACTTCTTACTTTCATAAGTAATACATTAATATATGTTTTATGCATGACTTCGATGCAAACTGACAAACTCTGGTAATTCTGTGTGGCAAATGATCTCACTCTATCTTGTCAAACTGTGTATCCTTAGATTACACATCCTTCCAAACACAAGTCACCAGAGAGAATGTTTAAGATACAGTTCTGCTGCAGCTGTGGGCTTCTGGAGGGGAGAAAGAAATGCAATTATCCTCTTGCTAATGGCACCACACGGGCCACAGGAACAGTTCAGTGCTGCTCATCAGTGTAGTGCTGCAGTGTCACAGCCATGCAATGCTCTGGCACGAGTTGTCTTAGACATGGGCAAACTATTATTGTATATAATACAGAAGATGGTGGACATGAAAGCTGTCCTCTTAGAAATCAGTAGAAACATTTAATCTGAGTCCTCAGGAGAAACAATATCCCCTACAGAAATGAACAAGACAATGAGAACTGTCTCCTCTCATATCCCAAGGAATTAAACCTACAGAAACATACAGCAAAATTGTCTATAAACAGTGACGCCCTTCTTTCTTGCCCAGCAGTTTGAATGTTTTTTCTGGCCTTTAAGACCATTTCGAAAAAAAAAAAAAAAAAGGAAAGAGACAAAATTTTACTTAGTTTATTACAGTTATTTCTTTTTTCAAAACTACTAATTGGCTTCAGTAAGTGGTTAAGCAGTCAAGGAGGAGCACTGCAGATACCTTTCCTGAAATCTTTCCTGCACATTTATTTGCATGGCCCTTAACTTCCACAAAATTCTTATGTTTGAAGCACAACACATCCAGTTTTCTAGGAGACTTTTCTCAATCTGGCCAACACTCTCCACCCCGTGGGTGGGTGGTGGATGCGCCTCCTCCAGCACTAGCCATGCAAAAGCTAAAGCAGTTCTCTCTAAACACGGTTAGGATTAGTCCATAGCAACTGAGAGTGAGGAAAGTAGCACCATGGACAGATTCATCCCACCCTGAAAGAGATACTGAAGACAGGTCAGCTGTAGACATGTGTATGTTACTGCTTTAAAGCAGAGAAGTCTTCACTAGTGGTTTAAAGAGCTTGACCAAGCTTTGCATGACTGGACATCTTGATCACAGCACACTAGTGAGGAAGTGACAGACTGCAGCTATCTACCTGCAAAATGATGATTTTTACCCCCAGGCCTGAAGTCACTCTTTTTTAAACGAAGAACAAGTTGAGCTCCTGCCTATGTGGCACAACTAAAGGTTGAACCCTTAACATTTAAAGGATTATAAAAAAACAAAGATAAAAGGTTCCCATGTATGGACCACCCAGCTTAACAGTCACACTTAGACCCGGTACTGGTAGTCAGAGAAATGCAGTCAGGTTTAGGCCTTAGTTTTTATTGGCAAACTCAATTGTACACCTCTCAGCCAACGCATGAGCACAAATCTATTCATTCCAGCATGCACATATATATTCATTCCAGCAGCACAACCTGGAAATACATGCATCAGAAATCTGGATGCAGGTGAGCTGTGGCTCTCGATAGAAACAAATAGATAAAAATTAAAAACTCTACTGCTTAAATAGAGTATAAATTGAGGTGCTTCTCAGCCAAGAATCCAGGCACTAATGTGTTCCAAATCAGTGTCTGTCATCTGGATCCTAAAGGCAGCTGACTTTTTTTCTGCTCTGAATCACCCCAGTTCCATCATCAAGATAGCTCATGTTTAGCTTTTCTGAAAATCAAGATCCCAGTGTGCCCTGCCACAGTGAAGCCTCAAAACATCAAATACAGCATTTGTGTCCCACCAGGACCCATTACATTTGTGCCACCAGCTGAACGCTGGTTTCTTTTGTGCCCTGGATAAATGCCCTTTTCACTCACATTAAAGGCATGTTGATAGAGGTAAGATGGGGGGAAATGCTGTCATATGCATCCTGCTGGATGCTACTCTTGGAAGGACGACCATCATTCTAGCACTGCAAGTGTCGACCGGAGTGACAGTGTAAGAGAGGCAGAGGCATTTGGGGAAGGCTGGGAGATTTTCAAGGCGGGGG
>VZRR01010917.1:103159-161873 GCA_013398015.1 Oreocharis arfaki | reverse complement strand
CGGGCGGCAGCATCCTGCCCATCAGCGACATGGTATCGGGGCCGTCGGGCTCGCCGTTCCCCGAGGTGGTGGAGCTGAACGTGGGGGGCCAGGTGTACGTGACGAGGCACTCCACACTGCTCAGCGTCCCGGACAGCACGCTGGCCACCATGTTCTCCCCGTGCCGGGGCGGCCCGGCAGCGGCCCGGCAGCTGCCCAGGGACAGCCGGGCGCGCTTCTTCATCGACCGCGACGGCTTCCTCTTCAGGTACGTCCTGGATTACCTGCGGGACAAGCAGCTGGCGCTGCCCGAGCACTTCCCCGAGAAGGAACGGCTCCTGCGGGAGGCCGAATACTTCCAGCTGGGCGACCTGGTGAAGCTGCTGTCGCCCAAGGTCACCAAGCAGAGCTCGCTCAACGACGAGGGCTGCCAGAGCGACCTGGAGGATAGCAACTCGCAGGGCAGCAGCGACCGGCTTCAGCGGGCGGCGCTGGACAAGCGCTCGGGCTTCCTCACCGTGGGCTACCGCGGCTCCTACACCACGGTGCGGGACAACCAGGCGGATGCCAAATTCCGCCGCGTCGCCCGCATCATGGTGTGCGGTAGGATCGCCCTGGCCAAGGAGGTCTTCGGAGAGACCCTCAACGAGAGCCGTGACCCCGACCGGCCCCCCGAGAAGTACACCTCCCGCTTCTACCTCAAATTCACCTACCTGGAACAAGCCTTCGACCGGCTCTCCGAGGCGGGCTTCCACATGGTGGCTTGCAACTCCACCGGCACCGCCGCCTTCATCAACCAGTACAGGGACGACAAGATCTGGAGCAGCTACACCGAGTACATCTTCTTCAGTAAGTGCTGCCCGCGCCCCGGTGCCATCCCCCTTGTCCCCGTCGCCGCCGGGTGCATCGCAGTGTGCCCTTAAAGAACAGCTGCAGCCCCACAGACCTTGCTGTCCCAAAGCAACATGTAGCTGGAGAGAGGTGGGGGCTGCCCCCTTTCCCCTCACTTCGCTCTGTCACCGCCATAGTTCGAATTTCATTTTGTGCGCTGTGGGGATGGGACAGGACTGCCTAAAATGCCCCGTCCGGAGCGCGGCGTGAGGGCATTTTCCCAACACACTCCGTGGGGCAGCCTGGGCTGCTCCCGCCTTTCAGTGCCGAGGGAAGAGCCGGCCCCCACGTGTCGGGATGTCCCTGAGGAAGTGTCGCTGGTTACGGATCAGGGGGCTACGGTCTCGGGGGGGGTGCCCCTGCCCCGCTGGGCGGGCGCGGTGTGGGGCGGGCGCGATGCGGGGCGGGCGCGGCTCCGGCTCCGGCGCGGAGGGTTGCGGTGCTCCCCGCCAGCGAGGCGGCGCAGAGATCCCCGAGCAGGGAAGGGGTTTAATGTTTTATCGCTGCGTTTCCTTCAAGTGAGCGCACTGCGCCTGGGCACGGTCCCTGTGAGGAAAGGGGCAGCGAGGGCACGGAAACTTCCCAAGGAACGACTCTGGCTCCAAGGTGGACGAAAATTGGAAAAGAGAAAATAAACCACTGCATAGCCAGTAAACAGCTCCTAAGCAACTTCGCTGGTTGGCTGTGGGTAGCCTTAAAGGTTTCGGGTCACTCGCAGATAGGAAAACCGAGCGATGACGAATGAGTTTCCATCTGGCAAAGTGTGTAGTGCTATGTAGGGCACTGGCTGAGCAGCGGGTTAGGGTCCTGAAACCGCAGCTGGATGGAGAACACCATCCCCTGGCAGAAATTTGTCTTTGAAAGGCAGAGGCAGCCTTAAACATTACAGATGTGTTTTGAGAGTCGAGCGAGCCGGCGGAAGGGAGAGGTGTTCTGCAGTCACTTCTTTCTTCTGTCTCTGTGTGGTCTCACGCTTCCTGAGCAAAGAAGGGATGAATTGGCAGAGCATCTGCCTGCCTCTGCGGTGAGGTGGGAGATGCAGCCTCTAACTAACTTCACTAGTTAGGCAGCTGAACAGAAGCAACCTGTTTGCCCTGCAAAACTGAACTTAGGCACAGTAGTTAATAGAGGAGGGAAAAGTGAATGGCTTTCCACTGGGAGGAGGAATTCATTAGTTTACATTGCTGTATACTGTACAGGTGGTGACTACCCTTTGCTGAGCAGACTTGAGTACTGAGATCAATCTTTGAAACTGGATTACAACAGTTTTTGAAGATTCATTGCATAACTTATCACTGGTCATATTTCAATAGGTTATGTGAAGACTGAGCTCTAGAGGAGTTTCACATTCTCCCGAGTGGAATTCTATCAAGTGTTTAACATAATTATTAAACCTTCTTTCTCAGAAAATCTGGCATAAGTATTTTCTAAACAGTAAAAATTCCTTATTGAGATAGTATGTACTGTTTGCTTAGAAATAGATTTGAAGGTGCATAATTTTTTCTGTGCATTTTTGATGCTCATAATGTTTTGGTTATCTTTTTTGTATGTATGTTATGATGAGGTTGCTGTATAGAACAGTCCTCTAATTCACATCAGTGTTCCAAATTAATCCCTGGTGTAATACCACTGATTTATGTGGAATAATGCCAGGGATGAACTGAATGTTGTACGTCATGATTTTTGTTTCGGCTTTTAGTCTTCAAGCTTCTGATGTCGTGAAAGTAAAATAGTTAGTTAATTATTTAAATCGATACCGTTAACTGAAAATTTATGGTTTTGCTTAATTCTTTGGTTGGAGTTTTATTTTGTTTTACTTCTGAATGCAAAAAAAGGGCTAAGATAAAAGTAGGCTGAAAAGATGTTGAGAATATTTTAATTGTGGTTGCTTGTTATGCATTTATAAATCTTTTTGTATAACGACTTTGTCAATCTGATCGTTGTATGATCAGATACATTTTTCTGAAATATAGCAAGATGGAAAAAACACTTGAGAAAATCACCACAATGGGAAGAGAAACATGTGAAACAGTGCCTGAAGTAAATGCTTTAGGTTTTTTGTTGTCTTTTTTTTCAGTCTGAGTAGATATCCAATTGATGGAGACTGTTGATAAAACAACACTTTATTATAATAATAAGTATAATATGCCCTGGATGGATTGTGTGTGTGCTGTTGCCTTGCCTGACAGCTGCACAAGAATCCAGCAAAGGGAGAGCAAACCTTGGAAGCGTTAGTGCTCTGCACCAGGAGTGGAAAGAAGGGCTACTGGCTGTAGGCTCTCAAACAGCATTAGCCAGGGCTGTGTTCCTTCCTTGCTCACAAGCAGAGCTTAATATACAAAGAAAAGAGCAGTTGCTTTTCAATGTATTCCTTGCCAAATGTCCCCATGAACCCCAAAAAGGAAGCCGTTTTAGATGGGAAGTTGCTGATTTCAAGAGCTCTCATGTCCAGCCCCGGACTGTGTCTTACAGGCAAAAAAATACCAAGACAAAAGACTTTAGGGAGCCTATTCCAGTTTTGGACAGTGCCTGAGACTTAATTTGGTGCTAGCAAAGAAGAAACCTAGTTTTATATCCCACTGGAAAAATCTGTACCTTCATTTGCATTTGTTATTCACAGCATGAGCATCTGCAACCAACAGCAACTGTATTATTTGTTGGTTTGTAAGTCCACAGCAGTCACATAAACTTCTTTTTCACTATTTCGCCTGAGGACTGCAGACAATTCTGTTTCCTAGTAATGGTAGATAGGAAAATGATTGGAAACATACATGAGGATATATTTATTCTGTCCATTTTCTTAGGTCATAAGTAGCTGAGTGAATTTCTCCCCAAGAGCTAGTAAAGAAGGGCAAAGGTTTAATCTGTGGTTTGTGAAATATATTTCAGGTCTGTTTCTAGTATCTTTCAAACTTTCGTAGGTTTTTTGAGTTGCAATGATTATCTATCACTTTTCTAAAAAAATGGGCATTGCTTTATATTCTTAAACGTTCTGGAAGATCAAATTCACCTGGGATACTGCAAATATATTTAAGTCATTTATGAACTGCTTCATATCTAGAGATGGATGAGTTGTTGCAGCCTAATTCTGATTGAAGAACCAGAGGTTGTTTGAAACTGCTTACCAGGAAATAATGCTTCAGCCTTTGGCAACATGTCAAGACAAATACAAAAGCAGACTTTCCTTCTTAGTATGTATAAATCCTATAAAAGACATATTAAGTTCTTTGCCCCCAGTGGTGTTCGAGCTGTCATGTATGCCATGACAGGTTTGTTTGTCTACACAGTCAGTACATGGCCAGAATTTAGTCTGTGCCTTGCACTGGTGGCTTAGTTCTGAAAAGTGCTCACAGATCTGTTCCACATGTCCATTACAAATCCTATCTCTATTTCTTAATGGTCAGTAAAAGGAGTAAACTTCTATATGGTAGTGAAAAAGCTCTATCGGAGAGTACCACAAACCTTGTTTTTGTTTGTTTGTTGTTGTGTTTTGTTTTTGTTTTGTTTTTGTTTTTTTTTGCTCCATGCTAGTAGCACTCTCACCTTAGTACACGAGGATGACTTGGGTCAGGTTAGTGTAACGTGAGATGTGCATATGCAGTTTGGGCAGGATGCTCAAACTCTTCTGCTGCTTAGTTTCACACTGCCATAGAGGATGACAGATTAATTAATTACCTGTTGATGTGCAGTAGGTTATGGCCTTCACAAAAGTTGCTCCTAACTGGAGACAGGAGACCTCGCTTCTTCCTGTGGCTACGAGCACTGTAACATGTCTTCTGTTAGCTGACGTCTTTGTGAGAAAAGGGTGAAATTGACATGTTTATTTGTTTTGGGGTGATTTTTTTTTTTTTTTTGTGGTTCATGGTACCTCTCAGTACTGTTGTGTAATGCAAGATTGCCTCTGCATGCTATTACTAGTTTTTTTCTTCTGTAGAGCCTAATTGGTCCTAATGGATTTTACATTTAACATCTGCTGTGCAGTGTGACTTAGGGGTGTTGAGAGTACTGTGCTCAACTAAAAGCTTGCTGTGCTGAACTAACATCTTTATTATAAGAAGAATACTGTAATATTTCCTGAAAACTTTGAAATGCTTTATGTTGACACTCCTGTTTCACATACGACAGTTTCTGTTTTCCTTTTCTCTTGTTTTTGTTTTGTAACAGGTGACATTAGCATGGATTTATGGTGCTTATTTTCCCCTTGAAGTCACAGCACTCTGAGATTACACTGGATGCTGTGGAAATTGTCATAAACAAGTGATAATAATTTTGTAATCAGATGAGGCATAAGCAGTTGGAAGGAATGAAGTTTTAGGAGGCAGTATAGTGTTTTCACAAAACAAAACCCCAAACTCAAACAAAATGATACCAGCAACCCCCCCAAAAACCCCCACCCAACAACAACAATGAAACCTAACCAACATTTTTTGTGTCACTGCATGTAAAATACTTTGAGATGTTAATTGCTCTGTAAATGCCAAATCCAGTTCAGTATCCCACTGGGATAGTGAGGGGTTAGGGGGTCAGCAGATAACCCTAAACTGCTCTTTTAAGAGCAGAGTGGTGTGAGAGCCATCCTGCAAGTGGCTACCGTGATCGTGTCAAGCTGTTCTCCATCAATGCTGCATCTTTGGGAGAGTTTTTAAAATGTGGAGTGTATCTGTGCTATATTTTTTAATCTGGATTAAATATATGTAAGACATTGAAGAGAAAAAGGAGACCAAGACAAAAGAGAGAAGGGTGTTACTTCTCCATGACACATGGAGATAAAGTTGGACAATTTAATTTGAACCTGAACCAGAGCCTCAAAGATTAGAGTACAAATTTTTGGTGGGGCAGGATGACATGAAGGATTAAATCAGTATCACAAGCACAGTGTAGAAAAGCTTCAGATTTCTAACAGTATCAAGATCTAGAAATGTTGTTTCTGACAGGACTATTGAGAAAAGCCCTTTAAAGAGAGATTTTGTAGGCAGCCCTTTGACTTTGGAAAGCTGATGCTGAACTTCAGGATGTTTTATGATTCCAGCTCAACTCTTAATACAGCTTAAAAATAAATAAATAATAGACTGCTCTTTATCTTGTCATTCTTCCAAAATATATGTTCGTGAATGCGAAGGGATGAATCAAAGTGTGCAGTCATAATTACTTATATAAGAATATTACTCTTATGCTGCCACTTGATATAATGTGTCATAATCTAGTCTACCGAAACTGGTATTCTGATGTTAGTCATCATTTCAACCAATAGACTTTATTTCAGAATTCTTTTAAAATATGAGATTAAAAAGAACTTTGAACAAATTTGAATTTTTAATAAATAATGAAAATAACCTGCTTTCCTCTACAACTTGTATTAAGATACTGCTGCAGTGAAAAAGTATGCCAGGAACCTCTTGATTTTTTTACACTTCAGTCAAAATAGGCATAACTCAATACAATGATTTGTGATCATATTTTATCAATTGTCTCCAGTTTCTGGTCTTACTACAGTAATAGCATATTTTCAAGTATTGTGAAGCCTTTTTAATATTTAGAGCTGAGTGTTGAAAATGTTTTGTGGTATTTTAAAAGTAAAATTAGAGATTAACTAAGAAAATCAACTATCCTGGATATTATATACCAGGATCAATGCTAGATAAGGATTAAGCAAGAATTGATGGAAGCAGCTGTTATTTCTGATGTTGAGAAATGGAAACACATTGTTTTTGATATTATCCCAGACTGGTACTTCTTGTGGATTACTTGAGGAAAAAAGTGACAGTGTTAGAAAAGCTGACTTTGCTGGATCTGTAATATTTTGCAGGAAAACCACTTCTTGGTGTCAGATCATTTCATAGATTTTCAAGGATTTATGGCAGTAGTTGCAGGGAAATGTTTATTTTTCCACAGTAAGATGAGCAAATAATATTTTATTTTTTCTTCAGTGTCAACATGAAATTCTAGTTATCTACTGTTCAAGCACAGAAGTTATGCATACAAAAGCTTTCCTTTTAATATTGTTTCAGGCAGATGATTTAAAATTAAAACATTACTGCTAATAAAATATATTTTGCAATATGTTTGCTTTCTCAGTATGATATGGCTGGTATTTCACTATGGCTGGCCTTGTCCTTTGTTGCAAATACCACATTTGTTATACTGTGGTGAGAATTTGTGTGGCAAACAAAAATTCACTAAGATTTGCACCAAGAGGGAGTTCATTGATTGTCCCATTATCCCCTTTCCTGCCGTGGTTCCACATTTAAACACAGGTCTCCAGAAAAGAAAAACTGCTCAGACAGCTCTCTTGGAGGTCAAAAGTAAGATTCTGTGGGTGCGAGGAGAGAAGAGGCACAGGAAAGGCGCTTCTTGGTCCAGCTGAACACCAGCATGACCTGGACAAAGTGGCCAGAAGTAATCGGTCATGTTCTGGTGTGTTCCCAGTTTAAGGAGGAGCTCCGAATACCCGGATGGCTCAAAAAGAAAGTGCATAGGGTGATGGGCATCCATCTCACCCCGCTGGGGTCCTGAGCAGCTCGAGCCTGGTGTGGCGCTTAGTGGAGCTTGCAGCCAGCTCAGCATTGCCCTACACTGTCTCAGCAACGCGGCAGATCGTGGGTGTCGCACGCTGCGGGAGAGGTGAACGGTGCAGCCCTGCTTTGCGTTTGCGCTCAGATTTTTCTTCAGGTGTCATGTCTCCAATTTTGGAGTACTTTACTGCTAGAGTCATGTCAGAAGTCTGTAACAGAGTTAAGCTGGACAGGGTCATGTTTGCAGGGCTTTTTCACACTCCAGACTGGTTATTTGGTTGGCAGTTATTTGACTATGATTGAAAAAAGTTGGAGGCACTATACCAGCTAAAATCCTAACCTAACAAACTGATGTTATTTTTATATCCAAGGATGATTTTCTTTCATTTCTTCTTGCAAGACGTTTATTTCTTAAAGCATGTGGAGTACTAATGCCACTCAAATCATAGCTCTTTTATAAACAGAGCCACTGGAAGTCCAGTGGAAAATTCTTTAAAAAAATTACTAGGGAAATTTCATTTTGCTTTAGCGAATCAAATGCTTCACGATGGATTTCCTGGGGAGGTTGTTCACTCCACCTTGATCAAACTGCATGTTCTTTTTCAGAAGAAGTAATTTATACTCTACTTAAAATTCATATATTGAATAAACATTAGGAGAAAAAAGTGCTGTGTGTAAAATATCATTCTCAGAAGAGATGAAGTACTTTCATTTAAATGAAAATAAAATGTATTACTTTTAATTTTTGTTTTTAAGCCAGCAATGGCCATTGCACATTTAGCTTTTACCTCATATAAATTCAAGAATATTCAGTGAATTAATTACTTTTCCTTTTTTTTTCTTTAACCTAAATGGGAATAATCATATATGTAAGAATTAACAGTGTGTGAAACTCAGAATCAAGTTCCATTCGAAATTGCAACTTCAGTGGGACTGAAGCAACAAATAGTCTTTTGCTAGTCCCTCACATAAAAGTGAAATTCAAACTACAAGAATGGTTATTTGGTTTCATAACTGTTTTTAATACACAAAATCTTGTCAAGAGTTAAGCAGTAATGAGTTGTAATTTTTATGGCAACTTTAGAAACTAATGCCATTCTGCTTTGGTTGCATTTCATCAGTTTGTAGTAGCTAAACTTGCCATGTTTGTTACATTTTGACAGTGTAGATTCAGAAGACATGCTTAAACTAAAGAGTGGATCTTGCTGCAAGGTGCAACTCCATTCATATCATCACATCTCTAAATATTTTGGGGACTTCAACAGTAAAATCACAGTGGTGTTAATGAGCTTCATGTTTCTAGAAACAAGCTGAATAAAATGCTTTAAAAGCTTTTATGGAAATGTTATTTCTTTGTGAAATTTCTTGTATCTTGTCTTTCCCAGAGTTGCTCAAAAGCGGAGATACAGCTTCAAAGATATGGAACAGTGTGTTTGCCCATTCTTTGTGCTATGGGGTCTGCCTGGCCTTAAGCAGTGTGAAGACTGCTCTCAGTTACAGCTGGTGCCATGATTCCTTCATCAATATCTTGCAGCTGAGAGTAGCTAGGTCAAAATGTAGTTGTGTCCTTTCTCGTTGTTCCCAGTATGCCTGAACCCTGTGGCAGAGGCTCTGAGCAAAAGAGGTGCAGAGACAGGGGCTGCTGCCTCTGGGGACTGCCACTGCCTCTGGGTTGGCTTTGTACTGCTCCAGTCACATACCCTGTACCTGGCCTGTTTTCTGTCACAATGACATGCACGTAGCAAATAGAGAAAACTAGAGTAGCTTATAGAACGAAAAATAATAGTACTTCCTTTTGAAGGGAATGGTACAACACTTTTTAAAAAAATACTGTGGATAACGTAATCCAGAGACAACAATTCAGTTACAAATGCAACTATACATGGCAACTAGTGGACTGAAATAGGTATTCTACACACCTCTTCAGGGGTAGAAGGTGTGGGCTGGGAAATTGAGGGGGTAAATCAACATCATCATTGACTTTTATAAATGAAAGTAAATATTCCAAGTCTTCCCCTAGCATACATTCAGTTGTATTGTATTTAATACTTACAGAGATGTTCTCTTTGCATTAGCAGAAAGATATTATTCAGAAACTAAATCAGTCAGTATATTTTATTTTTTATATAAGCAAACAACAATAACCTTCAGATGCATTTGTATCTTTTCTATTTCATCCTTGCTGGGTTTTACCCTTTAGTATTAACAAATATTCCCAAAGAGAGAAGTGCTAGTGCTCAGGGACTCTTGTCACATTTTGTTGTAAACATTCTCCTGCAACTTAAGTTAATAGTGAAATTGTTCTATATTTTATTGAATGTAGATGTTTAGAGGTTCTTTTAAGGATTACAACTACGTCAGTGTATTCCACGTAAGTTATTAAAAGTGTGCTATCATTCCGAAGGCTTTGTATCAGTGGATATTTTATAAATGTCACAGGGATCTGTGAAACTTTTGGTTTGATCATAGGAGCAAAAGGCCCAGAATTGCATATATTCATGATTATATAAATACTTTTTTCTGCAAAAAGGTTACTTTCATAACCTTTTACTAACAGTTTAATTAAATGAGATTCCCCCTCTTTTATTACTCAAATCATCATTATAACCACCATACCTGCAAAACTATGAGAATAATGACAAATGTCTGTTTTATGTATACAGAAGTGTTATTCTCTAACACTCTGGTTCTTAATCCAAGCTTTTTCATTCTCATTGAAACTCATGAATACAAAATATGAAAATCAACTACAGAAGGGCTGGAAGGCAGATAAAATAAATCAGTAAAATTGAGTGCCAACAATTTAATCAGTGTAATGTGTAGATAATACAGTGGAGAAAGATTAAAACTAAACAACACTTTTTGCTAGTTTTTCTTAGTAAACACATTTTCTTTCCCTTTCTTCTCACAGTCACCCTTTTATAGGCAGTCAGTCCTCAGTATTGTTCTTTTCAGACAGCTGTTACTATTTCTGTTGTTAATGCCTACTGTGGCTTTTGAGCAGATCTGAAACAAAGAAGAGGCATGGCTACTCTTGCCTTTCCAGCTATTTTTGTCTCTTTCCAGTGTTTGGTAATATAAATATCACTCAGTCTGTCCTTCTAAAAATACCATTATACAGCTTTATAAAAGTGTGATCATTATTGCTGAAGTTACATGGACTTCAGGGGAAAAAAGAGAGAACAAAATAATTTAGCTATAGAATGTGACTGTTGTTAAAGCAAGGCTGTTTCTGTCTTCTTTTATTTTCAAAATCTTGGCATCAAATCCCACACCTGCCTTTCTGCATGACTTACCCATTTGAAGTACCCCTTCTTTGGAGCAGGAATTGTCAGAATCTCTATGTGTAGTTAAGCCTTATCATATTTAAAGAGTAAAACAAAACTCTTTAAGGAATGGAGCTAAGACCACTGTAATTAGCAATCCTGCTTGGAATTTTTACTTTCCCAGGACCCATAGACTTTAATTTTCTATGTTAGCAATCCCTCAGAAAGCTGTGCTTGTTTACCTATCTCAATGTTGTCATAGCTTGCAAATATAAATTTCTCATCTTCACACTGTCGTTTTGTTTCTGGGGATGCAAGAAATTAATATAACCTCTCTAAATCTTATAGATAGCCACAGTCTGTGTGGTTTCGTTCTCCCCCAAAACATATGGAGTAGCAGATAATGATATCCTTTGGCTTCAAAATAACCCTGTAATTCTTCAGGATAGAAGGGACAAACTTTTCAGAAATGCTTGTTATTTAGATATTTGAAGATTATTGGAATTTTTGAAGTTTTACCTCATAACCTGCTAAGTTTATATCTTCATATGACTTTTAGCTGTCTAGTAGTTCAGCCTCCAGTCATAACAACACTCACATTTTTATTCATGTACTGTCAGTATTTATTTTTTCCACCTGTAGCTGAAGTAGTTTGGTGTCTAAATTGGTGGAATTATGCCCCTAAATAATTGCATCTGTGGTCACATTTGATTACAGGAAGCAGAGTGCGCTTGTGGCAGAGGAGATTAGGTTAAATGCTGTCTAATCAGATCCCCAGCGACTGTCTCCTGGCATCGCTTTCTTCCTAAATCCCATTTCTAGGGATGCCATGAATAAAAGCTGCATGGCCTGTGCAGGTCCATGACTTCAGAAGATGGTTTGGCTTTTCTGATTTGAGGGGTCTGACATGGACTTAGGAGCAAGGCTGAACACTGGTCACCCTTGCCAAAAGCACATGTGGGGCTCATGGTGCTTTTGGGTGGGCTTAGCAAGGTGGGTGTAAGGCCATGGGGAACGGGAGAGTGTCTATGCTGCTGCCTTGGGGTCTGCCATCCCGAGGGGGACAGCTGGAATGGCCTCTGGGTGGGTTGGGGAAACTCAGTGGGTCTGTCAGGGCTCGTACAGCCCTGGGGTGTCCCCTGGGGGCCATGTCTGCACTCTGTGACTGCCAGCAAATAAGCCAAGAGCTGCATCCTCCAAGGACCTCTGCCAGGCACCGTAATCACAGGTCTGCTTCAGTGCCAGACCAGTGAGTCAGGGCAGGGTATTACACAATTTTGAAAACTTGTTATAGTGCACAATACACAAGAAATAACTCCTTGAGTTATTTTTATGAAGGAAAACCAAAGGGTTCTTGGTCAAAGGCACCAGTAAGACCAGTGTTGCATCTAACTAATATTTATGCAGTGGTATGGCACACTATTTGTGATCCTGCAACCATGCTGCTGAAGCAGCTTTAATTCTATAGTAACCTCAAACTTAATGTAGTTAATCTAAATATTCTTTATTTGTCTGCAAAGTATGGAGGGACAAAAGCAGCTGTTATAAGCAATTGGTAACCTGGAATAAAAAAAAAATTGAAAAAATTGTTTGCTTTTTAGACTATGGCAAAATGTTTAATTTATAATTAATATTAATGATGTATGCAAGGCTTTTTAATATTGTCACATATGATGCATAAAGGTACGAAAGTACTTGGGATAGTTGCTTAGCTGCATTTTCTGAACACAGTAAAAATATTCTGAACTTTCAGAAGATATCCTTTATTTTTTAAAAATATTTTAATACGTGATTTTGGAATCAGGATTATCCTCTATCATCATAGTGGGATTACTAGCAAAAATAGTTAACCTTTTTAATGAACCATGTAATGAATCACATGTGAGAATAATATGAGACTAAAATTGACCTCCAAATCAATGCTTTCAATCTTGAATGTATTTTCAGAAAATCCAGTCAAGTTCAGTGAAAACTTCCATCTGCACTTTGAGTACCAGGCAAGCAGCAGGGATAGACAAATTTGAATTTAGACTGCTGGTTTGGAAAATTTAGTTTTTCTTGTCACCTTTGTGACTGGCGATAAACCTCACTTACTTCTTTCCTTCCTTATCCTGTGGTTATAACATAGGTTTAGCAATCCAGAAACTGACATTTTACCAAAGTTCACCTTGATTTCTAGCAGTGGTTAGCTCTTACTCATTGATTTGCTCAATTAAGTCAGTTTGTAACAGTGAAAGCAATGCTAGTAAAAGCTATTTACTCTATTGTCAAGCAGTCATATAGCAAGAATATTGCAAATTACAAGATGATTACTGCTGGTCCAAAGTATGTTGCCATAATTTCTGTTCAAAAAGGTATATGCTTTTAGACTGTGGATCAGAAAATTAAGAGTGTTAAATGTTGCAGGTGGTAGGCACATAACACTCGGCTTTCAAGCAACTTAGACTTAAATGTTCCTTGATAAAAGGCAAAACATTTCCTTCATTACAGTAGTCAGGTGTTGGAACAGGCTGTGCAGTGATGCTGTGCATGTTGTGCATCATTTGTGGCTTTCAGGACTTGTCTGGATCAAGCCCTGCTAACCTGATCCAACCTCATAACTGACCGTGCTTTTGAGCAGGAGGTTGATTCCTAAGGCTCCTAAGTTGGCTCCACAGGCTCCTAAGTTATCCTGTGGTTCTCTTCTGTGATGTAATTTACGTTGGCATTGGCTATTTGAAAACACTTCTCAGGAAAGGAGAAGTGAACTGCTGCAAGTAAATTAAGTAGATGCTAGAAAGCTATAAATTCTGATTATTCTCAAAGTCAAAAACTTCAAAGCTCTAGCTTTATGTTGTCTTTTTACTTACATCCGTGTGTCCTATCAGAATGGAAACAATTGCTTTGAGATAAAGTTTCTTACAGCATCTTCTGGCCCAAATTCAAAACCATATAGTGTTAATTAGGCCACAGTTAAGAAAGTATCTGAAAAAAATAATCAAACTGCATGTTGAATAGCGCTGTGGTTGTTGATCACATGTTTCTTGAAGAAAGAACTCTCACAAATTTAGCAAATCACCACTGTTTAAACTTTTAATCGTTTTTATTGTCATTCTTCAGAGAGATTTAGGTGCTATCTCTCACAAAGGTGGCAGACTGCCTTGGATTTCTTTGGGTTTCTCTCCATTTGGACAATTTTAATCAGTGTTGAGTTCCTTTATTGTGACATATTTTTTTGCTGCTGTTTTCAGCCTCTGTATTTTTCCCCTAGCATAGCTTAAATCAATTTATGTAGCAACTGCAAAAATGCTGAAAAGGATTATTTTGGTAGCCTGGAAAACTTAAAAAATTAAAGGAAATATGAACAATACAGAGTTATTTGTTAGTAATACGTTGCTGAATGGATGCATAGCATGAATACAAGGCAGTTAATTATTAGGATATTTCAACAGTTTGAATTTTTTCCTTCTTGAAATTTTAATGTAAGAATAGAACATGAGGCACTAATAACTAGGATTATAAAAAAAATGTTGGAAATTCCTCTTGCTCTTCCGTCATTACTAAAAAGATTGCTGAAGTGATATAGTTGGAGCTTCATTGTGCTGTTAAAAATTCCCTTATGTCGACAAACTAAAACAGAAGTATTGCTTGCTTTGACTGACACCTAATAGATAAATACAGATACATGGTCGTGGAGCAGCAGCATAATAAAAAGATCTTAAGTAAGTTCTTGTGTCAGTTGTAGGTTGTCAAAACACTTTCAGTATGAATGAAATTGTGTCAGTTATGCCTAGTAATATGCTTTCTTCTCAAAATTTATTTTTCTAGGTGGGGGCATATGTTGTTAAGGTATAGTGTATTTCCATCACTGTTTCTTGTGATGGAGGGACTGGGCAGATTGGTACAGATACCCTTGTTACGTGCTCACCTACATCCACTTAGAGAACATTTGGCTGTCTTGATAGTGTCAGCTAGTCTGTCTCTCTGTGTCCACGTTAAATATAAAATCAAAACTTAAATGATACAGTATTTAAAACTCTTTGGCTTGGCTGTATTTTGCTTGGTGGAGATGGCTTCCCTAGAGAGGGGAAGAAGGGATCCTGAGGAACAGCAGCTACAGTTTTTCAGTATGTCCCTTCTCCTCTTCCTGATTGGTGCAGTGGCGTATAAGCAGTGGCTTGTGGAGCTTGGTCCCTCGGGGATTTTCATGGGCAGCCTCATTATTTCAGGACTTTTCAGGTTCATCTTTCATCTTTTAATTAGTCTCTTAACTTTGCTTCTGTCTGCATCATGAGCTACAAACTTTTCATCACAATCTTGAGGACCAGATAATTGCTTTATATTTTTAAAGTTAAAGTCTGAAACTCATATATGATCATGCGAATCAGTAGCCTAGTGTGTACTGTGCTGTTTCACTATCTTTCAATGCCCTCTTTCCACCCTTATTTGTAGAGTAACACTGAAATTATGATAGTAATGTATCAATACAGTATTCCCAGATAATTTCTTAAATCTATCAATCTGAAATCTATGCATCATATATAAATTTATCTACCTATGCAGATAAAAACAACAGTCTAAATATTTAAAGAAAAGACAGCTAGATTGTGACATCCTGGCTCAATATTGTAACTGAGTCATATTATGGGGGCTTGGGAGACATATAACTAAGTTCTTTGTGGAAAGTATTTTTCCTTACAATGTTATTGACAGGCTTTGAATAATTGGCAGGATGCCTTATTTCTTTTTAAAACCTGCATGAAATAGGTTGTACCAGTATAGCTCAGAATCACATTGGCATATGACATGTAATTGTTGTTAGTTTGTACATTTTACAAAAGTTAAATGAATGCCTCCTTGATCCATGGTATTAGAATGTTTGTCGTGTTGCGATGGTTTTTTTGCTGTATGGCTTGCTATAGGAAAGAATTCCTAAATTATTTTATACAAACTTGTGTTGTGTGAACTTTCAATCATTAATAGAGCTTGTATTCTAAAGAGGGCTTTGTTCAGTGTGATACAGAATATCTGCACCAGCCAAACATAAAACTGTCTTGCTACAGTTTGGGAAAGAAATAGACAATAGTGTTACTCTAGTGTTTAAAATTCTTGATCATCACAGTAGTAATATAGAGATTACAACAAGTTGTAGAAATATTAATTTATATATAGGTGTTTATAATCACTGGTATTTATGAAGGCTCTGCAACTTTTGTAAATTTATCCTATCTATGCTCCATTGGCTCATGTTGTGTGTACTTAACATCATCTGTACAAAGCTGGCCCAAGCGAAACAGGTCAAATCTTTTGTACGTTTGTTGAACAACTGCAGGTAATTTCACAGGACACAAAACAAAGGAAACTGGGGCTGCATGGGCGGGAATGTTTGGAAGGCAAGAGAAAATCTTCAGCTACTACACAAAGGGGAAAAATCCAAAAATTTCTGATTTTCTGGTCTTGCAGATTGCTATGTTGCAATGCTTTCCGTATAACATGATATAGAGAATCAAGTCTTGGAACTGTAAGCAGTAAAATATGTGGCAATTAAGAAAAACCTCTTTTCTACCAAGAGATTCCTACCACTAAATACTGTAACATTTTAGTCTCACAGAGTTACACCAAATGAGGCTACGGCGACTAACGGCTCTGCTGAGTTTGTCAGACATGACACAGTACCATCTAATGGAATCCACTGCCCCTTTTCAGGTCAGGGGTTTCCCTTAAAAGGGAAGGCTTATGTGATTTTCCATAACGTGAAATGACAAATGTTATGAATATCATGTGTGGGTATTCAAAATTTATGGAAGCCAATAGAATTTCATCTGCCTTTTTGTAAGTGCTCATTATCTTTTTTTTTTTTTTCTCCTTTCTCTTTTTCCTCTTTCTTTGTTATATTGATTTTCCACACTAGATGGCAGTGCCTTAGCACTAGTGCATGACAGGGGAATTGATTTAATTTATCCAGGGGGAAGAAATCCTTCTGTTGCATGTTTCCTTCTACATACATAGCTTAAAGAATTGCAGGTGGGAGACTGGATTTTGATGAGCCACATATGGATGAGCAAAGAAAAATGCTAATTTTTCCCCTTTTTCTTTGTACAAATGGAAGTCAATTCATGCTGATTGAACCAGGCTTGCATTGGCTGGATGTGAGATGAACTGGGGCTGTCTTTCAATGCCATCCCCAAGGAATTGCATTCATAGAAACTTCAAGTGAAAAGCTGTATTGAGTTAGAGCTGAGAGTGCAGCCAGACTCTGAGCAGATTGCCTCACAGTTTTAAGCCATATGTTGTCTATACTGAGAAGTCAGTGAGAGAAAACACAGCTTCCTTCTCTTTCCAAGAAAACCTAGTGCTGGAGAGCTGAGAGGTGCTGGGGTGCACCTAGATATTGCTGTTTTAGTGCTGAAATACAGGCAAGGCTCATACACCCACCTATGAGCGGGGATGCAATCCTGGATTGCATGTTAGTTGAAAGACTGGAAGTTTGCTGACTGGAGGTATTTTAACTAAAAGGTCTATGAAATGAGGACTGAGGGGAGACCATGATTAGAAACAAATGGGCTGTGGAAGAGTAAATGTGGCAGTAATAGGTGAAAGCTAAAAGCTGGAAGTTTGTGGTTCTACTTAAAATTAGGAAACGATGTTCAGTATTTATGGACGAGGTCCTTGAAAACAGAGGGTTATTAAAGCAAGCAGGTGTCTCTCTTGTTCGTATTTTCAACCTTCTTGAAAGAAAACCTCCAGTTAATCCTCTGAAAGGAGGAGACAGGAGTTTTTAAAACAACAAATACTAATAGATTCTGCAGTGAAGACAAAAGAAATAGACGTGTCATTATCAGGAGAAATTAAATACCTTAAAATACAAGTAATAGTAGGAAAAAAAAAAAAGAGACGTAACATAGGATTGATTGACTGTATGAGAAATAGCTGAAAGAAAGAAGGTATAAAAGCACCTGAAAAACCCCCAAAAAATCAGAAAGTCAAGAGTTGTCAAAGACATTTTCTCTTTGTAAAATTTATGAAGATATTCTCATTGCATGGTTTGTTCAAAAATAAGATGGATTCAAGTTTTAGTCCAACTTATACTTCACAAAGGTAAATTTGATGCAATACCTTCACCTTTTCCATGGGAGTTAAACATTTAAGAATCTGTAAGGCTCTGGCCCGAGGCTGGGAAGCATACTGCTATGAATACATTTTCTTAAAGAAAACTTAACTTAACTTGGTGTCTCCTGGGACCTCACTGCATGCAGCTTCTGTCTTATTTATTCAGTTTTATTTTTTGCTACATCCCTCCTGAATGAGCTGGATAAAACCAAATAGAAATACAGGAAAACAAATCTTCTCTTACTTTTTAACTGGATCTGCCATAGTAGCTGAAATTTCATTAATACTGCTGGAAGGAAGGCAGGCCAAATAAATGTTTATCTGTCTTCTACTGCAGCATTCAGAGAAATAGAATATTTTTTCAAAATATGCTGCTATTTGCTGTCATTTTTTGCATGTCACAGCAAGTGATAGTCCTAGCTGTAATTTATTACGTAACTCTGCCGGAGCAGAAGATGCAGATGGCTTATTATAAAAATCCAATTCAAATTATATTTGATAGTACTGCTTAGACAATTCCTTACTAGTTAGAGGAAGCAACAAATGGTTCTAAGTTGGAATTTCCTGCTGGAAAATGAGCCTCAGTCTTGGGGCACTTATGTAAGAGGTAGAAGTTGCCAGTTCTTTAAATCAGAGAGAACAAATGATTGAATGTAGACTTCCCACCTCCGAGATGGGTTTTCTAATTGCCAGGTTAGATTGTCAAGGGATGTACCTATTCATTTTGCAACACGGATTTTTTTTCTTTCTGAATTTGAATATAAATAGCTCCCCTTAGAGATTTTCATAAAACAGAAACTTGCCTTCCAATTACGCTTCTTCACATCAGTAGAAAGAATGAGACAGTTGTTTGAGAAAAAATGATTTGTGTGGACAGTATTATGCAGAAGTTTCAACTTGGGGATGTTACTTGTTGATTGTTTTTGTGTTCGGTTGTGGTTTGGTGCTCTTTCATCTTGTGGTGGATGGAAAACCATCATTTTCCCTTGGTACAAGGAGTTTCGGTTTTGCAGAGCACACAGTTTTCCAGGCTGGATTATAGAGAGTATTCAGAGATGGAGAGGCCCCCTGGATGGATACCTGTAGCTATTCTGTAGCTGTTTTCCTTTTTTTTTTTTTTTTTTCAATCAGCCATGCCCAGCACTAAAGGGACCCTCTTTGGTTTTGTTCATGCAAGCTGAGAGAAGCTCACTGTAATGGAAGATTTTTATCTTGCTCATGTGTTCTGATTGAATCTGAAGATTCAATATCAACCCGTCAGCAGCACTACGGTGCATTAGTAGTGCCAGGAATACTGGCCAGTATGAATGCCAGGGTACTTCAAACCACCCAAATTATTTTTCTTTACTCATATACATGATCTAATTGAGAGCAGGAGGTTTGTCTTCAAGAATTGGATTTTGTAAGCATAAGGATTGCCCTTGTTTGTTAAATGTAAACACCTCTAATTCAAACTTCTATTTCCTAAAAAAAAATCATTGTGCTCTTCTAGAATGTTTTTCTGGCTTTACTCTGGCTGTGTTCCTGAAGAACAAACCCAAACAAAATGCCATGGCTGTCCAGTTTTGATAATCTGGCATTCACGAAATAAACATTCAAGGTGTTCTCTTTAGCTAGTGCTGCTGACGGGTTGATATTGCTGCTTCCCCTCCCCACTATTTTGTTGGCCTCCTTCTGGTTCTAAAAATGTTACTTCACCACAGGAGAAAGAGAGCTGCCACGCTTGCCAAATTAATGTTAGCCCTCCTCATTGCAGCTTTTATGCCATCTTCTTGGTCAAGTTTTGTAGCTTGCACTTGAATTACTCCAACCATTGCCTCAAGATATCCTTCAGACTCACTGGACTTCAGAAAAGCATCTTAATCATAAATTCAATCTTGAATGGCTTTTCTTGTCAGGTACTCTTGCAAAATACTCATTAAGTACTCCTGCTGTCATCCTGATTTTCACCTCCTCGCCTTTACTTGGATGCATACAGCTTCTTTTCTTCTCTTGCTGTTACAGAATGATTTGCATTGGAAGTAACCTTAATGGGCAGGGACACCTTTCACTAGACCAGGTTGCTCTAAGTCCCATCCATCTGGTCTTGAACACTTCCAGCATTGGGGCATCCACGACTTCTCTGGGCAACCTGTTCCAGTGCCTCACCCTCCACACAGTGAAAAAATTCTCAGTATCTCATCTAAACCTACCCTCTTTTAATTTAAAGCCATTCCCCCCAGTCCTATCACTACATGTTCTTGTAGAAAGTCCTTCTCCAGCTTTCCTGCAGGTCCCCTTGAAGTACTAGAAGGTACTATAAGGTTGTCCCTGGAGCCTTCTCTTCTCCAGGCTGAACAACCCCAACTTTCTTGGCCTGTCCTCCCAGGAGATGTGTTCCAGCCCTATGGTCAACTTGCTTCTGTTCCATCTGGCAGTAAGGCCACTAAAACCTCACTTGATGAGACACTTAAAAGGGTTTACTTTTCTTTACTTACCCTGAGTTAGATGCATGGGAGAAATGCCAGCAAGATATTCTCAAGAGGTCAGAATACCAACAAAAAAATCCCTTTACTGCAACTTAGAAATCAGAGAACTTTGGCAAAAACTTTTGGGCAACATTCAATCAACTTGAAACATTCCACAAAGCATTAGATTAGTCCAGTCAACTTAGCAAACTCCATGCCCATCTGACTTTACATTTCTCAAAATGTTACTCAAAATTCTGAGAAGAGTAATTTAGAAGAAGAAAGACAGAAAAGATACAGAAAAGAACAAACACCACTACCAGTCTTGGTTCCAGGGGTGTTCAGCTGCTAGGAATTCCAAGAGGAGGAAGGGTCAAGATACACTTACTGCGTGTCCTGCATTAAATACCATTTGGCTTTCCTGGGCCTCACCCCCAGGTGGGACTTCTGGTCATCTGGCCATTTACCAGCTGGGTTAGGGGCTCCAGAGGTGAGGAGTGGAGCATTGCCTTGCTGTGCTAGTGATTGGCAGCCACTGCCAGGTTGGGATATAGGCTCTAGGGAAGAGGGGAGCAGAGTAGGGCATTGCCTCAGCAAAGGCAGGGCCTAACCTGCTCCTTTCCCACGCACACACACACATGCACACACACACACACAGACACAGATGAACACACGCAGACACACACACACCTGAAATGTTTTGAGCCAGTAATTTCCTTGAGTCTCTTACACAGGCCCACATCCTTCTCATGCTGGGGACCTCAGAGCTGGATGCAGTGTTCCTGGTGGTGTTGCCGCCATGAATTTTTGCCTTTTCTTTTATACCCCTTTTATATACTCTTTTATGTATTCTTAATGCTTTTTAGCCCACATACTTAGAATTCCTGAAGTTAGATAGCCTAGCCTTTGTTAAACCAGGAGACCAAACATCTTGGAAGCCTCGCAGCCACGGGTCAGAATGCCCCAGACACTAGGTCCTCTCCAGAGCACATTCTATAAACTAAGATAGGCCTGTGAAGGGGGAAGGCTCCTTGAGACAGGGGGTTCACTCGAGCCTCTAATTAGAGAATCTTTGATAGCTATGCTAATTTGCAAGGCCTATAATTGTATGTGTTTTTTCTGATGCACGTGTGCAGGCGGTTCGGGGGTGCATTTCGGTGCATTCCATGGGGACGGAGTGCTGCATCTAAGGATCCTTAAATAAATAATGAGGTAAAACCCTTTTTCTCACTTAACCGTGTTTGGTTCTTAATTTTAAGACCAGGAAAAGGCAACAATGTCTCACAAGGGCAGAGTAGAAGGGGAGAGTCTCCTCCCTCAGTCTGCTGACCGCGCTACTTTTGATGCAGCTCAGGATGAGGCTGGCTTTCTGGGCTGTGGATGCATATTGCTGGATCATGTTGGTCATACTCATCTGCAGAGGCTTATAAATTAATTCATTATGCTTTCCATTGTGATGCTGTTTTTCTTATACATTTGGGGGGGGTGGGTTCTGTGTGCGTTTTGATGTTTTTTTTACTGTTACTTAAAAAAAAAAAAATCACTGTTTCCTGATACAATTTCTTCTAACTGGAATACATTGTTCTACCCGCAGTTGAAGACTGTGTACCCATGTGGGATTTTCTCATTGAGTCCACTCTATCGCATTTTATTTCATTTATAGCAAAGTTAAAACCTTTAGAAGACATCAGCTTTGGTTGTTTCTTAATTGTCTTTTTTTTCTCATTTCCATCATGCTACACATATGGAAAACAGCTGGTTCCCTTGTTGGCATTCCTTAGCTATTACTTCCTATGGTCACATGTTGTAACTAAATTCAAATTCTTTGGGTGGCACAATAGAAACAAGAGATTGGTATTTTCTTTATAAAATGCTATGCTTCCTTCTTTTCCTTTCAATTCATAGTTTGTTTTCTTTTTAAATAGGGGCTGAATTACATAATTTTGCTTTCTTAATTTACTGATTTATGAGTGAAATTCTGCAGCATACTCAAAATCATTTACTAATCTTGTTTGCTGCTGTAGATACAAATCCTCAGTCCAGCTAAAAAACCCAGAGTTCTTTGCTGGAGAGAAGGTTCAGATGCAAATGGAGAAGTGAGAAACTTCTGCTGTAGTCTGCAGAGCTCTGTGGCTATGTTCTGCTAGAGGATCTACAACAATAGCCAGATTAGCATTTTTCATGCTGTCATTTCAACTGCCCTAGGTTATTCATAGTCAGTACACTTGGCTGGCAACTTGTGCAGGTCGCTCGCTGATGCATAAGGACAGTTTCTCGTCAGATGCAGCCACTGTTCTAAAAAATTTGAAAGGGAGGTTATGGGCAGCAAGATGCCTTGGGATGTCCAAGTTCCCACCAACCCAGCTCTCTGGTGAAAGTTTTCCTGCTATATGGGCAGATGCACCAGCTACATCAAGGCAAGTATTTGGCTTTCCAGTTTCCCATGCGTGCTGTGGCAACTATTGAAATTTACGTATAGGGGTCTTTTTTGTTTATTTAGCAAATGCCTTTTTACTTCAGATGTAGAGCAGTTATGTCACTTTTTTAATGTGAAGACCTGAGGACACGACACACTACTCAGAAGTTGGTGCATGTGGTAGATTGTGGCTGGCCTTGCAGGGCACAAGTAATAAAGCTTTATGTGTTTTTATTTCTTAAGATGGACACACATACAAAAAGTAGGCAAATGATTAAGTAACAGCTAACAAGATGTTAGAGTCTTTATTTTTGTCCTTTTTTTTTTTCAGTTTTTAAACTTTCTGCCTCAATTCAGAAATTCACCAGTTTATGGAAGTGTACTGTCTAATGATAGGAACAAAGGTACTAGGGTAGATGTTCTTCCCACTGTTAGAGGCTTAAAAAACTGAACGGTAATAATATCTGTGCTAATATTGCTACATCATTATGTAGTGAGTTTTCTTATCTTTAAAAAAGTTTCTAAGAATTGAAAGGGAAAATGGCCAATTATACTCAACTTGGAAGTTTTTCTATTAAAAGAATTTTAAAGGCTATCCTAAAAATTAAACATCCATTGGCTCTTTATTACTCATACTGTATCCTGTGGACTTGATTTTCCAGTTTTAGGTGTGTAATTTTAGCATTGCCTCATTGTCATTTTAGCTTTGTGGAATTTTATATTGAAGTGAGTGTTTATGGAAAATACTGTTCTCTACAAAGATGACAAGAGAATCATGAAGCATTAAAATTCAAGAGGAGTTGTGTGAGGGGGAAGGGAACATCATACTCAATCATGCTACTTCTTAAGAAGTCAACAACAAAAGACACAGGATATTTAGCTGAAATGATCACAGCAGTGTATACAGACAGAAGGCAAAAACAGATCTGGCATTTTAATTTAAATATCCAAAATGGCTGGTCCTGTGGAATTTGCTTACCCTTATTAAAATTATTCCTTCTCTTCCTTTGGAAGCTTGTTACAGTTTGGGATGCTGAATGTTGGCATTGGCTGTGCAGTTCCCCATGTCTCTATTTCTGACATTTCTATAGAGTGGGTAGCCTGGGGTGGTGCTGTTTCTCCTGGCACTGGGATGGACAAAGCAGGCTGGTGTCCAAGGAGGGGATGTGAGAGACTTCCTAGAGACAAAAAGTCAGGGCAGACATAGAAAGCTGAAAGCAAGAGCAGGGCAAGGTGAGATAGCGTTTTCATTTTCTAAATGGCTAAGAATGTTTTACCTGATCAACTGCTAACACAACCCAGAACATAGTGGAGTCACAAGTACATTCCTGTTGGACTTTGATGGACATGCCTAATATTTATCATTTGGGGTCTTAGTGTACTCCGTTTCCTCTTTGACATTTAAAATATCGGTGGAATTAAATATCGGTGGAATTAAATCTTGTGAAATGAAACATCCACCCTGAAACATTCTCTTCCATTAGCTTTAATCTATACCTTTTAGTACCAGTCACTATTTATTTACTGTATCAGAGACCCATTAAAAAATCTTTCAAAACAGCTAGAGAAGATTTGTTCAACACAATGAAGAGACAAAACCCTGAATTCTGCATGTTCTTCCCAAATCACATTACAGATCTCCCTTCATTCTTAAACCACATATCATGTATTTTTCCTCCTTCCCGTTTCCATTTTTAAAGTCATTTAAGTTGGGGGTGATGTTAATTTTTATTTGAAGCATTTGCCAAAAATCCTTAGGCAAGGGTTGCTGAATGTGTACTCTTGAGTATGTCGTTCTCTTTTCCCTAGCTGGAGGGTGGAACTTGTTTCTGAGTGTGATGGTTTTTAGGAAAAGAAATAATGAATGTTACCTCACACCTCCTTCCAGCTTACAAAAGATTTTGAATCTTCCTGGGAGACCTGCCTCAATGGTGGATTTGGCAGTGTCAGGTTAACTTCATGATCTTAAAGGTCTTTTCCAACCTAAATAATTAAGTGATTTTATGACATTGTTTGATTTTCTAGCAAATGAATATGTGTAAAAAGAAAAAGGAAAAAAAAAAATAACTGCCTATTAAGTTTCCATAGTAACATGTATAGAATATTTGCAAAAGTTTGATTTTATTACATGCTTCTGTTGTCTGGTAAGAATAGATCGGTCTGGTATAATGAATTTTGTTTCACAAATGTTCTGACCTGACAGGTTCTGACCTGTTTTGGCAATATAGGCAGCAGTCAGTGTGACGTGCTGATGAAGGCAGTTTAACTTCTCTTTGTCACAAAAGTTTTATTCATCTGCTGTATTTATTTAATGGAAGAGCACAGTGAAGAAAGCTGCAGTTTTTAGCTTCATGTTGTTACAGTTCACTTATGAAAAACTTAGCATAATATGTAAGGTTTGAAAACCTATTTCTTTTCCTGAACTATTGGTGTTGTATATCTTTGTGTTTCAAAATTTCTAATATTTGTTGCCCATTTGGTGATGTAAGGATGCTCCTAATTTTGTTCTGAGGAGGTGCAATCCCTGTAAAGTATTACCTCTGGGGCTGGTACAATTCCTGCAAATACAGCAGTGAGCCACAAACCCACACATTCATGGTTGCTCTGTTGAGGAGGACTGTGAAGGATTAGCTCCAACTGAGGTCTGCCAGGGAATCAGTCTCAGTCTGACTGATTTTTTGCTTTAAAGAGTATGTAAATTAATGGGATACAGTAATCATTTTATTTCTGTGAGCTAAAATAAAATTGATCATATCAATATAATGTGGTCTGCAAAGATCAGAGATTCTCAGGTCTTTCTAGTGTGGCTGTGTGGGAGTGGAGTGATAGATACTCCACTTATCACAGGATAGGTCTTCCTTTCTGCATGTTAGTAGTCAATCTTAATTTTATATATAATCCTTCATCTCCTTCTATAGGAAAGCAGTAAATTATCATACAGAATTGGGTGAGGTGGATTATTTCCCCTCTCAGTCCTCGTTTAGAAATACATTCTGTATCTTAATACCAAGGGTAAAGATAAAATAATAGATTTCTTCTAGTAACCCATTGAGAGACCTTTTAACTTTTACTATTCTCTCTGTGCAGCTTCCAGCTTTTCTAGTTGGCTTGTAGGAAAGTAGGATGCGAGGGTGGTAGAGATGTTCTAGATGCTAAAGAGCTAATCTTTTGCATTAGTAAGTAAATGTACATCATCCTATATCAATTTAAATGTACAACTGCATGAATTTAAGAACTATCACTTTGTTCACTATCACTACTTTTATTGGTTAGAAAACACTTTAAAATGTCCAGCCTTTGCTTTAGTCAGAGTCAATTTATTCTTTTTAAGTGCTGCTACTGCTTCAGTTTACATAGGTATTCTTCCATTAAAAGAACAATCAGATATTGTATGTGTTTTGTTTTGCTAGGATGCACAAGGTACAATTTTGTCATGTGCTACTATTTAATTCCTCTGATCTCTAGTAGATTTATTTTCTGCATCTGATTCTGTTTAACTGTTCATTTTCTGAAGAAAGAGAGAATTGTATAAATTACATTTAATGATTTTTTTTTGCTGCTGTGGCTGTTACACATTTTAGGATAACATTAATTATTTTCACAAAGCCGAATAATTCAGACATTATTTTACCTGATTAGGATAGTCATGTCTTTCACATGCCTTATTTTCCTCAGATGAGAAATTTCTTGTCATTAGTGCAGCAATCAGTTCACTTGGTAGTAGTATTACATTTCACCACATTACATTTCACACTACTTTGATTCTTTCATGATCTTCTGGTGCTAGGTTATTGATTCGTCTGAACCTAAGTGCCACACCTGTCATTCCTTGAACACCTGCAGGGATGGTGACTCCACCATGTCCGTGACCAGTCCATTCCAATCCTGAACACCCCTTTTTGTGAAGAAATTTCTCCTGATGTCCAACCTGAATCTCCCCTGGCTCAGCTTCAGGCCATGTCCTCTCATCCTGTTGCTGGCTGCCTGGGAGACCAATCCTCACCTGGCTACAAGCTCTTTTCAGGTAATTGTAGAGAGCGATGAAAAAGCCTTCTTTTCTCCAGGCCAAAAAACCCCAGCACCCTCAGCTGCTCCTCACAAGACTTGTGCTCCAGACTCTTCACCAGCTCCATTGCCCTTCTCTGGACTCGCTGTAGCACCTCAGTGTCCTTTTAGTGAGGGGCCCAGACCTGGACGCAGGATTTGAGTTGTGACCTCACCAGTGCTGAGTACAGGGGGACAATCACTGCCCTGGTCCTGCTGGCCACACTATTGCTGACACAGGCCAGGGTGCCATTGGCCTTTTTGGCCGCCTGGGCACAGCTGGCTCATGTTCAGCAGCTGTTCACCAGCACCCCCAGGTCTTTTCCTGAGAAGCAGCTTTCCAGCCACTCTGCCCCCAGCACTGTGACCCATGTGCAGGACCCAGCACTTCCCTTTCTATAAACTATTTTTTTAACATGTGGTTCTAGTGGCTAATTGTGGGGGAGTCCATGTACTTTTTCATCCTGCTTTCAATCCACTGTTGTTTGTCATACTGTGCAGATGTTTTGACAGTCTTCATTGGGGATTTTTTGCATTATTTTTATAAGAATATAAACCTATATTTGTTAGAAAATATATAGGTTTAGTGTTGGGGAATACATTTAGGAATAACTTTCAGAGATCATATATATATATGTGTGTGTGTGTCTGTGTGTGTGTGTGCGTGTATACATATATATATGTATCTGATCTCAACACCTAAGATTACAAAAGAAATTTGGGAGGAAGGATTCTGTGAAAGGCAACAGAAAATCACTGACTGGTGTTTTTTGGTTGTGCAGCAAAACATCAATATGTTATAACACCCAGGCTCTACTTTCGGTGTTGTGTTTATTCTGTCAGCATATAACCCTGACAGGTGGGACAGCTGACATTCTCATTAATCTCACTTTATTTTATGTAGAATTAAAAGGAAATGTAGATAAGAGCTGCTGACTGTGGGATTTCAGAAGTTTCTTTTTGACTGTTCTGGTGCATAAACTGCTGAGCACTCTGTAGCTATAAAATCTCCTTGCTCTTTGAAATTGCCAAAGCTACTATACAAACTATATGAAAGACACTAAAAAAAAAAACCAACAAAACCAAAAAAACAAAAAACCCAAACAACGAAGTACTTTAAAAGAAAGTTCCTTGCAAGGTGATTGACATAAACATCAAACACAAAACAAATATTTTTCAAATTTTGTGTGCAGTTTTGTTTTCCCTTGGGAAACATAGTTTTCTACTTTGAGTTTTTTTCATTAGACCAAACCCCTGATCTTGTATCTCAAGCCTTAACAGAAGGTACGAGAAGCCATGATGCATGCCAGAATGAGCAGTGGGTAAGATTAAGCTGAGAATGAGGAATAGCAGAACACTTACTGTCATTTATCAAAACTCCCTAATTGACAATTATGTTACTTATGGAAATCTTATGGTAAGTATAGTTTCTTGGGGTTTTTTCAAGATAATTCCTTCGTTGTACAATTTGGAATAATCTCATAACTGAGCATGGTGGCCTACTATGCATCTGTGTTACATTTGATTTTTAGTCTGTTACCAAATAATGTGTTTTCTGTCAAAAAGCAAGCCTCGTCTTTGTGCATACTAAAAGGTGTGGAATGGTTACGTTGGGATTAGTGGTGTTCAAAGTGGAAGAAACAGCTGTGTCAGGCCCTTTTCTAGTCAAAAATGGTTTTTGCGTTCTAAGAATCTAGCAAGTGCTTAATGTTACTGATACTTTTTTTTATAGACATCTCTTTTTTCTTAAAAAATAAAAAAAAAGGTGGGCTATAGAATCGTAGAATAGTTTGGGTTGAGAAGGCTCTTTTAAAGGACATCTACTCCAACCCACCTGCAATGAGCAGGGACATCTTCAACCAAATCGGGTTGCTCAGAGCCTGTCTAACCTGACCTTGAATGTTTCCAGGGGACTGAGCATCCACCACCTCTCTGGGCAACCTGTTCCAGTGTTTTACCACCCTAGTCGTAAAGAAACTCTTTCTTATAACTAATCTAATTTGACCCTTCTTCAGTGTGAAACAATTACCCCCTGTCCTATCAAAACAGGCCCTCCTAAAAGTTTATCTATGACACCATAATGACTCATGCAGTTTGACTTGGAATCTCAGTATAGCCTGAACACAGACACAAGGGTTTCCCCAGGTATTTGGGTTTTTTCAGTTTTTATATGCTTATTTTTCTATTACTGGTAACTAAGAATCTTTAATCATACCATTAAAACCTGGCTTGAATAATTTGTTACATTCATGCTTTTCATGATTTAATGTTTGCTGCTCTGTGGATTATTTTGTCCCTTAGCTTTATATGAAATTACTTTAATTATATTGTGAACTCTACTTGTTCCTCTTACTTGATGCTAAAGATATCCATTAGAAAGGGATGCTACAATTGTGACAAAAATTAAGCAACAAATTTGATACCTGCTGTGGGTGTTCAGAGAACTGCTCCCAGCTGTGATATTAATATTGCATTGTTTATCAGGAAGGTAACTTGCAGAGTTATTTCAAGTTGAAGGCCAGGGTTATCTCCCACTGAGATAACAGCAGCATATTTCTTTGTACAAAATTATTGGTCTAATTATGTTTTTAACTGTGCTTTTAGCTATGGTAGCCATACAACTACATACATTAGGGTTAAAATGATTTTACATTATATATGTTGGCCCTAAATTGACCTGGATTTAAAATATATTTTTAAATTTTTACGTAGTAGCCTGTTGCCTTGGTTTTGGATATTGTTGTTACTGAATGTTACTTTAATGTAGTGGTTCAGGAAAATTAGCTGCATAGAATTCTTGAACATTGAATGTTTTAAAAGCAAAGTATGCTTTTTTGGTGGGTTACAGAATGGTACTAATTATATTATTTTTTAAGCATTAGTAATTTGAAGGGGAAGTTATAAATTTAGCATGTATTAGAGTGAAATGAGCACTCCAGGTTGTAGTCTGTCAGAATTCTACATTTCCCAGGAGTAAATAAAAACAACATTAAAATAATATTTAGTCAAATTGGCAGAAGGTTCAGCAGCATTCTTCAGTCATATTGTGTGTTTCATAGTGGGTCCCAAAGTTTTTAGTAAAAATGTTTCTAGGTCCTTTGACTGAAGCTAAACAGATAGGCTGACAGCTGGTTGCCACCAGAGACAATGGCAGTGCAATGGTAAGAGAAGATAAAAACCAGCAATGTCTTATTTCTCTTGGTGAGTATTAGTAATAATATTTTCAGACTTGTTTAGTCCCTCACAGCTGAAGATTTTTATGCACTTTAAATATATGATTTAGTGCTCATATCATCTCCAGAATGTGTGGGATTACCATTTCCTTTAAATAAAGTGTAGCAATGCAATCAGAGAATAAAATACAAATCTGCAAGGCATTTTTAAGGGCTACACTAAGCATGTGAGAAACTGGAAGCTGTACTGCTTTGCAGAATCAAAACACAGATGAGGAATTACATGAATAAATTCAAGTGTTTGAAGTAAAGAGAAAAGGAAAGAAGAAAAATACTTTTAGTCCTTTCAGTGCAAACTAGTTCTCCATTCTGAGCTTATGTAAAAAATTGAAAACTAACAGTAGCAAAATGACAGGCTAAAGCAACATCCATAATACTGGGTAAAGTCATTATGAGAAGTGTTATCTTAGCTGAATGTGCTAGCACACTGCAGATTTCGAGCATTTAAACCTCATTCAGTAAACGGCATATGGCAAGGAAAAACTTCCCTTTGCTTGTTGTAGCCACTGTTACGGGTGACGTGTTTAATAAATGGGCTCTGCTCGTCCAGATACAGTCAACTCTTGATTATGCAAATATAAATCTTTCAGACTCAGGGTTCAGTGTGCTGTTGATGCAGAGACACCGGAGCTGGCTCTGCATGAGCTGGTTTCATTTCAGGAGGAGTGCAGGCATGCCCAGGCTGAGTGCACAATCTGTTCTTGACTGCTTGCTGGGTGCCAGCTGGGGGATTTCCCTGCTCCACACTCATCAGCAGCACTGCCCTTTTCCCCCTTCACCTTTGCAGTGTGTTCTTATGACCAAGACTTACATTTGTCTTGTATTATATGTGAGCTTGAGTTACCCAGGTTGTCCAACCCCGTCTGAGAGTGTATGATGAGGACCTGATGGTTGCCTCCTGTTTTCTCCTTACATTTTTTATGTACCAATTTGCTAGGAAACTATATTAAAAGTAGGAATGAGATAAAAAATGCTAATTCCAAAATTATAACTTACATGTGACTTCAAAATTAGGCTTACTGCTGTGTTTTAGTAATAGAATTCATTATCTCTTCTAGAGTCTAAAAGACATTCCTACTACTATTTACTTAGATGTTTTGTTTGCCTTGGGCTTTTGGTACACGATGAATTTAAAGCATTCTTGCAATGTAGTTCTTCTGCACAAAATTCATGACTGTCCACTTCAAAACTTTGAGTGGAGTAGATGCACTCTGCAATAAATAGGAAGTAGTGTGAGATTTAAATTTCATATGGTTTCATTTCAGCTCTTTTTCACAAGTGTTAGTTAAGTCCCACTTTATGATATTTCCACATCTATATTCAGAATTTAAAAATTCTCATCCGTTGTTTTCAGTGGTTCACCATAACATGCCATGCATTTGTAGTGCCAATTGTACACCTACGTTCAAATATGTAGTTTTTGGCTGTGAACTATATTTATTTCTAACAGAAGGCATCACTGGCACCATTTGATTCTCAACCACGAATTCCAGTCAGTGTCTTGTGAGGTGGCTTTCTATTTATAGATTATAATAGACACAGTCATTTGGGAGTAGTCTAATGGAAATCTACTTATGAGAAGTACTTACGTTGCTATTAAATGAAATTGTATATTTTACTAGTAATATATAGGTTTTGAACTTCCTTTTTTCTAAGGCCAACAATTCCACTGCTTAGCATGGCCATTTATGTTTGAGTTATAGTCCAGCATGTAAGGTCTAACCAACTTCGTGTAAAAAGCTTTTGATTACTTTCATGATGGAAAGTGTGTCAAAACAACGCACAGGATGGCTTTACCTACCAGGTTAAAGCTTCAGAATCGTTCATATTCTTTCTGTGAAATGTCTATAGTTGAATTCTTGGTCAATCAAAGACATGATGTCTGTAATCATACGATGCCATTTGTTTCATCAATACCATCAATACCATCATCAGAGAGAAATATGAAAGTGGAGTATTACAATCAGTGAAATCATATGAAGTACATATCTGAAAGGTTAAAATCTACGTTTTCACTGTTTCTGCCAGGGAGTAGCTGAGCAAGGGAAAAAAAAAGAGTGAGCATTTTGAAAAGTAATCTTTTCTTCTGGCCTTTAATTCCACAAAATATGCTAAAATGATAGCTGCTTTTGAAGTACCAAGCACATTTTTCTTTGAAAGATTTCCGACTTTTTCATCTAATGTGTAATATCAAGCTCCTGTTGAAATGAAAATGAGCTGGTATCAGTATTTTTTGTTATTAGTCCACCTGTACTTTACCCACCTGCATATGTCCCTCTGGAATCGGCTATAATATGCAAGCTGGTCATTTTGTTACAAGGCCAGAGCATTTTCTTATTAATATATGTAACTATGCTTGTGATATATTCCCAAAGGCTTTGAAAAGCCTTCCTCTGTGTCTTTGAGCCAAATGGAAAATGTGATACTTCCAGAAAAATTTCAAAAGCTTTGATGTTGCTAATAGCACCATAGGTAGAATTTGTTTTTGAAACATATGGCAATAAAGATAAGTAGGTGTTTCATATTTAAATCTTCAGTTTTCAGGATTCCTCCTTAACAGCACACAACCACCAGTAAAGTTTCTGCCCTTATAATGAACTATTTGTCTTCGATTTCCTAGCCGTTTCCATCACAATCTTTAGCAAATTACTATATATAAAAAGGAAAATTGAGTGAAGATACAGATACTTCTGTTCTGAGAGCACTTCCCTGGTAATTCTCACTCATACAACTGCTCAGATTTTAGACTTTTGACTCTTTGCTTTACAGCAGAGCATGCTCTGCTCATTTCTCCCATGCTGCTTTAGGCTGTTGCAGTTGTAACCTATTTTCACATTTGTTTCAAGCAGCTTTAGTATAAATAATAAGTTCACTTCAGCTGTGTGTTCACAAAGATTGTCTCTTGCTGAGTAGCACTGAATTGTTGAATCATCATCCTTCCCAGGCACAACCAGCTGCCTTTTATCTATGCCCATTTGTTTAATCTGCCTTTTTTCTCTTCCATCCCTATTTAGTCTGTCAGCATTAGTGACTACTCTTCTAGCTTCAGCCTTTCCATTCCCATGCGTTGTTGGTAAATTTTTTTTTGCTGTTTTACACCTTCCTGTGCTCTTCTCTCCTATTAAGATCAATTTCCAGGCACTGTCCTCAACAGTACCCATCCAGCATGAGTATTTTCAACTTCTTGTTGCCTGTATATGTCTCTATGTTGTAACATGGAAAATTAGATGTCTAAGATGCAATTAAACTCCACACAAGCTAAGTGCTATATTTGATCATTATGCAGCTGCTTCAGACCAGACCAGACAGGCTAATTTCACTGTACACAAGATGTACCTGGGAGACCTAAGCATCCATCTCGAGTAATACCTCATCCTTTAGGAGCACCAAAATGCAGAAGCAGCTACGAGCCTGTAAAGTGGGCACAAAACACACAGCGAGGGTGCAGCTCTGTCTCAGCAATTATGTAGTGAGGGTTGGACTGTGTTATCACTGCTCAGCTTCACCTTACAGACACTACCCTAGCAGACTGGTGAGCTACACAGCATGAAGATGTCACCAGAAGAGTACAAAACATGGGCAAGCTGATAGGAATAGGAGAAACAGGACAAAGAAAGAGGAGGGACGAGGCAGGGTTGCAGTAAGAGCTCTAAGGACCCTAAACCATATTCCCAGTCTTTAGAAGCAGCCCAGATAAAATAATGGAGATATAAATTTTACTGAAAGCTACCATCAGTGGTAAGCCTTCCAAACAATGACTTTTGTTTCTTTATTTCTTTTACTACCTCTCTGTACTCGTATCTTCACATTTAGTTGCAACTCCTCAGGCCTGCTACAGGGTTCTGCAAGATGACTTGATTTGCAATTGTTGTGTCTGTCTGCTTAGGTGTGCGGTAATCCTCTGCCTGCCAACAGCTGGTGAAGAGGGATACATTCCACTCTGCTCATCCCTCCTGGCTCTGAAATTATATGGGACTGAAAACTGTATTTCTCACCAGTGCATGTTTGGCAGAGGCCCCTCACTGAAAGAAAAGCGTGGGGAACTAGGAAGAGACAACATCCTTGCCCCAAGTACTCCCACACTCGACACAAATACAGAAGGATACATATCGTCTGGAAGTGGGCACAAAACACACAGCGAAATTATGTGAAGAAATAAAGTTTCCTAAAATTCTTGCCCTGCGCTCCCACATTCTTCGAAACTTGCAGTGCCCATGCTGACAGGTTTCCTGCAGTAGTGAGAATAAAACCTCCCCATCTCTAGCCTGTCCCTCTTAGCCAGGACCTTGTCCATGGATGACAGAGTGTCTCCACAGCAGATCCTTAGAGCTGTTTTACTAGAGCAGCTTGATGATTAACCCACATGCAGTGAGGCTCAAACATCTACACAAGGTAATTCCATGCTCTCCACCACCACTGCAATTGTCGATTACTCACAGCATGAAAAAATATACATACCAGGTATGTATAACTTCTCATTTCCTGCCTTTACTGCCTGGTATTTCTGTGAGGTTTCTGAGACAATCTTTAGATCGAGATTTTACTCTTTCCTCTGTATTTGTATTATCTCTCTACAAGCTGTGTAAACTTTCATTCTGTTCACCAAAATTGTAGTCTCTCTTGTACATAGACATTCCTTCTGTGAAATACCCATCTCTACAATATGCACATGTAGCACATACCTGCAATACATCTGCCTCCCTCAACTGGGCAGGTTTTCTGGGAGACTGCAAGTCCCCCTGTACTGCAAGCACAGCAGCACTGTGTCTTTCTTGAGTAACAAGAATAAGGAGAGTTGGGCTGCGAATCGGGGCTGCTTGGTGGTGGAATAAAATCCCACACATTCAACAGAGACATAGGTGCAGTCTGTGTTCTAGTACTGCTGCTCAGAAATTGTCTTTGCCCAGCTGTGGGTGTGACCTGCTACAAGTGAGGGATCTGAGAAGTCTTGTTGGCTGGTCTCCCTTGGTAGCTCTTTGTAAGGCACTTTTAACTGTCTACATCATTTATTCATCCTGATTGTTTGATGGTGTTAGCTTAAATGAGTGAGATTCCTAGCAAAGTCCTCAAATTCATTAGAAATGACGGTCTTTTGCTGGATATGACAGGCCCTGGTAACTCATTAGTCATGCCAGACAAAGAGCAGAAACTGCTGCTGTAGTTGTTTGTGATCTTGACTCATTTCAAGTAAGAATCTGCCACAGTCTGGGTGTTCCTTTTTGAAAAACACAGTGGCATCAATACAGATTTGAAACAACAGCTTCTTGGATAGCATTTCACATGTCACACAGAGTAATCAGTCGAGTGATTCACTCATTTAACACTTTCTCCTGGATATGCTTTGAAACGCTGAATTTTTGAGGTATTCTGTAACATTGCTAAAGTTGCTCAACAACCATCTCTTCAAGAATATAGTGACATGGCTTTTTCTTCCAATTAATTTTTCAAGCATTTTTTTCTCTTAATATTCAAGAAGAACATGTTCTTGTAGTTGCTATGTGGTGCTCATTTCTAGGACTTGATTGGCCAAGGAGGGAAATGAATATCCAGACTTGCTACAGGGGGAATGGCAAAATCCAGCAGCATTTTGCAGCGACACATCACAAGGACTGTGACTGAAGTACTGCACAGAGGAAGTGCAGACACACAACATGTGGTTGAAGGAATGGCCAATGTTGCAGCATTCAGAGATTCCTCGGAGCTCAGCGGTGGAGGCAGCAGTACCCTTACCAGTTTGCTGAATTTGTGGAACTGAAATACCCAGTCAATGACAGAGGATGTAGACAGAAATGTCTAGACAGAAAACTGGCTATGATTTCATCTTATATCTTGTTCTTCCATACATTAGGCACAGTAAGTGCCTATAGTGGCAAACACGGCCAGTTGAAAGAACAGCATGTTTTGTTTTGGGAGCAACCTTTCTTGTTTCAAAATTATTCTTGAATTCAGAGAATTCTGAAATCAAATTCCGTGATGCGGAAGCACTTATACTGAGTTGCTCAATGCATCTTAGGTGTGCTGATCCAATTTCCAAGCACTCTATTTCAGTGTCTGGAGCAGCTCTTCGTGCTATGAGTGCTTGCTGCATGTTCTCAGGAATGCTGCTTCCTTGTCCAAGGGGCAGTGCCACGCTCACTGGTTCTGCTCAATCTTCTGCAGGATTACACCCTTCCTATGAGAGCCCCAGAGCTGTATTTGTGGGGTGGGACATGTCTTGGTGAAGAAGCCAGCAGCAAACAAGCATGATTTCTGGTGGTTAGTAGTATGGACAAAATTGCCTTCACAGGGAGGAACTATACGTGATAGAATTTCTTCATGGGCCAGGAACAATATTTTGCATATGCAGTAATGGCATCTTACCTGGATATTTTTACCCCATATAATTTAAGTGGCCTTTTACGCATACATAAATTTTTCTGCCTCCTGCTTTCATTTCCATGACTATGTAGGAGTCTGGTGTCTTTTTCAGAGACAAAATCAACAAATCCAGCATGACCACTATTGCTATTGCCTCTTTCTTTGCATTTGTCAATACCAAGATTTTTCTTAAGCTTTCTTTCCTTAGTTGTTGCATCTCTTTAACCATCTCTCCAAACCGACAGCCTGACATGGCAAGTGCTGACTTAGGTTGTTATAACTTTGTCCTTTTTGCTATTCGCTTACACAGTTGCTGGCTATCAACCTGTCTAGTTTTATGACCATGTGTCATTTCTTTGTGGTTATGGCATTTCTGGCACTGGAGAGAGAGATTGTTTGCATTAGATAAATTTGCTGCTTACTAATTGCCTCTTGTAATTCTTGAAACTTTACAGTATTTTTATAAATTAATGAAAAAATTTAATGTTGTTAATATTAATGACACTGCTTTTTTTGGATGCTTAGCTAACAACACCAGTAGGTCATTGCTGTAGCTGGACACACACTCTGCATGAAAAGTAACACTACAGAATTAAACAATATACAAAATACATCTAAGGTAATACACAAAGTCACCTTAAGTATTTCACAAACAGTGATCCTTATAATAAATTAAGCAGATGTCAAGTCTTGCCATTTGTGTTTCAAAACTATATCCTGTGCCTAAAGAACAATATTTTGGGAAGACATTGCATGTAGTTTGTTGTATTGTTGCTGCAGAAAGCTGATTGTTCCACCTGGGGTCATGTATTTATGACTGTTTGGAAATACTCCGAAATAAAATGAGTGGCCTTTTCCTTTCAGAAGACTAAATTCAAGGTACTTGGCTGATTTTACTTGTTTATATATGAAATGACAGTCCTAGTTGGGAATAGCTAATGGTTTCCGTTTCCAAGAGGTCTATAATAAATAAAAAACGTTCTTGTATGGAAAGTATGAGATACCTGGGGAAAATTTGAAAAACATCAGGGCTTAGATGAATCAAAAATTAATTTAACTGATGGTTTAGAAAACTTGAATACCAAGGTTGTTCTATAGTAGCTTCAGATTTGAGATGTAAGTTCCAGTGATAACAGTGTCACTAAAAACTGATTTACTAAATTGTTTCAACGAGAGTTTCTATTGCCTTCATAAACTATGTTTATAAAGATTTACCTTTCATTTTATTTACTCCAGTACTGTATTGTTTTAGTGCTGCTATGGCTCTCTTTTTCACTTGTGACCTTTTTTGCTCTATTTTTCAAAATATAAGTGTGAACCAGCAGAATAGGAAGAGAAATAGAAAGTACAAAGGAAATCTAAAGTTCAAAGCTTTCGCAGAATGCCTTAAGGTTCTTGAAGTCTTTCAAGTAGAAAAGTATGAGGAAAATTAATTACTTGCTGGTGACAAAACATAATTAAGAAATAATAATGCAAAGAACAATATACAAAATCTAAACAAAAGTCATACTATATGATTAATATCTAAAATATTTATCTAGAAGCAATTTTTCAACCACTAATTTGTTTTTTAGGTACACAGATACGATTTTAATAAATTGAAATAAAGGTTTTCAAGTGAAAATTGATGTCTTTGGAGCTACGATATTGTTGCATTTAGATCACATTTCACGTAAGACCTTCTTCACTTGTAATTTGAAGCCATCTCCAGGAGAGAAGGGCTTCCTCACACATAATGGTAACTTGGGAAGACAAATGCTATCAGTCCAAACATTCCTTCCCCCTTCCTCCTCCTTCCCCCCAGTTTATACAGTGAGCATGATGTCACATGGTCTGGAATATCCCTTTGGTCAGTTTTGGTCAGCTGTCCTGGCTGTGTCTCCTCTCAGCCTCGCACGTACCCCCAGTCCCCTCACCAGCCTGGCCTTATGAAAAGCAGAAAAAGCCTTGGCTCTGTGTAAGCCCTGCTCAGCAATAAAAAAAATCGTCTTGATATTATCAACCATGTGTTCAGCACAAGTCCCAAACACAGCCCCACACCAGCCACTGTTAAGAAAATTAGCTCTGCCCTAGCCAAAACCAGCACAATCTATTTTAAGATAATGACATGACCTTCTTTAGTGTTAACTTGATTTCATCTGGGGCTAAATTCATGCTCTCAAAATTAAAATTTCATCTGAATTAAACTAATTTTGTAACAGGTCTAAAATATTTCTGAGAGGTGATACAGAGCTAATGCTAATTATAATGTTGCAATACAAAACGAGCTGTTTAACCATGTACAAGAAACAGAGTTTGAAAGTATCAAAATTAAGATTGCTCGTAGAACGTGTCCTGTAGTAAAATGAAGTACACATGGCCGTAAGGCTTGTGCTGCAAAAGAGAGAGTCATGAAGAATAGGTAAGATCAATGTCAAATAGCAGATGGCCAGAAAGGTGTATGAATTCTGATGATCTCCTAATGGTACTTCCTCTACTTGTATAAAGGTGCAAAAATATTTGGCTGTTAATATTTGAAATGTAGATGCTGGTGCACCAAAGCATGAGGCCTGAAAAATAGATTTCTGGATATATTTTTGAAAAAAATTTGCAAACTAGGTATTTTCCCTAGAATTTAATACATCTTGCCCAAAAGAAACTTGACCAGGAAAAGGTAGACAATTTTGTTGGCAAATGATGGAACTATTCATTTTAAAGTCAACATTAAACTTTACCTATCTAAAATACTTTTGAAGTAACTATTATTCACAGATCCTTTGTAATTTCATTACGACTTGATCATTAAATTTTAAAATATGATAATGTTTTATGTTTAAAGCAGAAGAATCTAGGAGACACCAAAGAACGTCACTTGGTGTCCTGAAAAAGAGCTGAGAAAATAATTCATAATTTATCTGCAGGATTTTTTTTTTCTCTCCTTCATGAATACTTCACATAGAACACTTTCCCAGTATGAAAATTCAGGTGTTGATAATTGGGTTAGGTTTAAGTTCATAATTTTGAACCAGTGTGCTTTTCTTTTGTTAACCATTATTGAATTTACAAATGCTTGACGTGTTCAGACTGATAGGATATTTTTGACCCTCAGTTGTGACTCTATACAGGCAAGTTCTAGAAGAATAAGAATAAGAATAAATAAGAAATTTTTTTTGTGGACCTTAGCATCTCAGTCTTCAGTTGTCTCTGTGATATCCTGTCTGGAGTTCTGAGGACCCCTGATGCTGAAATTCTTTCATTGGAGAATGCTCATGTAAAATATAATATATTATCATTTCCCCTAAATGAAATACTATAAGGCTTGTGACAACGAAAAGGAGTGTTAAGTGTGGATGTTTATAAACTTAGAATAAGTTTGTTCACTGTCAGTGTCTACTTCAATGACAACATGAAAAGTAGAAGAGAAAAAATAATACTCAAAGGATGGAGATAGAAATGCTTTTATAGAATGCAGGAGAGATGGCATTTTCCACCCTTAGGTTTTCTTCATTTTATGAAAGATAATCCGTGTTCTAAGATATTTATCCTTAAAGAGCAGTGGTGCTGATTTAAAGTCTTGTGGTTGTAGATAAGCATCTGACCCTGAGAATGAGAAATAGTCTCCAAGTTCTAAATAATGTTGCTATGTAGTTCAGATTTTAAATTGCACTAAGATGATGAAGGACATTAACATAATTTTCAAGAAAAAAATTTATAACCCTTTCTGCATTTGATTGTAGAAATATTTATCTAGTCTTATATATGTAGTTACGTAAATTTTATGTATCTTTTTTCAGACAACTACTTTTACTTATAAAATTAGGCACAGTGTTTACTCCTGACCTGTGTTTCCACTAGCACCGAGTATTTCTTTGTTCACTTCACTTGCAATCAAAGCTGGATTTTTATTTGTTTGATTCTAAATGCTCAGGGGCAAAGTGGAAAATAATTTTATCTTCCTTCAGCTAGCTGAAAATCTCTGCCTTCAGGGGCAGCTCATCTGTGCTGGAGGGCTTGCCCAGACCAGTAGTTTGCACTTTATGCTTTAATGATGATTGCAACAGCACCACTTGCAAGGACCATTGTAGCATAATCTAACCCTAGCATTCTTCAACATGTTGAGGTAAAACATCAGATATGCTGTACTACTGGTGACCTGATATAATAGTAACATGCAGGGCATTTCCTCCTTTGTGAGGAGGCCCTTCATTGAAAATGAAACCTTTTTTGAAAAAGCCAGCTCTGGAAATAGAAAACAAAGTGACTTTTGAAGAATTAGCTGTTTGAAGCAAATTAAGCAAGGTTTCCCCTCTCATGGTTTAAAAGACATTTGCCTATGAAAAGTGCATATCCTGGCAACTGGATTCAAATAAGTAGAGATTAAAATGCAGAATCATAGAATGTTAAGGGGTTGGAATGGACCTTAAAGATCATGCACTCTCTTCCTCTCTTTGCAGATACAGGGAAAGAAGTTAACAAGTTACTTGTGAGTAGATAGCTGAAAAAGCTGAAGTAGCTCTTTCTGCTGATTATTCTTGCCATCATCATGCTTATGAGAGTGTGATGAAGATGGTACCAGTGTTTTATCCCAGCTCTCTGGTTACCAGCAGTTCCTTTGGGACCTTGGAGTTCCCTTGTGCTACAGCCAGCTGTGAAGTGGTATCACGCAAACATGAGTACGAGGGGTTGCAAATGATTGTCAGAAACGTCTCTGAACTCTCATTCAGTACTGAGCACAGTTAGTTTCACAGCTGGTTTAAATGAATAAAAGAAATAAAACCTCATGATTGAAGTTTACAGGTTTGAAATATGCTTGATACGACTATAGTAGAGTATCAAGCAAGCTTCTGTGCATGCGTATTTGCCCTGCTGTTGAAAACTTGTCTCTGAATACTTAGCTCATGAGATTGCATGCAAAAGCCCCTCTTATGACTTTGATTCTTTTGTTCTTTGCACCACTGTAACTTTACAATTGTTTTGTTTATTTCTTTATTTGCATGAGGTGCTTAATAATGTAAGAACAATGCATTTTTTACCCAAACATTTTCTTTGATGTAGGTGACAGATTATTCCATCACTAAAGTAATATTCAGGATGTGAAGAAACTCAGTGCTTTATGTACCTTCTGTTTTCAGCTGCCTGTTTTTGCTATGCCTACTGTAACTAAAACCATAATGTTGTCAGCCTAATTATCCCATATACCTCTTTCCATTTGCTCTAATTTTTAAATTAAAGCACACGAAAACTTTGCTTTTCTAGTATTTTGTGACACCTCATTTCTCATCCTGAGAGCCAAATTCACACTGTGAATAAGCTTATCTGCCAATAGTGAATTGCCTGTCTTTCTATCTTGACTATATTTTCTGGCTTAATTGCTGTGAGTCAGCAGTAGGAAATTAGAAACATGCTCCATAATGAACGGAAGCTGTTTGTGAATATAGCCTTTTTCCAGTTCAGACCCTTTGCAAGTATAAGCTGATTTTTATGCTTTGTTTTATAGGACCATGCTTCCTTTCAATTTTGGTTTTTTATCATTTTCAGAACTTAATGGCTTGTCATATGGGAGAGGTCAAAACTAGGCAAGAGTTGTAATCTGTAAATAATCAGCCAAATCATCTTATATTTTGAATCTCTGAGATTTGTAAACATGAACTGTAATTCTGAAAATTTGGGTTATTTTCATGTCCAGCTTTCCCCACATGAAGTGTTCTTGTGCAGTTTTGGAAATGTTGCCTTGTTAGCCCATGTAGTCAAAGTGAACTTCCCAGACAAAGTTCCAATTCCAAAAATAATGAGTGTGATACGTTACTTTATGTGGTGACACACTGGTTTATATCACAAGGATTAAATGGATGACTCAGACGTGATCCCGAAGATTTATGCACACAATAAACTTTAAGCATTGGACTAAATGTAAGTTTTGACATAAGTCTTCCCAGGATTAAATCATGAAATTTAGGTGCTGATTGCCAAATATTTACACTAAATAGCAACAAAAGTGTTCTACTTGGTAAACTATGTTTAATGATATGCCACCCCTTGATTTTTTTCCATGCTTAGAGCAGACAGTGGTATTACCTTGAAATCGTCCTTTCTTCTTTTCTCTTTTTATACTTTGCCTTTACTTAATTTTTTGCATGTCAAAGACAGAGAGTCAGAACTATTAGAATTTATTTGGTGTGTTTTCATACTAATTTAAGACTGGAAAGCTTTACATATTCAGAAAGACAATATGAACAGGTATTTATATTTAGATCTGAAGGTCACAGGAAATGGTTCTTATCAGGTGGTTTTGCTAAGCATAGAAGCAAGATTTGTAGAAAAAATGGATGAGAAAATTGCACAATACTATGCATAATAATAAGCTGTATTTTGTTCAGCTTGGACATTTTATTGTGTACATGTAAAATTTGTAAATGTAGAAATGCCTCATTTGGGATATTGTTGGGTAAGGAATACTGTTGGATTTTTGAGCTATAAGGTCAATACAAGGGTTTTCCTGGCTGTTCACTTTGTCTGGTGGTTTCAGTCCTTTGTGTCCCAGTTTTTCCATATGTCCCAGTTTTTCCACCTGTAAAGTAGCTGTACTGATTCTGATTATTTTCAAGAAGTGTTTTGATATCTGTTTATGAGACAATGTCTTTAAAAGCCACATAAAGTTAGTACGCCATAACATACATGAATGTATCTCCTTATTAAAAAATCAAGTAATGTAACGTTTTACCTACCCTAAATTCTATGACAGTTTCCTTGATACCAAGAGTCCTCATCCCCCATTCCATTTTGGTATTCTTTCTCAAAAAATTACAATGAAACTCCTGGGTTCACCTGATAATTCAGAATTGAAGCTTCCTTTGTTGTTGTTGTTGTTATTACTATGATTACTATTATTATTTTTTGGAGCGGTTACTGGCTTTTTAAAGTTAGAAATAAATGATTGGCAAGTGTACCTTGGTAGCATGAAATGAAGACAACAAATCCTTTGCCCTTCTTCCTTTCAAGACTTTAAAGCCAATGCCAAGATTGTGGGCTTATCTTTTGTATTTGAATGCTTGGAGTTAGTAATATTTAAATTTATTTTTAAAAATTCTTTGTCTCCCTAGACTAGCCTTTAAGTACAGTTCACCCTTGTGGACTTATGTCCCCTTAGGTTTCATAAATGAGACAAAACCAGAAAGTTCAGCAATTGAGTAAGTCCATCTGTTAAAATCTATTAGAATAGCTAAATCATATACACTGCATGGAGAATTGAAATATTCCGTAATGTTTTCATCATCCAAAATGGCTGAACCACCATGGAAGAACAGTAGTTATTAGGGAGTAGATACATTTTTAGGGAGAAACTCTTCCAGTTTACTAGAAAAGATGAAGAGGCATGTGTTCAGTGATGTGTCTCATTCTGTAGAATTGGAAAACTCTGCCTTAAGTTGCAACAAAGGTAGTAAAAATTCAGAGCTGTTTTTTGTTTCTGAAAAGTTATCAGGTTATTAACCTTTCTTAGTGCTACACTTCTGTGGCATTCCGCCTCCCCCCTGCTTTTTTGGCCGTGTAGTAAGCTGTGAGTGATACCAGCTACCTGTCACCCACTGGAAGCCTTGGTGGAATTATACTGCGTTGCTTGAAAGCAACACGAGCTACAGTTTAGCTGCAGGCATCTTTTTCTCCTTTATGTCTCTTCCTTCTCTTTTTTCTTCTGGCTTTCCCTACTAAGGGGGTGGAGAACCTACTTGGAGCTTAGTATTTGTCCAAAAGGCCAGTGTTGAAAAGTTCAAGCAGCCAGCCCCAAGCTGAAACAGTAAACACTCTCTGAAATTTTTTAGTTCTTACTGAACTGAAAGTTACTTGAAAAGCAGCCGTATTCATATGGCTTCTGAAACTCAGGGATTTCAGGAAGGCCTGCATGCATGTGGAAACAGAACTGGATATATAGAGAGAAGAGAATGGTATTAAGAAGAGTTCTTGGAAAGGAAATCTAAAACTTAAAAAATGGCATTCCGGAACCCTACTCAAAATCAAGGCCAGTTACACACAGTCCTATAAAAGAACAGAGAGGAATTCAGGTTGTCACAAACACTGCGATGAGTGAAAAATGCAGAAAAACCAGCAGGTTCTGAAGTCAAAATAGGACTTCTCCAAATTATTAAAATTTGTTTGAATGTTCTGTTAATGTCACAGGATCAGCTCATTTTATTCTAGAAACAGATGTGAAAATAAACCAAAATCTCCAACTGGCACAGTGGAACCCTGTCTCCTTCTATTGGCAACTTTAATGCCAGATTCAGTGCTTTGTAATGACATGTCATGATATGTATCCTCTTACTCCAGCAGAGGTTCAGATCAAAGCATTTACTCTTTCACTGTTTGCCCTTGCCTGTGTCAAAATGTGTCCATTTTGTTCTACTGCCCTTAATTGGTTCCTTTGACCTTCAGTTGCCTGCAAGTACCACAAATTCAGCTTTTTGTGGAGAACACGTGGAAGACTGAGACATTAAAAGAAAAAGCTGGTTTCATTTGCTGTCAATTAATATTAGGTTATTCATGCATGTAATAGATTGCTCTTTTTTTTTCTTCTTCTGACTAATTATAAAGGTTCATTTTAGCTTCAAAGTTTAGAGCATCTTCATAGTCACTGAGTTCACATCCTTCCAGGCAATGTTCAGCACTGCTGAAGGAGTGGTCCCAGGGCTTCCCTTGAACCTCTCGCAAGAGTAAATTTTTACTAGAAAGAGAATGTATATTCAGTTCCACTTCTATGTAGGTATGTTTCTAACTTGAGAACTAGTCCGCATACACAGAGCTGAGGGATGAATACATGAACAAGATGTATATTAATTTGGAAGGTTTTGCAGCCACTAAAAAGAATAAAGTTCCATCTGCTGTCCACTGATAGCAGGCGTTTGGGAGTTATTTCAGAATAAAATACTAACAAAACGGACAACAAAAATACAGTGTTTGTATCTAATGTATCATAAAGAAGCATCATCCACTTTTTAAAGAAAAAGTATAGCAAAAGGGAAGGGCTTTATTATAAAACAGTTAATAATAACAACAAGTGTTGCAAGATTAAATGGGATATGAGATTTTTCATTTTTAAGTATAAATGAAATGTTTGGCTTGTATTGAGCTCTGTAGTATGGTTGCTGTCATTGGGACATGATTTAATAGGCATTACTGGCTGGTACTATTACATATGTTTTTTTAAAATTCTTCTTAATGTGAAAGTTTTCAGCCTGCTGGTTGCTGCTAAACTTTGCATCTTACAAATGGAACAAAAATCTGTTTCAACGGAATGATTCATGTATAGGAAAATGTATGTTCTTTTTTACAATCTTTCTCTAATGCATACTAGTAATTTTAAGATCTATGGAAATACTTCAAAGAACTTGTAACAATTCTAACTAAAAAAGGGTGATTTTTCATCCATTTGGGTAGTCAATATCCTATGTGGTAAGCTAAGGATTCTCCTTTACAGAAATTCCCAATCTTACTGCAAGTTGGAGTAAGGTAAGTAAATAAGTAAGTTGTACAGGTAAAAACTAAATCAAAAATTAATTCTCAATTTCTATAAAAAAGAGTTACCTGTAAAATCATGTATTTCATTCCTTGATCATCACTTTTTTAGAATGCACTGCAAATCCTTTTTGCAAGAAATTGCAAGCAATCCTGTGTGCACATACTTTTATGTCTATTTGTTTCAGCAGGTGTCTCCACATGGATGTGGAGACGATGATGAATCAAGAAAAACCTGACTTTGCAGATTCCTTTTCAGTATGGCCCACAATCATTTTACCTTTCTTCGCATAGTGAGTTCACTTGTCTTTTTTAGGTTGAGGAGAATTTGTAGCATCTCATATTCCGAATACTTTACCTTTACTGTACAATTTCAGAATTTCAGAGGAACAGAAAAATTGTAGAAAATCACCATTTCTAGGAAGGGAAGAAGGGGAAAGAGGGGAAAAGTCCTACAAGAATGCTCGAATACTGGGAGACAGCAGATGACTGAGACACTGTTCATTGAAGGTTGCACACAGGGAGCAGATAATTATCATAATATCTTCATAGTCTTGTGTTACAATACAAAGCTTGTACATTAATTGGGATTGCTAAATCCGCAGCCCAGAGCTGTGGTTGGAAACTACCTCCAGTAGATGATGTGACACACAAGGCGTTTGTTACCTGAGCACTCATGTCTAGCAATGAGCACTTTCTTTTCTGCTACAGATGTCTTGTTAGTGTCCGGAAATCCAGAAGATCAAACTGATTGATTTAAAAGTGGATAGGTCAGTCAAAACATATGAATGATTGTGCTTTCTAAACCAATTTTGGTAGGAAACCAAATAGTTGTATTTGAAATTAATGGGAGCAATTATATTTGCTTGTTATATAACACACTATAAAATATGTATTTCATACCTACTCTGGAACCTTTTAAAAAAAAAACCCTACTGATAAATTAATTACAGGGAAGTTACAGGTGCTTGGTAGCAGTATAACTGAGGTCAGAAAATGGTCATTTTTAAAAAAGATTGCATATAGTAATCTGTTAGTTTATTAGAGTACTAGATTGTTGTCTTTGTAGCAGGAACTATTTCCACTTCACTGTTAACAGGATTCTCAGAACAGTGTGTCCCTAAACTGTGGGGTTCAGAGCCATTACTCTGCAGTGCTGTGGTAGCATATTAAGGCTGTTTTAGTGGCCATACAGACATCATGCCGTCACAGCTGACAGAATACCAGTTTAACACCACATCTGTCCTTCTAACCTCAGGAGTGCTGAGGGCTTTCCTATACCTCATTAGGTGTGAATAATTTGAAGTTGCTGACAGCTATCATAATTTAGAGGGATGAACCCTATTCACACCAAAGCAAACACTGGGAGAGTTCATGGAAACTTTTGCAGATGCTCTGTAAAAGCTTAACTGAGTTTCATGAATAGAATGAGAGACAAAATTTTATATTTAGTATTAGCTTCATGTCATTCTGTTGTAATTATGCAAAAGCTTTTTTGTATCGAACATTGTTAAACTTTTAATCATATATTATAAGGTGTTCAAAACAAATCATGCTAGGAATGGCAGATGTTTCATCTGTATGGAAAAAAAAGATCTGTAGAGAAAGCTTGATTGGATGGGAGAACATTGTACCTAGTTACAAGTTGCTTGCGTGAGTAATTTTTAAGTCAGACTCCTTTGTTCCGCATCTCAGTGAATTCTGCTTGAGCTCACGGGAGGCTTTTTGCTTGTAGAGTTTTCCTGTGGCAGAAGTGGCTCAGAAGCATTTTGTTCCGAGCAGTGCTGGCCTGTTGGGCAAACACACTGATGATGTATCTGGGCACAGCCTCTCCTGAGACTCGGTGGTGTGCTTGTATCTGCTTCCCAGCATCTGTGGGCCCAGGGTGGATGATGAGTTTATTATGATTTAGTGAGATAGGAAAAAGGAAATACAGAAAGAATGTAATTAGAAGAAATATAAATACATACGAGAACCTCCTTATCTTTTATTTTTTTGCCTTCATAGCTTCAAGTCACAGTATTTGATAACCTGCTGTGACATACACCATGGATTGGAGAAACCTTGAGCTGTTACAAGAAAGGAGACATATGCCAAGGGACGTGTAAACACCTAGGCAGAGAGGGAAGTATTCAGCTGGAAACTGTCTGCTACAATGATTGCTTTTAATGGAATGTATTTCTTTATCTTGGAAAATAAAAAATAATCCTGACTTTTAGGGACAAAGTGCACACAAAATATTTCTTTAAATGTCATTCGATAAAGTATGTTGATAGCAGAATTGCACATTAGCAGCACAGTTTTAATTCCTCAGGTGCAAATAAGGGAAATTCATCTGCTTTGTAAGTATTTGAGGCCAAGACAAATAAAACAACTTCAGGTTTAATAATTGATTTTGTATTGTTAAGGAAAGGTTTTTCCCCATGTTTTGATCTCCAATGTAATAGAGGATAAAGAGAATAGAAATACAAAAATAAAACAGGTGTTCTTAACAGGCAGAAAGGAAAAGAGAAGCCAGTTGGGCAGTCCCATTCACCACCATGGATTTAGTCCATGGAAGTAGCCATGGAAGTTTTCCTGGTCATAGCCACATAGCAGTTACTCAGATTTAGAGGTCTTTTACTAGCACTCTCTTTTAAGAATGCATTGGAGCTTTTCAGTTCATTATCTTCTTCAGTCAACAATGGTGCTATATACTTTTGATGGTATAGAATCAACCCTTGATATAACCGACAGTGGAAATCTGTCTGGCACTGCGCTGTGAATACAAACACACCAAAGCAATATGGCCAGGGACTCAGCTGAAGGAAATCATTAGAATCACTGGCTATTCTTGAAAAAGAAGAGCACAGAATATGAAAGGGCAGCATTAACCTTTTGTGTAGTTCTTAGTAAATGAGAAGTGATTAAGAGGTGCTACATAGGGACGCCTGGGATGCACAAGGAATAGTTCTGTGGTTAGAGATATAAGTAACGTTTGAAACACCTCCATAAATTAAAGCTATACTGTAGTGATTTTTCTATCAAAATATTCATTATCTATGATTACACAGAAAATTTCCAGTTGCATGTGAAAATTCCTGGGGCTTAATAATATTTTTTAGAATATTTTTTGTTTAAAATTTTGTTTAAAATATCAAAATCCCATTCCTTTTATCTGTTATTCACTATACAAGGTCTATACAGGGGAATATATAAACCTTAAACACATCTTAAACCTTAATTTCAGGATGCATTTTGGTAGGTACCTCTTGAAAACCGTTCTCTACTTTCTGCTCCTTTCTTTCATTATTGACAAATAATTCCAAGAGTTATGCCAAAAATAAGGAGCAAGAACAGTCCAGGCAGGCTTTTCTTGATTTTTTTCCAGAAAAAGCATATTCAGCTAAATTGTCTGAATCATGAAAGAAATGAACACATTTGGAAAATGTACACCTGCAAATGGTTCATTTTTTCCAAAGAGGCTTACCTGCATTTGTAATGCATGTCTTTTCTAATGAATATATAGCTCTGTGGTTTCAGCTACCCAAAGTGTCAGTCTGCTCTGCCCATGAGAATAAAATCACAAGGTAGCTTGTAACAATTTTTCCCTTGTCTCAGCCAGATGTGGCTGTGTTCATTCCCAACACAGGGTGTATGAATACATTTAGTTTTTTCCTTGTATGATTCAACCTACTATTCTTCTGAGGGTCTACAGGAGATAATTTTTTAAGCAGCTTATTATGCATTATTTTTTTCTCTGTGGTACAATCTTCATTCATTCTTCCTTAACGTTTTTCCATAGCTGACAGATGCTATGTGATTGTGAGATTAATTAATAAAAACATTATCCTCAAATAGCATCCCGAAGTGCTTTGCTCTCCCTTTCTTGGCTGTATTACACTTCGCTTTATTTTCTGCTTCTCTTTAAATTCTTTCTATTCATTGTAAACATTCATATAATCAAATTATTTTGGACATATGAAGTTGATACAGATGCAAGTGTCCATTCAGAAATAAAGGAACACTCATCATTGCTTTTCTTAGAAAGGTTTGAATATTTGTGGGTTTCCACTCTAGTCCCGTGTCAGGAAAGAAGCTGCCTATTACCAGCTTCAGTAAATTTTTGATGAATCTTTTGTGTAGGCAGTCCCAGAACCTCTGTCCTAAAAATGCCAAACCTGTTTTTACTGGTTGCTGTGGGAGGGTTTTTTTGTCGATCTGAGCTGTCTCATTTGCCTTGAGGGTAAATACTATGCTAATATTTAGAAGTGGTGAATTCCTCTTTATTTCAGTTAGTCAAAAACCAAAAAAATTGTTTTCTAACCATGAACTAACTTTCCTCATCTTCCAAATTTCTTTTCTCTGTTTTAGTGTACCTGGAAATTTACTTTTCTCTCTGATTCCGTTACAGAGGAAACAGCTAAAGGGGAAGGTCAGGCATATTTACACTTGACTGTTACAAGAAACAGTATTTTGACAAACCAAGCGTACCAGTTTACTTCCCTTTTTTCTTCAGATTCCTTTGGAAAAATCCATGTCCTTTTAGTGACCTCAGAAAGGCACAGTGTACAGATAATCTGCACCTTAAGGAACATCTGTTGGAAGAGACCAGAAAATTCACTTCCTTCTGCCTTCCCAAGTATTTTCCAAGCAGTCTAGAAACTTCTCTCAGGACAAAAATGCAGAAGGAACAGCTGTGTTATTCGCTGTCGGAGCTGCTGTTCTTCCCAGATGGGTGCACAAGAGACGCTAGGAGCATTTATTCCCTTCTGCAGCTCTATGGAGCTAGGCACCATCTGACCCATAACTGCTTTTTGAAACATATATGTAATGCAAATTTCTAAGCTGCCACGTTTTTATTTGAAATGTTCTTGTGTGTCTCCTCAAAGATCTAAAAGCAACAGGCAGTTTGAGTCTGCGCTAAAAGAAAAGAAAAATCCAGAAGCATTAAAATGGTGCCATCATCAATGCATCTTTCCCCACAAATTTTCTCATTACTTGCAATGACTAGCAAGTCAGTCAGGCAGACTTGGCCTCCAATTGTTCACAGTTCTTTAAAAAGGAGGAGTCTTTTTTACCAATATATAAAATTGCTCACATGATAAATAATTTCTTGATGGCATTTTCCATTTTATCTAATCGTAGATAATAGTCATATTTGCTGCTTCGGAAGTAGGGAGAAATTTGTTGAACTGAACAGAGGAGACCTTGCCAGATTAAAAGTGTAGAATACGCCCAATAGGTGCCTAAGGTTTTAGAAATTATTGGAGTTTCAGGTATTTATAATCTAAATAAATACTGCAAACAGCATGACAAAGCTGTTTCTTAAGTAGACATCAATATGGTAGCATCACTATAGCTGCAAATAATTTTATCTTGTCATCTTAACTTCCTGGCATTTCACATGCTCCCAAACCTCTCCAAATACCTATTTGTAAATCCATTCAGGATGAACAGGGAAACTTTGTTACTTTACAGCATTTTAGAAGGGCTGACAAAACATAAATTCCTAAGAATTATAAAGATTGCTCTGAGGTGAGCTTTCCTACGTGTTTGTGACAAATATTGGCAGGGACAAAACGTGACTATGAATAACTATATAATTCACAGGTTCCAAAAATAGCTTTATGTGAAGAATTACTATAGCTTAAAGTTATTTTTTTGTCTCTACTTTATGAGTACTTCTACCCTGTTAAGAATTGAGAATAATATTTTGCATTAACAGAGTAATCATAGCTACTTTTTTCTATTAAATCATTGACAGATTAAAAGTCCATGAACATCCAATCAATCTCAGACATTATGACATTGAAATCTGACTTTCCAAGATTTGAGATGTTACAAAATTACACATCAATTTCTAGCAGATATGAGGTATTTATTGTAGGTTTTATTTATGGAAAGGGAATAATTTTAGAGATTCTTTTGAAAGTACTTGTCTTGTAAAGAATTTTCTAAGTAGATAACAGAAAAGAACATTAGTAGATTTTAATCAAGTGAATTGTAAGCAAAAACATCCTTTGCAGAGGTGTTGTGTGATCGTGTTTCTGAAGATTTCCTTCGTGACTAATGATGTACTGTCCATTTTTGACTCTTCTTTTGCACAAAGATTTCTGTAAGAGTACAGAAGAGATGATCCTTTGTTATTTAAATTCAAGTAGGTGTTCCTTGAATAGATTCAGAATTTTCTACAAGTTCAGATCTCTGAGGTGGCATAAAATAGTAATTTTTGTAGCTTTGCTGTTGGGTTGCTTCCTGTGCCATAAGACTATGATATGACTTGAATGTTTTTTCTATTTTTATTTTTAAATCAATAAGACAGTCCGAACAGTGGTTTATAATTGATGCTTATGTTCTGAAGACTTCACTCTATTCAAACTCAGGACTGGTATTTTAATATTTAAAAAAAACCTCCAACAAACTGATTGATCAAAATTGCAGAACTAAGATTTAGATATAACTATACCAAAAATACTGGTACTGTAAACAGATACTTTTAAATGCCTGTCATGGTAATTTCAGAACAGAATTCTAACTTAAAATGTAATTGAAGTTATATCTTTTGGCTATACATTAATTTTTAAATTAACTTTAAGTGACTGTCCTTATTATTACAGTGTTTATTCCTAACCATTATTTTAATGAAAAAAAAAAGTTTATACTTATATATTACTGTTTAAATCTTTTAATGCTTCTCCTGTACATATGAGATGAAAGAATGTCTTTTTAAATTCTCATTTATGTTGCTAGATCTGTAATATAGTTCAGGCATGACATTTTACTCATCTGATAGAAAATAAGATTTATATTTTGTGAAAGTGTTATTCATAAGCAAATTGACTGAGTCCCTTACTGGCCTTCCCTTTAAATTTATTTTTTGAGATTTTAGAAGCTTTAAAGAGTTGCAGCTCATTCTTACCTTTCAAGGTCAGATATATCTGTCTCACATTACTTTTAATTCTTTGATTCAAAGGATCTCTTACAGTGAAATACTGCTTTAACTTTTACATCCAAATCAGTCAAAGGTAAAATCTGCAAATTATATTGATAAGAAAGCAGAGGTCATTCCACAAAATTAATTTGTTCATGTTCATATTGTTACTATGTTAAGATGCTCCAGTGCAATGTTTCTATATTCTGCTTATGCAGAATGAAGTGGGGTTTGAAATATCTGTGTCCTGAAATAACCTGAGATCTAAGAGTTGCTTAATCATACCTTACATTGCTAAGACAGTCCAACATTAGATTACTGATGTTAATTTTTCAGATTACTACCCACAGTTAAATTCCTTGATTGTTTTCTAGAGGTTGATGAATTCTGACAGACAGTATTTTGATGAATCCTCATTTGAAAACTATGATTTACTGCATTACAGTGAAGCCCATTCCGAAGTATTCCATTTCCTCTGTAGCTTTTGACGAGAATCAAGTCATACGATTTTGTGTATTTGGTCTTCTACCTTTCCTTGTTAGCAGTAAAAAAGTGGATAATACAGAGTGAATAAAAGGAATTGGGATCAACAAATCAGGCATTAACTTCACTGCAGTTACCACTTCTGCTGTTGTCTGTTGCACTAACTTTGTGCGAATCCTCACTTACTAGTAGCTCTGGTCAGCCTTTATTTTTTGCCAGTAACTCCTTGTAGTTGTTAGCATTAGTTCAGTTCTCATTCTGCATTAAATTTTGTTCCACACACAGAACAAAACTTTGGTTCCAGGTTAGGAAAAAAGTATTTTTTCAAACTCCCCTCCTCTGACTATGTATCTATAACCACTCTTTCGAAGTGTTCTAGCAGGACTGTCACATCATTATTGTTATTGTCTTTTGATGAAATACAAAACCAGTACTCATTTCCCCATGGCTGCTTGCTCTTCCTCAGGCATTCTCAATCTGTCACAGCTATGTGTTACTGAGAAAGAGGAGTGGAAAGCCAATCTGCTGCAGGTTGTTGAGCCTAAAATCCAGCAGATAAAGTCTTCTAGGGTGCTGAAATAAAACATAGTCCAATTCAGTATTCAGTTATTGTGACAAGTATTTAGTTCAGCCTAGTTCAGTTTTGTGCATGACAAGAAGCAGTCTTGCTTGGGTCTTGAGTCTGAACTCAGAATAGTGACCTTAGGAGTATTCAGTTGCCAGAGAGAATTTTTGGGATGAAGCTTTGGGTGGAAATCCTCCCACTGTGCTCAAGGCCCATTCTAGATGTCCGTTTTCATTCAATAGAAAAACTCCTGAAGCCAGTCCAGCTCAATCACTGTGCGTGTATAGGCACACATTAAAACATTCTATTTGCAAATGAGAAACAAGAATGAACAATTGACAGCTCACTGGAAGCAGGGAAATGACAAACAGCAGAACCAGGTGTGTTAGGAATTTCTGAGAGTGGTCATTGTGATTGTCCTGCAAGCCTTCACATCAGAGGCTTTCTAGAATATAGAGCAGCAGTGTCCTCAGGTTGGTCCCTGAACATCCTGAAGGTGTACTTTGGTATTGCTGTTTCTGCAGGTGAGATTGGATCTCTCCTAACTTCTTGCAGAAGCTTACTTGCTGTGGTAAATGAGGTTTGTCTAGATAGTGGCCATTTGTGATGGTAGCCCAAATGAATCTGATTGTAGGCTGCCTTCTCAACATGCCCTTGCCATACTGTCTGTTTCTAGAGATTGTTGATTCTAATATCCATTTAGCTACACATCAAATCAGGAGTGGGAAAGGATTAACTCTGGAAAGCCATTTCAGTTCACATGTAGCCTTAGCGCGACAGCGGCGCTTTTGGAACCTAGCCCTTGCAGACACAGGTTTAAAAATTGCTCAAGGGAAAGCCTTGGAATTGTTTATAAAACAGATATCTGCAAATCATCTGCTTTGTTTTAGGAGCAGAGTTGCTGATTTTTTAAAATTCTTTGAAATGCAGCCTGATGGTTCCTGGAATCACTTGCAAATGAATTCCACTGTGGTTTAGTATCATCAGTGGGAAGAAGAGTGTGAAGCTGAGCAAATCTCTTGCCATCTGGAATGTAACCCAAGCACCTGATAGTTCCATTCTGAGTCCCCTCAGGAAGCTTACAATTATATAAAATGTTTAATCAAAGCTGTTATGCCAAGTATAACTGCAAAGCTGACATCAACATAGGAAAAGAAAAGTTAAATGGCTCCATATGAGCTGTTCTTTTCACTAGAATTTTTAAAAGACAGGCAGAAAAGATAACGCCAACTTTGCTTCCTTTATCTGTGAGTTACCAAAACCGCCCTTTTAGTAAATAGTATCCTTTGACTCTACAATGTTACTGTCACTTTTTAAAATTACTGTATTAATGCCCGTAGATACATGGCTTTGTGTCATAAAAACTGAATGTTTTTTCAGTTGCTTAAGACATGCTAATTTCTCTATTCCAACAGTTAATCGGGCAAGGGTGCCTTAAACCCAACTGGCTTAATGTGCATATTTTTATTTTTTATTTCAATTCTTTAGCAGAAAAGACTGACGCATTAGAAGCAGTGATTAAAAAAATCAATGCATCTGATGAACAATCTTCATGTAATCTGTATTTTAATAGAAAAATGATACTTGGGTATTAGAAATATTGTATCAGATTTGGGAGATGAGAAAAAATCCCATTTGTTAAAAATGTTTTATGTAAAACATACTTTAGAAGTATTTCATAAAATATTTTTTTGAATTTTTGTCTATGTAAGGTGAATTTGCATTTATAAAACTGTTGGAATATAGGCCTTGGGAACATCATTTTTTTCATAACAACGAGTGATGTTTTCGATAAACTTAGTTGGAAAATTGTTTGCATAAACTGCCTTTTACTAAAGCTCAGTTTAAAAATTATTTACTCAAAAGAATAAACTAAAAAATATTTCTGACCTTCACTTAAAAAAAAAAAGTAATTTTAGATTTTCAAAGCAAAATATAAATTAGTGAAGAAAAATACTAGCGTAAGAGAAGTGATCTTGTGGATTATTGTTCTTTATGAAATGGAATTTTATGATGCATTTAACTTCACAACATATTAGCTACTTCAGGATATGTAAAAATTACTACCACTTAAAAAATGCTTCAAGAAAAATCTGAATCTTTTAAATTTTTTGCTAAAATGATTGTAAAATATCATGTATGTTTTCTGCATTTTCCTTATTTTTGTGTTTGCAATGTAAGTCACAAAATCTTACGGTGTAGAAGACTTGATCCTCCAGAGCAAGATTGAAAATGCTGAAAAGCTTTAATGTTCAGTAATATAGATAAATTTCAGCTAGGCTATTCAAAGAACTTACTATTTGTATAGCTGTTGATTGCCTTTATGCAAATTTAAAATAGTGATAAATATTCCATCAAATGGTGGTGTTGTGTTATCAGCTGAGGCTTTGACTGCTGTATTATATCAAGTAATTGTTAAAATATGGATATGAGAAATTCCAGTTTAGGATAATGAAGCTTCTCTGGTCCTTTTTTGCATTGTAACACACTTTGGCACTGGCAATGGTTTTAAAAATGTGAGAATGGAATATAGATCTCATGTTCTCAAAGTCACTAAGGAAGCTATAGATTCCTTAAAGGTAAAACTTTATTATGCTAACAAAGTTAATAGACCATTTTAACTCTTTGAAGAATATCAGGACATGCTTAAAGGACCTAGTTAGAGATAAATTCATAATCCCAAAGGTCCCACAGATAAGAAGCAGGTTCGAATACCTCTGTACCATCTGACTCTTCTACAGGTACAGTTCTTGTTGCCTAAAGGCATCCAGCTTGGCCTTTGTAAGTGTTCAGTGCTCACTGAATGCCGTAAGTATTGGTTGGCAGGAACCTCCCAGGGTCATCGAGTTCAACCTGCCGCCTGAAGCAGGACAGTCGCCGACCTCACAGGAGGTCAGCCAGCTTTGTTTAGCTGAGTCTTGAACACGGCAAAGGAAAGGCTTTCACAGCTTCTCTGAGCAGCGTGTGCGGTGTGAATATTTCTCCCAATGTCCAGCCTGAATCTCCCAATGTGTTGCTGTGAGATTACATCGTGTTATTACATTGTCTCTCTCTATCAGGAAGAATTTAGTTCCATCACATAGATACCTGACCACCAACTCACTGTGGGGTTAATTAATCTCCTTTACAGGTGTTGGACAAGATGGCAGGTATTGCTAAAATCCTTTCTCTCCACTTACTAGCCAGTGAAGGCATAGCACCATGACTGACTTTTATAATTCCTTGTAGGAAGGCAGGGCACGAATCCATACAGAATGAGGATGAGATGCAGCGGTGACTCAGTGATTCTGTTTTGTGAAATGCCCTTGTTTTTTTTGTATCAGGAAAGCTTCACTTGTCCTGGGCACAAGGAAATCTTCACCTTTATCGAGAGACAGTTTGGTTCAAGGGGGGAGGAGCTTGCCTAGATCTCCACCATGTGATGGGTGAAGTGTACCATCTCAGCAAATTTTGGACAGGAGATTGACTTGAAATTTTCTAAGCCTTTACAGCTCCCTGGGTAATTACACTGGCCTAATTAGAGGTGTACCAGATCTTCAGTTACCACCACGTCTTTCTGCCTACCCCCATATCTTTAATAAGGAAGCTGAAATTGCTGTTAAGCTAGTGTAATAGCAGGCTTATCCTGCTGCTTTAAGGGTTACTTGTATTTCAGTCAGTGTGAACTCTGAGGACAAACGAACAGCTTTCAGAGCAGCTGGAGAAGGTACATTAGGTACACCTCTACTGAAAAGGAAGAGGGCTGCATTAGCAGTCTTTCAAAGAAACCTATACACACTGAAGGTATTTTAGCACTTACCTGTCGTGAAGCTATATATGAGAGGTACCGATATTAATAGAAGCTTTTAACTGCCAGGAATTTGAAACATTAAGCTAGTTAATTAGAAGAAACAGAACAAAACAAAAAATCCGTGTGAAATCTTGTGCAGGAAAAGTGAAAAATCTCAAAAAACTTCGGTGGTTCTCTCTGTCATGTTTTTGAGTGTAAAGCACCTGATTGCCATGCCAGTAAATTTCTATTAAATTATGCAGAAAGAAAATTCTATTTTTTCTCCCTTTCATGTCTCTGTGCCCTTTCAGAAAGTCTCCAATGACTTGTGAAGTGACCCATTCATCATAATGAGATACTGCCAGGCAATGAGAGCATTTCAGGGACGTGGATACAGATGTAAACCATCCCTGGGATGTCTCATTGCTTCATTTAGGTGGGTCTTCTAATTTTTCCTACTTTAGTTTCATCTCTTATGAAGCTTGCTGGTAATTAGAGCATAAAGCTTTATATTTAGATAAACAATTGTGCAACAGTACATTATTTCTTCTGCTGTTTTAATGTTTTATAAGACTGCTGTATGTGCATGCATTGGAGACAGGAAAAAGAAATGGATTTATTTACCATTAAAAAATCAAATAAAACACCTGAGACAATGTTCCTCAGTGTTGCACAAAAAATCCTGAAAAGATTAGTGGGAAAATCAGAATGTAAGCTACTCCATTCTCACTTGCATGATATCTTTATACAACATCTTTTTGCTGACATTTACACAAGACCATGTGAGCTGTGTAAGATTCTCTAAACGTTTTCGTTGGAAAGAAAATTTTAATCACTAAAAGCACCTCAGCTTACGGCTGAAGTATGTTTGCAGGCTGCCCCATCTTCTTTATTGAGTGTTTTCATTGTTCAAGTTTCTGTCTTTCCATTCTCTTTTTTATTATGCTGTTAATAACTATTTCCTTCTAATAGGCAATTATTTTTTATTTGTAAAATACTAGAAATATGCTAGGCAGTCACTAAAGTGATTTTATGTCTGTCTCTAACTACTTTCATTTCCAGTGCCCTTTCTTTTAACTATGATTTTAATCCTTCTCATTTAGCTCTACCACCTGCAATTGATTCCTTGAATTCTGTTCAATTTACTTCATAGCCTTGTCATAGTCCTTGACAGTCCTTTGTATAAAACATGCTGTCATTTAAATTATGAATGCTTCTATTGCTTCTTTGTAGCAGTTTTCTGAGTTTTACAGGGTACACCTTC
>VZRR01010917.1:26487-102228 GCA_013398015.1 Oreocharis arfaki | reverse complement strand
TTTTTTTCTCTTTTAAGGATTAAGAGATTTTTCATTGCATGACAGAATTCTTATTTCAGGCCATCTGCCCCTGTTGCTTTTTTGGGTTTGATTTGGCATCTAGACTAGTATCTCTGCTCCTGTAATTAGGATTTTAAAATTTATTTGTCTTCTGGTTCCAGGAGATAAAGATAGATTTTTTCTGAAAATGATACTATTTTTTCAAGGGTGCTCATAAATCTTATAAAATTAAGAGAAGAACATTAAGAATTCAGTGAAATAAAGCATATGAAGACTTTAGGGTTAACCTCTTGGTCTCCATCTATAGCTTTTGCTGCTGTTCAGTTGGACTTTTTCTTAATCTTCTATGCAGAAATACATAACTGCTCTGGCAGAAAAACCTTTGCCACTGTGTATTTTGATATTGAAAACTGTACAGGTAGAGGTGCTGATTTTCAGAAGCTGTTCAAAGGCAGGTGGTGGTGACTCTTGGGTACTTGAGATGAGTAGAAGCTCGAGGCCCGTGCAAGATGCGTAAAGAGCCTCTAGTCTTCACATCCTATTGCAGGTGGTCTCTGTACCAGGGTAATTTCCCCTCTGAGGCCAGAGGTGGTAGATTTCAGGCTGATGCAGATGAAACCAGTCCAACTTTTGAGCAAGCTCTGATCCAAACATTGCTCGAAGTTTGTCATTGCAACATGTGCTGAGCCTGGTTTAACAGGAATGCACAGTCTCAGCAGAGCTCGTTGTCTGGGACATGTGTTCCTCTCATGCCACGGTTTCCTGCCTGGTTTTGTCTCAAAACTCAGGTGGCAAGTGCTCTGTGTGTGTGTGTATCAGTAGGAAATTTCCCAGTCTGTCATTAGTGGTTCTTGATCTCTTTCAGGGAGGCTTCACATGAGGGAATTGGCAAAGTCATACAGTGTATTGGAAATCAATATCTAACGGTGTATTTCCATATTTGGCAAATTGATAGTGCTTTGCCTTTGCTGGAGGCCTGCTTACTGTATATGACTCAAGTTTAGCCAACAATTTAATGAGATACCAATAGATTTTTTTTTTTACCTTCTTTACAGGCAATGATCTCCAGAATCTTCCATTCAAGAGTTATGAATATAATCCTGTCAAAATTTCACTTAATGCCTCTTTTATTTTGAGGGTTTGAGGCTTTTGTTTTGAGTTTTTGTTCTTTCNCAGAAAAACCTTTGCCACTGTGTATTTTGATATTGAAAACTGTACAGGTAGAGGTGCTGATTTTCAGAAGCTGTTCAAAGGCAGGTGGTGGTGACTGGTAAAATGACATAACTGCTTGATTATGTGAATATTAGCTTAGAATTCAGGGTTTTTTTAATGTAATTTGAATATGTATTGACTGTATTCTTTAAGTGGAAGTGACAGCAGTAGGCATTCATGAAGACTCTGGCTTAGGAGAGAAAATGTGTTGGTGACCTGAAAGACTGTTCTGTGTTTGGAGTTGAGGTGCAGTGGCGAACAGGAAAGAAAGTTTCTCAGGAAGTTGAGAGAGACCCTGGAAACACTGTTTCAGAACTGTCTACCAAGTACTTGATCATTTGGGCCATAAATTATTTCCTTATTTACAGTATTGCATAGAAAAAAATTAATAAATTGTTCATTTGTTCTTCAAAACCTGCCCATACAAACTGGAACTAGTGAAATTATTTTCAAAAGACAGTTGATTGTACTGCCTGATCTGAGAGGATGCTTCCATACTGCTTGAATAGTAAGAGCCAATTTCAGTTGTACTGGGTTGGAAGTGGACAATAACTATTGTTAAATAACTATTCTTCTTGAATGAGTTCTCAAGAGAAAGACAGCCTGAAGCATTAATGAAAGTGAATTATTCATCTTTTATGGGTTTTATTTACTTATGATAATTTAAGCATTCTTTTTCTGTCAATTTTCATCCCTAAAGTGTAAATCTGTTTTGAATTAGTGTGTTTTGATATGAACATAAAACTTAATGTACCCTCCTACCAAACACTGCTTCTTGAGAGTTAAATCTCTCTGACAGCTCTTTTGCTTCTGACTGCAATACAAGTTGGAATTTACTTCAGAAAGTGTCATTTCCGAGACTTCAACCTAACTACTCTTTCATTTATCATCACTCTTAAGTCAATAGTTGTCTCTTACACACCAAAAAGAAGAATAGGAGGGAATTCAGGGTGAATTAATTTTTTTTTCCTGCCTCTCAAACGGAAGATATTGAGATGATGCTGCAAGATTAATATCTCTTTTCATTGCTTTAGTAACCTTAACACCTTCAGTGCCTTCTTCCAGGAATAGGATTTATTTCTTTGCAGTCTTTGCTGTTGCTTGCCCTGGCTGCAAGACAGGGTTTGTAGCTGTGTTCACAGCACTGCTCAAGGAACACTTTGGTGTGAGACTGCACTCAGCTCTTCTAATATAATTAAATGTCTAGTGGAATAGGATCTTGGTAGCTTTAGGTTAACTAAGCTAAACTATGCTTCTACACCACAGTGCAGTCACCACTGACTTTGGTATTGGTCTCTAATGGTGCCTTTCCCATAACCCTGAAGTGTTTAGCATCAGCTGCTGTATGTTAGGAGAGGTTGCTTGAGTTGGCCTGACAGCTCAGTTTGTAGGTCACATTTGCTATTAGGTTACATCAGGTAGAAAGGTGGGGGTTTTTTTGCTTGGTTGGTTTTTTTGTTCACATGGATGTATATTTGCGAATATAGCTAGAGCAGCATGTGTTCTTCTGTTCTGGAGAGATTGTTCCGTTACTGGATCTCGTGGGATTAGAAGAACAGGGAATTTAGAATTTGAAGCTATATGCAGAAAATTCAAACTTTCTTATAGGTACTGCATTAATAACCTGATTTTGAAGAAGGCAGAATACCTTTTACTCTCACTTGTAGCCACTCTTCAGGAAGAGGTTCAGTACTTGTTTTCCCATTCATATTCTCTTTTCCTGACAGCTTACTTGCTGCTAGTGGACTGTGGCAACTGTTAGAATAGTGGGGAGAAATGGGTCTAAGCATTTTGGTGGCTCCAAAAAGCATAAGATTATTGAGCTTAATTTCCCCATCACTGCTGTGGTCTAGAAAGTGACCGATGTTCTCTGACTCTTCATTAGTACATCCTATTGTGTCCATGTGCTATCAAGGACAAGCATATGGCCAAGCATATTTCCATTTTTTGAGAGGGTGATAAAGCTTCACCTCTGTTGGGATGACATGATTGTCAGGTGAGAAGAGGGTTGTATTTCACATAATGTCATCATATAGGCTGAAAATACCTCTGCATCTAAACGGAAACAGAAAAAATATGATTGCCGCTGCTGATTACTGGCACAATATAGTGTCAGGAATGAAATAGGTAAGTGTGTATAAGTGGGATCATTTGCAAAGAATTTTTAATTGCTTTGTATTATATAAAAGTGAAATAATTATTTCCAAAATACTCCTTTAGGATATGCTGGTGCTTCTCATGCTACTGAGTTCAGCTGTTGCAATAAAGGACTTAGCATTTTTGCCTTTCAGTCCAATTAAATGTTATTATTTTCAGCACTATTGTACTATTATTTCAGTACTGTTATACTATTTTCAGTATCCAGAATATAACCGTAGTAACTGTAAAATTCCTGAGGAGGAGACCAAATTATTATTACTAGACACTAGATTTTTTTTTTCATAGGTAGTATTCACTGTAAAATTCAGTAATTTAAGCTCACTAGGATTCGTTCTGTTAAGTTTCTATGATCTGACAGTTTATCAGCCCCTTACAGGAGATTTAGTTATTGCTGTTATTAAGTATTGTTTTTTCTTGGTCTGTGCTGTGGGGAATGGAGATTGCTTACTTCTTCCACTTAGCAGCTTTTAAGCAAAGACTGTAGCAGAGATCTGAGGACTACCTCTGGTGTATGGCCTAACCTATCACAATTGGGAAGGACTTCATCTGGCTCAATAAACAATTATAATTAATTTTCTGGAAGTATCTATAAGCATTATTTATGTATTACATTTTCAGTTTTCAAAGGTTAGGATGTTTAGGCAGAATATAGCCTATACAATTTTATTAAATGAGCAAATCTTTTAGTTGTTTGACTTTGGGTAATCAAAAGAGGTTTATCCATAGCAGAGAAATTCCAGCTCACGTTCTTTCCACACAATTGAGTAAATAATGAATCAGCCTGTCTGTGGATAATTAGTAAACCAGAAATAAACACCCATTTCACCAAAAACATAATCATTTTGTGGTGTTTATCCTGGACTTGTTGTTGATAAAAATGGAATTGAGGTTCTAAAAATCAAAAGTTTTGATACCCTAGTTCTGTGACTCCTCCAGTCTGTAGTCACTGGGGTAAGTTTTGTAAACTGGAAGGCATTTGGTAAATAGGCTTCTTCCTTCAAGAAGAGACTTTCTAAATACTTAGAAATCTAAATATTTTGCATGTCCAGTGAAGGGCAAAGAATCTGGTGAAGGATCTGGAGCACAAGTCTTATGAGGAGCTGGGGTTGTTAAGTCTGGAGAAAAAGGAGGGTCAAGGGGAACCTTATTTCTCTCTATAACTGCCTGAAAGGAAGTTGTAGCCAGGTGTGTGTTGGTCTCTTCTCCCAAGAACAAGTGATAAGACAAGAGCAAATGGTCTCCACTTGTGCCAGGGGTGTGTTAATGTGACACTTAGGGGTATGGTTTTGTGGTGGACTTGGCAGTGCTAGGTTGATGGGTGGGCTTCATTAATTTAAAAGGACTTTTGCAACCTAAATGATTCTATGAAATTATTTTATCATTAACCTTGTTGCCCTTTCTCCTGTAACTTTCTCGATATAATTCAGTCTACTAGGAAAATATATCTTCAGTTGGTGCACCTGATTACATGTTTGTTCTTAATGTTTTCTCATTTATTTAAAATACGTGAGAAGTCAAGACTTTTGTATTTGATGAACAGATTAAATTAAAATAGACCCAAGTTATAATGATTTATCATCAAAGAATATAGCTGTCAAAGTTTCTTGCTCATATGTATTTGGGTGACTCAAAATGTTTAAAAGATTGAAAGCAGAAAGGCAGATCTCAAAGATTTCAAAGTATTACTCTATATCTTTTTTATAACTTGATTAGTGAGACTTGCCTCTGCACAAGTGAAGGTCCAGATGAGACCATATGCTGAAGTCAGTAATACAGGTTTATTTAAGAGTAACTGTGAGGTAACGAAATAGAAGTGTGTCTGGGGAGCGAGAGAGGGCAGAAGGTAGTCACCATCAGTAGACCCATCGGTCCTTCTTCACTCTGGTGGAGTGAAGGTCTTCTTCACCTTCTCAGTGGTGGGGGTCCCAAAGTCGTTCTTCTGAGGGTACCACTTCTATACAGTCCAGGTTCCAGGTGTCTGTGCATGGGGTGGTTGCCGATGTTCCATCGCTTGGGGTGGCATCTCTGTAAGCAGTTGCTTTCTTTCCCACAGTTCGCCACAGCGGGAATTTTTTGCCTGGATGCATTAACCAGAATGTGCTAACCAGACCTCGCATCCACTAGGCCTGGAATTAGTGCATTCCTGTTGAAAATTTCTCCCATCTGCGCTTACCTCAAGTTCCTGCTTTATGGCTTATCTTACGGCAAGTTCCTCTTGTGGCCTTGGCAGTGTTTTGATCTTTAAGTATTTACAACCTTGTATATAGAAATTTGTAGTCATGGTCCACAGCCTGATTAATGTCATCCAGCCTAAAAAACCTACTTCAGGTTTCCTGTACCCTACAATTTTTTTAAAAAAATTTCTTTAAGCTTTAAAATCTTCAAGACTTCTGAAAGTACTAACCTTCACAATTCTTTAGCTTCTTATAGGAGGATCACTGCTGAGAAATTGATGTCTCATATCTACAAAATTCAAATCAGTGTTCAGTCAGAAATCACAAACTTTATTTGACACATGGTTAGTATCAATTTCTCGTCATGGAATTTGTCTGGATGCTGATACTGGTTAGATGGAACAAATGAATGAATAGGCACCCCAAAGGAAAAGCATTTTCCTTCTGAACACTTATAGGTGTTAAATTTAGCTTCCTTAGAACATATTCATATTATCTGGATGAACAGTCAGTGAATAAAGGAAATTAACTGCTGTGTGTAACATTCAAAATATTTCCAATAGGCACTGAATTCAGAGTCACTTATTTTCCATTTTCTAAATAGATGTTTATTGCCCATATTCCTCTGTTAGTAAATAAACTACTTTTCTTCACAGTCTAGTAGTAATGCCATATAGGCAGTGATGCAGTGACACACGGTATGATAGATAGCAAAAAAAGATACCTAAACCAGGGATACTTTGAATTCTTTTCTGAAGCACAGATTTCTGATGAAACACAGAAATGTAGGAAAATAAATAGGGGTAGGAAAATAAATAATCTTCCTCATCTTTGTATTTATCAGGCATGGCTGTTACAAATGGTTTAATATTTTGATAGAAATGACAATTTGAAGGAAGTTTTCCTTCTTTATAGCTATCAGTTATGAGAAGTATCAATGATTTTTACTTCTTTATCTGAAGGAAAGTTGAAGGAAAGCACGGGTGATGATACTAATAGAAGTACAGAAAACTTTGAAGTAGACGCAGTAACTCTGATCCAATATATGAAGTTGTAAAATCCTTGAGGTAAAAAATGTAATAACCTATTAGAACACTCCTATATCTTCTACCCTTTCCCATGTTCTGTACTAGAAGCAGAAAGTAAAATAACCTGCTTCTCCCTGGTCTTCCCAAAAGTAACATACATTATTTGTAAATTTTGATGAATTTCCAGCAGCCCAGAAAATGGTAAGCAGCTGTTTTGGTGGCCAACTATGTTGTGAATCTCCATGAGAAAGTAGTCACTAAAGCTCTTGTTTTTTTCACCTGTCCAAGCTCTTACACTAATGCCAGCTTTGGGTGCATCTTCTGCCCTGGAATTCGAGAACTCTGTGTCTGTGTGCCTGCTGTCTGCAATGGGTGGCCCTGATGCTGACTGGAAGCCAGTGTATGCCACTAGTTTTCCCTGCAAGCCTGTAGCAAGGCTAAAGCTGAGGCAATAATCCTCACAATGTGATCCAGAAGATCAGGCTAGGCACAGGGGCACTGTGCACCCTCCTCTCACAATAAAGCCCTTTTTAAAAATAACTTCAATAAGTCACATTCTAACCCAGAAGGTGATGGGGAAGCACTAACTGTGGTTGTGTGACTCGGGTGTTACCTGGGTGGCTTTGACAGCTCTTCTTTGAGGAAGTGCTTTAGTACTGCCAGAAGGCTATGCTCTAATAACTGAATTACATTCTAAAAGGTAATAATAATAATAATAATAAAAAAAACCCTAAGAAACTTACATGGAGATTTAAACCTTTTTCTAATATTTATCCAGTAGGGAAAGCTCACCAATTTTACCTGGAAATTTACTGAAAAATAGATGTTTAGCTGACCTTACTTGTCAGGAAATGCCAGGGAAAGGCTCTAGTCTTCCAAAACTTGCTCAATACCGAAGAAATCATTGACCAAATTTCCCCTTGCTGTGTGGACTCAGTGGATGTTGTCATAGTAATAGTGCATTTAAACACAGGAAACATGCAGAGGTTGCATGGATACGCCACCATTTCTAAAAATTGAAAGTAAAAAGGACATCTCCAAATTAATAAAAACAAAATTAAGAAGAATGAGCTGCTGAAGGCGTAGCAGAGCTTGGACTCTCTACCTCCCACAGGACGGGTCTGCGCAGGGCAGTGGAGCACATCTCCAGCAAGTGCTGATGAAGCCTGTTGGATGCCAGAAGTGATACACTTGATGCATGTTAGCACTGCCCTGGTGCTCAGGTGTAGCACTGAAAATACGCCATGGATAATTCTTGATGTAATGTGTTAGCTGTCAGTAACTTGGATAGTCTCAAACTGAAGAGTAGCATAGAGCCAGCGAGTGTTTTGTACCTAAATTAAGAAAATAAATTCCTACTCCTGTCTACCTACCTCCCTACCACCGAGCTTATTTAATAGAATATTAATATACAGTTAAAAATGGCAAACACAAAGTTATGGTTAAATCTACAAACACTTGGAGAATTTTCCTTTCTCTTCCTTTCTGCTATGAAATTTCACAGGGGCAGATTAGGAGCAGAAGTTTAAAAAAATACAGAATTTTTTCCTGAAAGCCAAAAATTGTATAAACTTGGTCTTCAGCCTTCCCCTCTCATGAGTCCCATTCTGTTTGTAATGTGGAAACTAAATGCCTGTCTCAGGGCATAATGCAAACTGTCATAGGATCACTTTTGAATAAAAATAGACTATTTATTGCTCTTTACACATCACTAGAGAAAGCCTGTCCTGTGGGAAATGGCACTTTGTGCCAGTTCTATCCAGGTTTCTTCAGATTCATTTTAAATAAATAGAGTTGACAACTATTGTGGTTAGATTGCAAAAACAAAACAAAACAATTAGAAAATCAGCTGTTACTTCCTGAGCAAATCTGAAAATGTGTTTTCTTGTATCCTCCTACTCCTATTGTGCCTTGACCTCCACCAAAAAGTAACTCTTCTTTTACTTCATGTGCTCTGTATTTCACGTGTTTTTAAAGTTTTTTAAAATGCCACATGCTCTTTGCAGACATCTTTTTAATGAAGAACTGAGAAGAGCCATGGAAAAAATAAAATCCTGTCATTGATGTCAGCAAAAAAGCATAGTTTTTATTCAGACAGATGCATTAAATTATTTTCTATTTTCACTCTTCAGTGCTGCAACAACTGCTGCTTTTATTTTCTCATCATTATCTCCCCTTTTTCTCTTTGGTTTTATGTGCACAGCCAGCGTGTGTTGCACTTGCTGCTCTTCTGCTCTGATTCTGCCGATGTGACCACCAATTCATTTGCATTTCGTTTTCCATGCCCGCCCTGTGAACTGTAGGTTTTAACCCAGTTGATGGAGTATAGAGGGGCAGCTACATGGAGCCCTGCTGAACACGGGGTGAAGCTGCAGTGTCCACCTGCTGCACAGTACTTGTTACCCGTTTTCAGAATGGGGCTGTGCTTAAGCGGCCCAGTTTTCCAGTCTAGTGCTTCCCTTCATTTAAATCTTTCTTAATACTTTTTTTTGATATCAGTAAGTGAGATCATAATTAAAAATTGAGTAGATCAACAGTGCCTTTGTGTAATCTCTTAATACTGTACTAATATTAGACATTGCTCTTTTTTTCAAATCCTCTGTTTAACATGTCTGGGCTAATTCTTAATTTACTCTACAGATTAGCCTTGGTACACCAAATTATGAGTGTTTCCCAGCAGTCAGTTGACTTCTTTCTCCATTCATCTTTTACATGATTTATTTCTTGCTGAGAGAGCCTAATTAAATCTAATGGACTGCTGGTATACATCTATTGGAATATTGACATTTTATCACCAATTAGGCTGTATTCCTTATCTTATTGTGCTCTTAGCTGGCTTTATATCACTTTACAGGATTAGGAAGTGCTTCTTCCCCTCTTTTTCAACATATTTGTTTTCAATTAAGGTGTTGAGGTGTTTTATTTGGAAAACAGAAGCTTTACATGTCAGAAGATAAGTACAGGGCATAAAGATGTATGTAATTGGAAGGCATTATCACCTTAAATATGCTTCTCCTTTTCTTCATTTGTATTCTTTCTTTTTCCAAAATACATCCCACAGTTTGATAAATTAAGCTCCTGTATGTAAATCTGCTTTCAAGCTGGATTTGCTGTCTTTGTTCCAAACCATTTTGCAACAAGAAACTCCTAATGATTTCAACTGTAATATCTTCCTAGACTTCAATGCACATGTGTTTCATTTGGAGATACTGCTGGAAAAATGAATGTCCCCTTACTTCTTGTCCTGAGAGTGTTGTACCAGTGGGTATCTTCAGACTTCAGAAGAGTGACTCTGTGGCACACTGCAGCACTGAAAGCATGGGGGGCTGTTGTGGAAAGCTTAACCCAGTGTCAGAGCTACTGTAGGGTCACGTAATGCCTGTTAGCTCTCCGTCTCTGCAGCTGGTCATTAGAGAAAAAGAGTGGCAAAGCAGGTACAGGCAGATGTGCTTGTACAGCACCAGTTAGATTGTATGTTTTGGATCCCTCATGAACCATTCCGTAGACTTCTCAGCAAAGGAATGGAAAAAAGCTAAGCAGAAGTGAGTGCTAAGTCAATTTTGTACCAACTTAAAAGATACCATACTGTTTCTGAGATGAAAGGTCCCCATTTATACACTAAACATCTCTTCACCCAAAACCACTGTGGCCATGTGCAACTGATTTGTGAGAACAGACCCTGACCCACGCTCTTTAAAGCTGTGGCCAAACATTGTCTGAAAAAGGGCTTGGTGTTATGTATCACTGTTCAGGGAAGACTGCCAGAAGGTACACCATCTGGCCAATCCTTGACTGGTAGAGTTTTCCATGAGTTTTCTTATATTTATTAATATGTATCTATCTGTAGGGGTTTTCTTTGCACAGTTCAGCCTTATGCTACAATTCAAATATTTCACTGTATTCCATTAATTTAGGTTGTAGAGTGAAGAAAATCAACACTGAAATGTCTGTGCAGAGTAGTGAAAGGGGGACTGGGCTACATAAAATTCTGAAAAAGAAAAACAAGTCCAAATGGATGTTTTCAACAGTTATAACTGCACTGATATTAGTAAAATCAATGAAAACTGTTTTACGTAGGCACCATCTTGTTTACTATATCTAGTGTCCCAACACAAGTCATAATAGATAATCTTCACATTAGCTTTCTATAATATATGATATGCTGCATTTATGTGGTGTTTTTTGCACACACTGTGATGCTAATTAATTAGGTGCTATACATATCTACATTTTCTTGATTTTCAGTAAGTGTCAATGATGAAATTGTAGAGAATATAAAGTCATCATAATAAATATATTCTGTTATGCATAGAGTATTTGCTACATATCAGGATACCTGCTCACCGAGAATATTATCTGTGGACTACAGGATTATTCAGCAAAACTGCTTCTAAAATATAAATTAAAAGGCCTCATTGTTGTTTACATTAGGAATACATGATACCTCCGGGATAAAAGGAACATCTCTAATCTACAATATCAGAACTGAACAGAAGTGGTGTTTTTTAATGCAACACTGAAATACTGTTTTATTAATAGATTTGGATAAGTGACTGTCAACCTGAGGCACCAGAGGTGCCAACATATTATTTTCTTTGCTGTTTCAGGGGGCAATAACCTCTTGCAGAGGTGCAAAGAGAACAAGAGAGAAAGAGAGAGTTTAAACTTTAGATCTTTTGTCTCCCTTCAGCAAAATCTGTCAGAGGATGTCTGCCCTTGCTGCTTATATATGTCTCTTGAATTCTGCTCCTGTTGACAGCCACTTGTGTTGGTGTATGCCGTGTATCTGCCTTATGAAGATACTACAAAAAAGATAAATGGCTTTGGCTTCCAAAGGGATTTTAAGTCTTAAATTTCCCCCCTGGAATCATAGCACAGGTGTATAAATATAAATGTAGGTTTTACAAAATTAGCATGGAAGAAACCTTACAGGTTCCTCTTCTATTGACAGATATTTAGGGTCCAGTGTCAGCAAGTATTCTATTCAGTTGCTGCTGATGCCTTCAAAGGAGCAAAGTATGTTACATGTCCCAAAAGTAAACACAATATACTATTTTTTCTAAACATAGTAATTGATCTTTAATGCAGATAAACTAAGGAAACAGGTTATTAACATAACCCTAAAAGACTTACCTTTCTGAAACAAGAAAGGTTTTCGAATGTGTATGAATTTACTTCATAACCTGTAGCACTAATGACTCTGGATTGCAATTTGTTTTTGTTCAAGACCTATAGGCAGCTCTATGCAAATTGTAGTGATTTTGAAATTTAAATATACATTAAAAATACCATTACTGAATAATTCTAGCATAATAAGTTGTCTGCTTTGTAATGCATTATTATTCTCATAATGGTTGAGCAACTTGTATCACAGATGCATTCGACGAAGTAGCAACAGCAGTGGAGATAGCAGCATAAACATCATGCTCCACTGCCTGCCCTGTGCTAAAGAAATTACAGTGTGGGAGGAAGGAACATAACACTGCAATTGCTGAGACTGACAGCCAAGGAAGTGAGGAAGTCTTATGAAATCAACAGCATGTTGGGTACATGCTCTCCAATTATGATGACAGGGTTTCACTGAAAGGTGGACCTGCTGTCATTACACATAAACAGAGTTGTTAAGACAGTTTCCAAAAGATCAAGAGCAGCATACATAGTTTTAAATAGAAAGTAAAAGTTGTTTGAATCCAGCAGATCTTCTACCACATTCTCATCCTGTGTCCTACCAGTATAAAGTTTGTGAAATTTTTTTTTTACTTTGGATTATTATTCTCATCTGCCTTCAAAATATTTTACAGCCGTTTCTTGTCAGAATGGCACACTGTCTTGATAGCAACTGCTCTACTGAGAGCTTGGCAGTTAACCACCCTGTTTGTAGCACCATGCGTACAATGCATGTGCTACTTCCAACTGTAGAGCAAATTCCTGGGATTTTGTTGGGTAAGGGTTTTTTGTGAGTTTTTCTGGGCAGAATGCAGGATTTATAACATTTTGGGTTTTGTGTATCTGACCAGCTTCATTGTGAGGCGTGACAAAAAGCAGGTTGCATTTATTTTTCTGTAAGCCGGTGTGCCGCACTGCTATGTAGGCTGGGCAAAGGGAGGAAAGATTGCTTCTGCCTGTGGTGCCCTCACTGGGTATACTGAGAGTAGACATGAGCTGCAAAGCTGCTAAGTGTGCAGCTCCCAGAAAAAAATTTGTTGGCCCACAGCACAAGCAATTCAAGGAAAACCTGGTTTTGATTTTGTTCTTCTTTTTCGCCTTAATTTATCAAAAGCCTTTGAGAAGTACCTATAAGGAAATTGTCTATGCAGATCCAACCCAAAGCTGTAGCTAATTTGGGGATCTCATCATAGATGTGGCTGGAAGGCAATTCTCAGTTTACTGAATTTGTACTATCACAAGTAACCACATGTGTATAAACTTAGCAAACTGCAAAACCTTGTTGTTCTGGCTTGTTAGAAAGCTTCTGAACTCATAATTGGTTAAAATCAACCAATTTTTGTACCAACAGTCTTTTTGCATTGCTTTTTCTTCTTTTGGGCTTTCAAATAAAAAAATATATATTAAAATTTTAAAAAAGGAGGAAAAAAGCTAGAAGCAGTTTCTTTAATTTAAATTGACTTTCACAAGCGTGGGAAGCCATAATGAAACACAATATTCTGGGTCAGTTCTTACCTGTACCTTGCAGAGTGGTACAGTATTTCCTTCTGGGTATTCCTCACTTGTTATGTTCTTGAATTGCATACAGTTTCTTCTTTAATGATTGTATTACTTTGTTCAGAGGAACTATGATCAAGTAGCACAACCAAATCTTTGCTCTCCTTTTGTTTCCCCTCAGACGCTTAAAGAGGAAATTCTTGTTGATAATGTCCAAGATGCATTTTGTACCATTGCCTTTCATCCTGTTTCTGTTATTTAGGTCTTCAGCATCACCTCATTCCTCCAGTATGATTTTTCCTCTGTAGTATCTTACAACTTTGTGTCACCACATTTTTGCAGCATGCTTCTTTGCGAAGGTCATTACTACAGATATTAATGAGACTCATCTCAAGTATGATTCTGAACAAAAGAACCCACTTTTCTCTAGCTGAACAATTCAATTTTCAGTGCATCTTCACCTCCCATGTAGTCAAGTCTGTGGCCACCTTTGTATTCCTGTATCAGTCCTCTTCTTGTCTGGCTTTTTGCAGATCATTACTGCACAAGTTTCACAGTACTTTTCAAATGAGTGAGAAATTGTACTGATATCCTAGCAAAATATTTATTGCTCAAAATTCATCTTTTCATGCAGCTGCAGATTCTATTCCTATCAAAGTATTTATAGTACATCCATCACCAAAGTCCAAGAAACTGGTGGCAAGCGGAAAAATACACGTTTACATATAAATCCCCTTTAGAGGACTACTGCGTTAAACCCTGAACGTTTTTCCTTCATGTATGTAGCTTTGCAAAGCACTTACAGATTCTTCATACAAAAATGCCCAGGAAAGTAAGGTATTATTTATATTAAGTCTTGTGTAAAACAGAAAGAAAATGCAATCAAATAATGGAATATCTTGAGTAGTTTTGTTCAGTGCTTATTTATACCAAGCCACACACAGGGTAGTATTCATTTTACGATCAGATTTAAAGTAAGTTCTTTTGAAGAACATTTCAATAATAACATAAATGCAAAATGAAGAGAGTTTAAATTATTTGGTCTATCTAGTATTTTTAAGCTCTATGACAAAATTCGTTAGTACCATTTCACAACTCAGAGAATAACTCTGCCACTGTTTTCTGTACAGTCCCAACTGAGAAACAGCTTTTTTCTCCTTTACTTGGTGACATTTTCTTTTTAGCTATTAAAAATAGAAAAGGACAGCTGCATACTTAGATGTGCATTAACTTCATAAATTGTTAGTCCTGAAAAGACATGCTGCTCACAGAGGGAGTAAGTTTAATGCTTCAGACTGCTATTCAGTGACTATCTCTGCTTCTTACATTTGAAGTCATGCACATCAGACAATACTTGCTTCTCTATAAATTGAGCCCATTCTCTGGGTGTCCCTTGATACAAGCAAGAATTTCGTTTATTTCTGAAAAAACGCTCAGGTAAAAACAATAAGCTTAACTGACATGGTTGTTTAGATTGTGTCCCTGAGCAGAGGGGAGTAGGAAGCAGCTTTGCAGTGTGTCTTGAAGTTCAGCATGGATGCTTCTCCTTAGAGACCATTAGCTCCCATCTCTTCCCTGAGGGCTCTTGCCGTGGGTGACACTACCCTGACGTATCCAGCCATGTGACAAACATGATCAGGATGTCTGGCCCCACTGCCCTTGTGGTCAGCACTGCAGTGGACCTCTTTGCAGGGAGCAGGTGCCCTTTCTCCTACATGGATGTTCATCAAAGCAGGGTTGGACAGGCACCCCCCAGTGACTTGAGAAACCTGCAGTGGCAGGCAGGGCAGAAAAGGAGCATGGCACATTCTTGTGGATACTTATATCCCAGTTAAAGAAGGATCTTTGTGTGGATTTCATCCAATGTTATTTTTGTTAGCTTTGTCTCTGATCAGCTACTGCATATGGCATTTCCAAACCTCTTTCGCTTATGCACTTCCCAGCCACAAGCTTTTGCTCCTACTTTATCATTAAACTGAAATGTGTGATGTGCTTAGTAAAGTCTGTATCACAGAAACATGAGGGGGATAAACTTTGAAATTTTCATTGCTTACATGACAGGAGAGTGGCAAATATCTCTAAGCTGTATTCCAGCTAAGGTAAAACTGAAATCCCCATCATAAGAGAAGATTTAGGCATATGTGGTTGAACTTAGATATCTAAGTGCAGCATGTCATCCTGAGAAACTCAACTCAGCTATCACTTCACTCTGGAAACACTTGCAATCTCTAGCAGAGTTTCCCAGTCTCCAGGCTTTTTGCTGTCCATATGTGTATGCCTGGACCGCCTACTGAGGTTGTTCCACAAGGCAGAAAATAATTCATCATCTGAAAATGATGAATCCTCTTCTAACAGCTATGTTTTAAAAAACATATCTAAATAAAGAAACTATGAAAAATGAACTGCAAGGGCAACACAATAGTTCTAATACAGCATATAATCCTAACAGAGATTTTCATTGATGACTGTGAAAACATTTCTTAGTTTTTGGAAACCAGGACGTTTTGGCAGATGCTAAAATGGAGCTGAGAACCTCCAGGTCCAGCTGTAAGATTGCTGAATATAGGAGCATGTCTGTCTTACACGTATTCAGGTTAATGTATAGGAATAAAAGCAACAACAGAACCTGACCTGTGTTCTTATGTGAGCATGATGAAAGACCAGAGCACCTTCATCAGCACAGCTGGTGTGAAGCTGGGTTCAGAATCCAAGCCATGCTGTAAGAAATGTAACCATATGAATACCAGAACTGAAATTCTCGTTATTCAGTGCAACAATAGTAGTAGGAAGCAAAGAAGCTGATGATTGTGAAATAATTGCCTGCCTCTACCTGCTGAGAAAATAAGTGTCATTTTTTGTTATATGGATATATTATATAATGTTTTGCCATTAGTAGAAATGTATTTCTGTATCTGTAATTCTAGTAGTACTGCATCTGTATTAACCATAGATGCTGCATAATCCAGAAATACCTTTATTCTAACTACCTTATCATACAGATTAAAATTACTCCAATTTTTTGTCCTTTTCTGCCTTCCGTTCTTTTGTATAAAATTAAAATAGCTTCAGACAAATATCATAAAAGGGATCTGTGGAATTATTGGTTCAGTTGCGTCACAGACAACTGTAAAGTGATGTAAGATGTGGAAAATATATTTAAAGCACTAGTGTTCACAAAAAAAGGCTGAAGTATTTCTTCAGTGAAAAATACGTGTTTCATCAGAAGCTAAAGTATTTTAAAAGCACTTCACAACTGGTTTATAAAATCCAGTTTAAAGTTTTTCTCTACAGAAACAGAACTTATAGCCAAGATTGTGCCTCTTAATTCATGTTAATTTAGTTAGGAAGAACACACCCAGCTAGAGCAATGGAATAGCACCATACTGCAGGCACTGTTCCCACTTTGTGGATCCCTTCAGCTTGGTTGTGGGGAAATAAAAGGATATATCAAAGTTTTTCTTCTGTCTCTAAAAGTCCCTGCCAGTGTGAAACTCCCACCTGTGACCTTGCCTGGAGTACAGGCAGCTCTAAAGCTCTGCCATCTGTGCATGCTAAGCATGACACAAAGCTAGGTCTGAAACGCGCAAGTTACATTATCTTGTGAGAATAATGTAGGACTCTATATCAGCACACTTTTCTTTCTTTTATTGACTTTTTTTTACACTTTTTACAGATAATTAAAAAAATTAGGAAGGGGCAATTTAATAAACTTTTGACTGTAGAGTGAAAATCAGACAAATTCAATCAGAAGCATCCCGAAAGATTGAACTTGTAATCCCTGAGTTTTCATTCATCTTTTCCACTAGGGACTTTGATTTTCTTTGCTCTCCTAAATTTTTCAGTCCACAGTAATACTGTGGCATACCACACACATTAGCAGACCAGAAATAGTAGTAAGAATATAAAAGAGGGTCATCTTCTACAGTCACAAGAGATAAAACTGTTACCTAGTTTTTAATTTGGATTTTAATTTCTCTTGGCCCAGCTGTGCTTTAATCTGTAACCCCAAAATAAATTTGGAATTTATTTTGAAGAAATTAGCGCAATTTAATCTAATCAATTATTAGTATCCAGTTGTCATATACTATTTTCAGCAGCAGGTCTTGAAGCTTGTTACAGGAGGGACAACTTAGATTTTACTGATGGAGAAACTCGGGCACTGAGACTGAAGAACCCTGACTTTAATACTGACATTGAAAAGCAAAAGAAAATTACATTTTCAGGCAAAAAACCAATTTGTTCACGGTAACTGCCTCGAATTTGAAAGCTCAATGTACAGCTGAATAGGAAAGATACACTATCATTGGTAAAGCTTGGTTAAATTAATTTAGCTTATAAGGGAATCAAAATAGAGGAAAAACAAGGATGTAGGAAGCAAAATATCACACTAAAAGAAGCCTGAGGCCAGTGAATGTAGCAAGAGAGGAGTATTTTGATCCTGGGTTCCTTTCTGGAAAATACTGAAAATGAGAAAGGAGCAGATAGCCTTTTCCCTGATTAATCACTGTACAGATTGCACTTGGAAATCTGAGTAACTGAAGTTACATTGCTCACCCCTGCCAGTCCTCATGCACATACACTGTGCATTTCTTTTTGGTCACCTCTGGATAGTGACAGAAAAGCACCACTCAGCTGTTATCACAAACAGATTTCAGTTTGGTTGGCTGTGTTGTCTCACTGTTTTCCAAGGAGAATTCATTTAATGAATTCAGCCTCTAGGGTTTCTATCTATTTCTGGGTTTATGTCATATAGTCACAATACTTTGTTCATATGCATATATAATACTTTACCATACAAATGATTTACAATTTATTTTGCTTTTTGCAGAGGAAAAATGAGGTGTTTTGTGCAGAATGAATTCATTATCCCTTACATATTGAGTATTTTTTTTTAATTTAAATATATACCATATAAATAATTCTTGTTTTCTGCATGTAGGTTTGTATTTTCTGTAGCCATTTACTTTGAGTGAATTCTTTTAATTATTCCATTAGGGTGATCTAGGAATTTGGGTCTAAAAGAAGTGACCTGTTATTATTGGCATGTGTTTACATGGTTTAGGATGGAATGCACCATACATTTAATTTTGTGTTACTTTATTTTTCATGTGCCATGCCTTAGTGATAAAATAAGTGAATGGCACTGCTGTAGTTGAGATGTAAGTCTGAAATATGCTTCATGCTGCACACACCGAAGTGAGAAAGACCTTGCTGATGACCAGCACTGTTACTTATGGAAAGCTTTCAGCAAACATTTCTGGTCTTTTCACAGAATTCTTGCAGGTTGAGAACTTTCTGTTATCCCAGGGACCAGCAGGGAAAGGCATAAACTATGCAGATATGATCTTGAGTATATTCTAAATTGCTTCACTCTTAATGCTTGAACCCTTAGGGTAGTTCACTGTGGCCTCTTTCCCAGTTCATATATTCACTGTGAGTTCCAAAGCTTACCAAGTGTCCATTTCCCATTGTTTTGCCCTTCATTATTGCCTGTTATCATTCAGTATCAGGTAACCCTCCCAATGTCGCTGATGTCTGAAATATTTCTTTAACAGGAGACTTTTTCTAAGGCCAAAGCCAGTGCATGGTATTTTGGCAACTTTGTACGAGCATGTCTTATACACATTATGTAAAGTCACATTAACGTGAATTTATTTTGTATGCCAGTAGGAAAGAAAAAAAAGAAAATTGAAGGAGTTGGAAGAAAGAAATTAAGATTTCCCATTTTCTTTAAAGCAACTGACAGTGTAATTGACAAAGAAAAGTTACCTGAGGTGATACCAGACAAACAGAAATAAAAATTATCAAGGACAAATGTTAGTATAGTATCTGAAATTGAATGGGGAAGCAAGCCACAAAGGTGATGGTTGATCCTGTCTTTTTTTATTGTTTGTTTTTTACCTCTTGCTTATACTGTTAGACAAAGTAATTGAGCCCACCGACAATCCCCAAAGAGGAGAGTTTTTACCAATAATTAATGAATAAACTTTCCTTCAAAGAAACTGTCAAAGCAAATATTCCTGAAACTCCATGTTAAGTCACTCTCCCTCTGCTTTAACTCATGCTGGAACTTGTAAGAGAGAAGCAGTGATTTTGGAAGTGTCTGAATCCCTGAAGTTCCACGGAAATATGTTTCTGACTGGTAGACCTTATTTATTTTATGTATTTATTTTAGACCTTATTATATAAGGTAGACCTTATTTGAAATGGTGTTTTTTGCATTCCATGGATCCTTTTATTGAAAGTAAACTGTATTTGATGAGGGCATTATTAAGTCTATACATTTAACATGTGTGTGTGTCAGAAGAAGGCGAATAATTGTTTTACACGTGTTTCAAATTGCTGTAAGCCATCACTGAGAAGTGCAGTCCTTTCCCTTGAATATGCTTTCCCATCCCTCACTCCAGTGCCTGTTGTTCTGGCACAAACATTTATATGGCCACATAGGGAGCCACATCTGACAGCTGAGAATTTAAAATGAATTTATGAAAAAAGAAATGTGAGTGTTTCAAAGAAGAGTGTTGTTTATCTGAGTGGAAAGAGATTCAGCTTCACGTTGCCTAGAAGCCTAATGAGGGCTTTGCCAAACGCAGACCTGGTGGCTAAAAGACTATTTCACACTTGAGCAGATGCCCAACCAATATTAATATTTACAAAGCAGAATGCAGCAGCCAGTGATGTGGTTGACTACAGACTGAAATGCCTGATTGACTAACAGTTAAATATGTTCTTAGAAGAAAGGAGAAGGTGAGAAAGGGGAATGATGGTAACGGGCAGCCTCAGAGGGACCCTCAGGGAATGGGGGGCTGTATCAAGGATAAACAGGGATATAGAAGCCAGTATCCTTCCCCAGCACAACAGCTACTTTCTCTGAATGTTATCTGAGGATACCAAATAGAATAGGAAATAGAACTGAGATTCTTAACCCACAGGTTAAGCAGTCATTTATAGTTTGTCCTGTGAATCATGGGAGGGAGATGCATTTGGGATGTGTTTCTGTAATGTGAAGATGGAGTGACTGTCTTTCTTTTTAGTCACTTCTGCCCTTATAGAGCTTTCGCAAGTATGCTGTTAGCTTTTAATCTTTTTTTTTTCCCTTTTTATAACTCAAGCCTGCATTTGTGGTGATTTCAAGGAAACGTTTAAGAAAGAACAGCTTAAAGATACTGAACTATCTGGACATTTTGATTCTCTGGTACTCTCCAGTATCCTGTGTATTGAAAGACTACGAAGGTACCTCTGCTTTTAGGTACAAGGGCTAGAGTAGAAGCTCGAAGATGCATCTGTGTCAAGGAGCTCTCTTCCGAGGTTCAGCATTAATGCAGTAAACTTTCTGCCAGCACTGGTTAGGGAAAAGAAGCCCCAAAGTCTTAAGGGAGTTTACAAGAGCAGTATGATCAGTTATCCTGCCTTTGATCATTCTCCTAACTCCTTTTTGGGGTATATTGAGAGTATCACTAGATAAGTCTTACTGACTTTCAAAGGCCAAATTTATAATTTGGTGGAGTATAATATACATTAACTATTTCTTTTAGGGAAAATGCTACATCTAATAGGTAACTAATAAGCATTTTTCAGGGTCAGAACAAAATATTTTAGCTCTTAACTGATAACCACTCAAAAATAATGAGGCAAAAAAAGACAAGATCAGTGCTGAGCATGAACCGACTCTACAGTTTGTAAATGAATGACAAGCATGTCTGCCAGATATTGCCAAGATTTTACTGAAATAAAGCAACTGGGGCTATTCACTGGAACAAGTAATGTTATGAAAGAAGCATGCTTTTTATAAAAGCTGTACTCATTTGTCATGTATACCAATGCATTCATTTCTGAGATTCGCCTTCAAGCATCAAAATTATTTTAAGTACATACTTTTTCAGCTTTTCAGGAAGGGAAAAATATTTCTAGAGGTGGAAAGAGAAAAAAATCAACCATTCTACATGTAAAATACTTTTATATCAAATTACTTTGGTTTTAAAATAGCCAAATCACTCAGTCATACTGCTACTAGTATAGTATTTGTATTTTATTGCTATTTCTCTGCTGTTAGTGGAGAATGATATAGCACATGACTACCACTAAAGATTTTGATGATTTACTCAGAACTTAACATGGAGAATGTGAGGCATCTGGTTGATTCTGGATGTTTGTGGTGCCTGCTAGGAAATCGTCAGGTGACTTAACAGTATTCCTCTAGCCGAGATAGACTTTTTAATTTTGCTTCTAGGATTTTGCAGAAGATTGTGCAATCTGATTGCTAAACAGTGCTCTCTTAAAGGGTAATCAGGAGCTTTGACATCTTCGGCTGCAAAATACTGACCTAGTGATATAATCCAGAAATTGATAAATGTGTCATGCATAATACTTGGTGGGTGGATATTGGCAGTATTGGTGGTTTCCTGACTTTGAATCTTTTGCTACACATTCAGCTTGTATCTTATCTATTCCGAACTTTTCATTTTCTTCTTGTATGTCCAGCAGTGCATTAATGCCATAGCCATCTCTAACCTCACAAATAAAAATACCATCTTCACTATTGGACTCTGTTTGCAGTTGGAAATGAAAACCAATGGTCTTTCCTGTCATCTTTGGCTTATCTGCCTAGAAAAGACACTTCGCAGAATGACTTCAGAATTTTCAGATTAATATATTTAGTAAAAAGCTGTGGTCTCGTCATTGTTTTTACTGGAATGCAACAAATTGCCTATATCAGAATTTCCCTGTCTCTCTCCTATTTGGGTACTGTTTGGCCTAGCACAAAACCCAGCTGGAAAAGTAACAGATGAAAGAATGTGGGTTGGTTATTTGTTCAAAACAAGATTCAGGTGAAATATCTGACGAATTCAAGCTGGGCACAGTCGATTTATTATTTATTATTCTGTCATTCCATATAACAATAATAGTTCCCTATCTATATATTAATTAGTCTCTTTATGTCATGGATAATGTTAGTATTTAATATACAGCTTGACTGGAAAGGAGCAAAGAAATTTTGCTCGTTGATTTATTTCACTCATTCTACTGCACCCTTTCTAGAAGTTAGTTTAACATCAGGTGGTAGTAAATGTGACAGTAAAATATTTTTATGCTGTTGTTCTTTTTTTTCTTTTGAGACCAAGCACTTATCACTTAGAGGCATGTGGCCCTAATCTGAAAGATGAATTGGTTCATTCACTTCAAGTACCACATAACCATTCACACACCATCAAGCTTAACACTATTAAAGGGTAATTTCCCCTGTGGGAGCTATGCCCAATACAGATGCCATCGCTACACAGTGTCTTTTTGTCTTTCCATGGCAGGTAAGGAGATTTAAATAAGAGTCTTCATCAAGAGTGCAATCACAGACATATTCTTCCTATTGAAATATCCATGAAATAGAAAATAAATGCCCCTAAAAATCTTAGTACTCCGAAACATTACCAAGAAGACTTCAGTGTACAGTTCACACTTTGAAATTTTGTGTTGAAATCAAAGCGTATGAGATGCCTCATGGGCTTGGCAGTAGAGGACAGGAAATATTGTTGGATAATTTGCATGTCCTATTAAATTCTGAATGTAGTAAAACAGTTCCAAGTAATCAAGGAGTATATTTTGCCTTCATCTCTTATAATCATGATTTCTTTTTAATTTTCTCATAATTTCTGTAGTTTATTATTATGAGTTCTGTATTCTATCAAACTTGATAATTAAGTCTGTGGTGAGATTTTCTTTAGAACATAATATTCAAGTGTTTTTGCTCAAATATTTGGGGACTAAAGTTTTATCTGCAGTAATTTTGCCTGGTTTCATCTAAAGATGAATTGTCTAGGGATGCCAATAAAAATATGCTTTCTGGGTAAAGTACTGAAAAGTTATAGAAATCTTTTTTTTTTCTTTTCTTTAAGAACAGACAGTATTTTTTAACCTTACTTTCACCATTAAATGGCATTTCTTCTTAGGTCTTGTTTTCATTCACACTAGAATGAACAGGCTTTATTTTTTAATTAATTTTGTGTAACTTAAGGTCACAGAGTTGTTGTCTTTGGCTTAAATAGGGTCAACATTTATGTCGAAAACTTTTAAAATTTTTCTTTTGGTTTTGGACCTACAGCTCAGAATCATCTTATCAGTGAAGCCAAACCAATTTACATGCCCTTTAGATATGGATTTGAAGTTTTGCCAGAGCATAGGGCATGTTTACAGAACTGTTTTGATAAAATATGAGTAACCTAAGTGCTGTTCTTCATGTCAGGGAAGCCCTGCTGAGATTCACAAGCCTCTCTGTGGCAGTCTCATTTGTGGGCCAACATGCTTGGCTTACTTAAATCACATGAAATTCAGGTTCTGCTCGAAGTACTGAAGTTGATATGTCAACAGTGCTGGTCTTTTACCCCGGAGTTCAGGGCTTAGCACAGTCAAAGCCTCACAGATACTAGTTCTCCCTTATGCCTTGAGGAAGTTAACTTACTTCTTCCAAATGATTATTTTACCCTGAAGTAATTGAAAGTGAAAGGGACATGATTTTCGGGTTTTTTGAAGCTATTCTAATTTGCATTGACTATTGCCAAGGCTCAGTTGGGTCAAAAAACTTGAAAGTGTGTGCATTTGGCTATCCATAGCAATTCATCACTCATCCCAAAGGAGGAAGAAAATAGGAAAGGCTGAATTTCAATCCTTCTTTCTCAAAAACACTTTTCTGTCGTATACTAAGCATTCTTTGGATCAAGCCTTTAATTCAAGAAGTGGTTTGAAATTTTATACCAGATGAAACCCAAATTGGAAAGTGAATGGCTTTTTTTTTAACTTGAAGCAATTTGAAGCCACGTAGCAGAAGGACTCCTACACAAAATTTTATTCCACGGAACTTTCTATGCTGAACTCTTCAATTTTTCCCATAAGTGCAAGCTATCTAGAGCAGAGCTTGTCAAGAGCACTTAGCTATTTCTGACATTATATACTCAGTTATAAGTATTATTTTTTTTGTATGTTCATAATGGAGGAAATTAATCCATGGTCAGAGGGACAGCAATGGACTTCACACCACTTAATTCATGTGTCGGCCTGCATATTAGCCTTAAAATAGACATTTAATGGGGCATGGCCTTCCTTCTCCCCTCCTCTCCCATCCCCCAGAACTAAGTTAGACGTAAGCTGTGATAACTAAAAGTTGACGAACTGTATGGAGTTAAACCTCATAAACTCTCACTGCTAGGTCCAAGCAATGGATTTTGCTTGGTTTTGTACTGCATTAAATAGGACAGAGTGCAGTAGTCAGGGAGCCCCTTGTGAATTTGCCACCTGTAAAGGTACAGTTTTAACCTACAGCTCTAGTGGCAAGAGTCGAGCTGAATGCTGTACAGGTCTCAAAGTGAATTCATGTATTGAGCTGGGCTCTTAGGAGCAGGATTTTCTTCTAGAACTGGAAATACCATTAATATGCTGCTGAAAATGTCAGGGGTTTAGAGCTATCCTTTCAGAGCTCTTAAAAGTAATCTTTTTTATAAATAAAGTGAAATTAGACATAAAAGGTAATCATTTACCATTGAAGTGTGATATTAAGTATTCAAACTTATGGTAATGAAAGTGTTCCCACAGTAGCCATAATCTGTCATCAGATTTCACAGGTGACTTCTTTGTAAGATTTCAGTTTAGTGTAATACTTCCAGTCTTTGTGAAAGGTACTAAAAAGCCTAAATATATTAGATGAGTAAGTCAGCAATGTGAGAGTTGACGAGGTTTTTTTTCTGTGATTGTATGTTAATTATAGTTAATTTTACTTAGATTCTAAAGATTAAATCATAAAACATAGTATGTTTTATTGTACATTCACTCTGTCTGTAAGGTAATTTTGAGATAGCAGGTGGAGAAGTTCGTTCAGGAGTTTAAATGTATCTGTGTTCCAGACTAAAGGTCCTGTGTAGCCCCTAAAAATAAGGACTTTTCACTATGTGAAAGAATATGGAAAAAATTGCGTTTTAAGTAAAGTCAAGTACCAACCACATACTGCAAAAATTATGAATCAAACTACAAATAATATTGTTGGATTAGATATAATTTCTTCTGCAGATACAAATAAAAATAACTTTTGTTCTCATTGCTATTTTGTTCCTGAGCCATCCAATATGAGGTGAGTTTAAAACCCTGTTGCTCTCCTGTTTTCATTTTTTACTAAATCAACTAGAGACATGACATTTATTTGGTTTCAGTACTTTACATCATAATTTTGTTAACAATTTTGCTTCCATTTTTTTAAGATATTCTTGAAAGCAAAAAGGTTCTTAAAGATGTTTGTTGAAGTTCTCAATAAATATAAAGTATTTACTTTTTTTTTTGTTTATGCAATAGTTAGTTTTGTTTATGGCTATATTGTTTCAAAGGAACTGATTTAATTAATTGGATTATTTCATTAATTCAATAGACTGTATCAAGAAGAGCCAAGTTTAAGTGCATTTGAAGAAACAGGAAAGTATAACGATAAAATACCCTTAAGAACTTTGTTTTCACTAAAATTACATCACAGAAAGACTCAAGATTTTTGGTTTGTTGGCTTGATTTTTTAAATTGGTTTTGGTTTTTACTTAAATCGACAAACAGGCTTTATTTTATAGTGCTAGCAAGGGAATTGATAAAACTCAAATCAGTTCACTTCTTTTATGCGTATGTTCTGAAACAACAGTAAAAGATAGCATCTTTTCAGCAGATTTCATCCTTCTTGATTGAGGTGGTGCATACTGAACAAATATGAAGTGTTGGTTATGGATTTTTCCCAAATGACTGTTTTTATGTCGGTTTCAACTCTTATCTACATGTCTTGCATCCAGCTAGCCATTGTACTCCAGAGTGAAGATTTTCTGTTATTCATTTCAACACAGTAGTTACTAAAATAGCTAACTGCAGCAATCTATGCATATGTTCACGACTTCTTTTACATTCTGCAGTAAAAATAAACTGAATTATAAACAAAAAAAAATTGTCTTTGAGACATTGTAGGAAAAAAAGTAGCTGAGTGAGGAAGTTAATTCATGCATCTGACACTGTGCGTACAGGAAACCAGGTATTTGACTGAAGAAAGAGGAGAATCATAAGGAATGATTTGGGTTGAAAGGGGCCTTTAAAGGCCATCTAGTCCAACCCCACCCTACAATGAGCAGTGACATCTTCAACTGCATCGAATTGCTCAGAGTCCCATCCAGCCTGACCTTGAATGTTCCAGGGATGGGGCATCCACCACCTGTCTTGGCAACCTGTTCCCATGCCTCATCACCCTCACTGCAAAAACTTTCTTCCTTATATCTAGTCTAAATTTACCCTCTTTTAGTTTAGAATCATAATTCCTTGTCCTATGGCAACAGGCCCTGCTAAAAAGCCTCTCCTCATCTTTCTTGTAGTCCCTTTAGGACTGGAAGGCTGCAAAAGGACTCCCCAGAACCTTCAGTTCTCTAGGCTGAACAACCATAACTCTCTCAGCCTGTCGTCCTAGGAGAGGTGCTCCACCCCTCTGATCATCCTTGAGGCCTTCTCTGGACTCACTCCAGCAGGTTGATGTCCTTCCTGTGCTGGGACCCCAGAGCTGGATGCAGCACTGCAGGTGGGGTCTCACCAGAGCAGAGCAGAGGGGCAGAATCCCCTCCCTGGCCCTGCTGCCCACGGAGCTCTGGATGCAGCCTAGGATGCAATTGGCTTTCTGAGCTACAAGCATGTTAAGATCCAATGAGAGATGCCTCTGCCTGAATTAAGATGTACATGAGTCCATATGCCAAAGTCCATAATACAGATTTTATTTAATAGTAGATGTGTGGTAGAGAGATAGAAGTAAATAGAAAAGAGAAGAGGGGGGAGAAGAGAGAAAGATCAAGCAGAAGATAGTCACCACCCATGGATCCAGCATCATCCTGTTGGTCCGTCTTCAACCTGGGCTTCTTGGTGGTGAGGGTCCCAAGGTGGTCAAAAACTTTTTGCTGTCACAGCAGCAGGAACAATAACATGAGTAATCATACAGCATCCAGTAGCTATCCCAATCTGTAAAAATGTAAATCCACTCTCCTCCACCAGCACCCCCAAGTCCTCCTCAGCAGGGCTGGTCATGACTTGTTCATCCTCCATCCGTTGTTGATAACGGGGATTGCCCAGACCCAGGTGCAGCACCTTGCACTTGACCTTGTTAAACTTAATGTGATTTCCATGTGCCCTCTTCTAGGGCTTGTCCAGGTCCCTCAAGATTGTGTCCCATCCTTCAGGCTTGTCAACTGCACCACTCAGCTTGGTGCCATCTGCAAATCTGCTAAGAGTGCACTTGATTAATCTACGAATCTTCTATTTCATCTTCATCTGTGTCATTGATGAAGACATTAAACGGGACTGGTCCCAGTACGGACCCTAGAGGGGCACCATTTGTCATTGATGCCCATCGGGATATTGAACAACTGGCCACTGCCCTCTGGATGCAACCATCCGACCAGTGCCTTATCCACCAAACAGTCCACCCAGCAAATCCGTGTCTCTCCGATTTAGAGGGAAGCATGTTGTGAAAAACCGTGTCAAAGGTCTTAGAGAACTCCAGGTAGGTGACATCCATGGCTCTTGCCATGTCCACTGATACAGACACTGCACCATAAAAGGCCCCTAGGCTGGTGAGGCAGGATTTGCTTTTGGTGCAGCCAAGTTATGGAGCACTCAGGTTAATTGGATTTGAATATGATTTCTTTTGGTTTAAGGCTGTTGTGCTTGTATTTAAGAAAATGAGTGTATACAAAAATTCAAATATATATAAGCAGAATATAATTATTTTTTGCTTTTAATATTTCTAGTGTAATATTTTTCTCTGATGCAGGAGGTAGAGCTAAAAGAATCTTCAAATAGTTGTTCAAACTGCACTTTATGAATATCTGCAGCAATTTATGTAAACACATGGTTACTATTTTCAACCAACAGTTTGTGGCTGCTGGATAGTTTTCTGTGGTGTTTGACGTGTTCTTTTGCTGGCTGGAGCTCTGTTGCTTTGTTATTGTTTGATCAGGAATTCAGAGAGCATTTCTTCTGGTTTCTGTTTTGGTTGTCATGACTGATAAAAGTAGATTTTCACTTCAGAGAATTAAGTTTATAAGTTTCTAGATAATTTTCCATGCATATTTTCTAGCGATTGAAAGGGATTCTTTTATTTGTCAGTTCTCTCTTGTTGGGTAAAATCTGTGCCGAAAGCAACACAGATGAGGAATAAATACAGTCAATGTAAATGTAATATGCCTTCGTGATCAGAGAAATGTCTTTGACATATTCTTTTAAGTTTACTATACTTTGGAGTCTAGTAGCCACCTGTGCTGGTTTTGGCTGGAGTAGAGTTAATTTTCTTCTCAGTGGCTTGAACCATGTGACATCATGCTGAGTAAATAAAGTGGGGGGAAGAAGGAGGAAGAGGGGGGACGTTGGGAGAGATGGCGTTTGTCTTCCAAAGTCACCATTACATGTGGTGGGGTCCTGCTTTCCTGGAGATAGGGAACTGTTCCCATAGGGAACAGTGAATCAATTCCTTGTTTTGCTTTGCTTGTGTATGCAGCTTTTGCTTTCCTTATTAAACTGTCTCTATCTCAACCCATGAGTTCTCTGGCTTTTACCTTTCTGATTCTGTCCCGGATCCTGCTCATGAGCAAGTGGCCATGTGGTGTTTGGTTGCTGGCTGAGGTTGAACCATGGCACTACCATAGTAGAGGTGATGAGTAAGCCCAGGTAAAGGGCTAGCTCACTTTCTGACTTTCTATGAGAGATGCAGCCACATAAAGGAAAAAGAAGTGGGAAGTTCAATGTCTACTGGAACTGCCTGGAGGAGAAGTGCTGCCTTGGAGCTATTTGGAGAACTGGGCAGTGGAGAGGGCAGCTGGACATATCTTTGCAGAGGAAAATAATTTGGAGAGGACCAAAATGCAGTGACTCACTTCAGGCTCTACAATTTGGGGAATCAGCAGTTGGTGGAGGTCCTGGAACAGGCAGGAGCAGGAGAGACAGGTTGTAAGTCAGTGATTTCTTTTTTTAGTGTTACATGCAGACTTGGTAGTTTCAAGTTAACTTGATGATCAGTTTGAGAATCAGTTTGACTTTGATAATCCGTTTGACTTGATAGTCGTAAAGGTTTTTCCAACCTAAATGGTCCTATGATTCTATCTGCACAGTGGAGCAAATATACTTTATCTGAGTTTATAAGAACTATTCTGCACTCCTGAAAAATAAGTAGTTTCAGGTAGACTGAACTACTTGACTGTCTATAGTGTTATTCTGGAATGGCTGAGGCAGTACAGTGGAGAGTGGAGCAGCACAAAGGGCAATAAGGAGATGTTTTCTGAATTAGAAGTGTAGCTAAATTTATCCGATAATCCCTGATATTGAAAATTAAACAAATATTTTGTAGAACCTTTCGTATATATTTTAAAATTCTACCGGGTTACTGTGAGGAAAACCTCCCCTGTAGCAGAACTGTTGCATCTGTTAATAACATACTACCAAGAAAGCAGTGCAGAGGCATATTAAGAATTCTTTGTGAGGGAGGATTTGTTAATTTTTAAAAGGAGAGGTGTGGGAGAAACTTGTGTTTCGATTAAAGTCATTGTGAATTTAGGTGATTCAGTGGAGCATACAGAGCTCAGTGCTGTAAAGTACTGAACCTCAGGGCTATGGTCCAAAAAAGCATTTAAATATCTGCCTATTGTCATGCTCCTGAATAATCTTAGAGCAGAAAATGGATCTTTTTATATTCTTGAAGGTGTATTTCAGTGTGCGTTTTTGAAATAGATCCTTAGTACATTGTGGGTTTGAGCCCATGAGAAGCAAGGAGTACCAATAAAGAACTAAGTACAAAGCAACCAACAAGAAATATCATCTTGATATCATATCAAGAAATATCATCTTGAAGTTGCAGGAAAAAAAATGGGCAGGAAAGAGGCTTGAAGACTACTGAGTATTGCTAACAAAAAGCTTTAGTTTCTTAGTCACAGAGTGTGTTGTTATATTTGAAGAAGCCAAGATTGTAAACTAGATTAGATATTGATGTTAATCATGTTACTGAAAATCAGAATAACAATACTGAAATCACTGTCTGATTAACTACTCAGTTTTATAATTGCATGCTGCAAAGCCAGAGTAGTTCCATAGTGCCAGCTGACTCTCAATTTAGCATATTCATATAATCGTTTGAGGTATGAAATGAAATGCCAGATACAACAATAGAAGGAAGGCATGTAAATTTATTTAAGAAGGTGATCATATTTCTGAAAGAGAAGGAGGAGGGAAATCGCTGCAGCCATGTGTTAAATATTTGGGTTGAATATAATGAAGTAGAAAATTGCTTGTGTTTTTCACTCTGCCTAATGTAAGTACAAGCCCTGTAGGATTGTTGTCTCTCTTTCTTGTTTATTCATGGATTTCTCTAGATGGACTACAGAAATGGGACACAGCATCCTGGGATGCTGGCTAAAACAAAACAAAAGCAGGTTGTTGAATGCTGCTCTTGTTAGACTAATCTTTATTTTCCTTTGTGTGTTGCTTTGTTTTGTTTTCCCTCCTGTCTCATATAAAATATTGCAATCTTCTTAGGTTCGTTTGAGTCACAGAACTGCACTGTCAAAAAGACCACTGAAGTGTTCATATTGCTTCTGCATTCTTTGTAATTGTAATTGTATTTCTAATTTGTAATTCTGAACAACAAAATGCGAAGTGAATCAAAAATCTTACAGCTCTGTCCCAGTGACCCAAGGTAGAGCTGTCATACCCTGAGTTTCGGTACTGGCAAAGGCAGTTAACTGGTGCTGGTGGTGTCTGGATAAACTGTAAGGATAAGCTAGTTTTCATAAAATATTTAGATATCTAACTTGTTTGGACACTTTCAAGATTTGTAGCAAACACACAACTACCACTGAATCCCCACTCTACATTTTCATTGAGATCCTTTAACATCTTTGAAATTCTTCCCTTTGGTCCAATCAAAAATCCCTTGAACTCCATAGATATTTCTGTCATCTTTAGATGGTGTCCTAAATTAAGCTTGTGATGTTTGTATGATGTCAGCATAGCATCATTTTACTTCACAGCTGGAGTTTTGAAATAAGGCTTCGAAACTGGAAATGTTTGTACAGATTTAGCGGCTACCACTTAATTTTCACATTCATATTCTGCTTAAGACTTCAAAGCAAAAATGATATATGGAGGGAATAAGAGCCTAGATCTGATTTTCAGGCGTGTGACTTGCTGAGCAGTGCCTGCCGAGAGGCTGGTGGGCCACTCCCCCTGCTATGGCAGAATGCCTCTTTACCCATCATTTCATAACCTCCTTTTCCCTGCCAGCTTGTGCTGTAGGAGATGTACAGCTGGATTCTGAGCTTGCACCGAGGCAAATCTGGAATAACAACTGACAGTAAGAAGGGCGATGAAATCTTTACAGGATAAAAAACCCCAAAACCCTAGACTCTGTCAGTAGTGAGCGATCCCTCTGTTATCCTAGGTTTAATACTCCTTTTTCTGTCCAGGGCTTTGGCAGAGTTGACATCTGCAGATGTCAGTATGAGTAGACTGTTCAGGGAAGGTGTGGCAAGAGCTTCCAAAAATAAATTAAAATCTAAACCCTTGGAATATTTTTATTCAAGTGAAGATCTTGCAAATTGTACAGTAGTATTTCCCTTATACAACAAAATCTTATTTATCATAATAAAGTTCTTGCAGTGTAATCACAAACTAGCTCATTTAAACTTGCATGCAAGGATTTCCAGTGCAGCTAATCTGCGAGCATTATGCACGCTTCGTTACCTGGATTCTCAGGCAGACAGTGAAGTTACTCTTGCTGTAAACATTTTTAGGAGTGAGAATTCTGAGGACGAGACCTTCAATTTGTGTACCAGTTGTGCATAGATTTTTTGCCTATAAGGAAATGACACCAACTTTTGCCAGCTGAGACTCTGAATTGCGTTTTTCTAAATGGTATCTGATCACTTTTCTGTGTAAAGCCGTGCTTGCTTAATACTTTTTCTCTCCTGCCTTATATTAGGGCCCCCCCAGCGAACCATTTCCCCGAAACAAGACCATGAAGAAAGGAAGCACGACAAAGTCTTGGACAAGGGCAGTGAAAGTGGAACTTCCTGTAACGAGTTGTCCACCTCAAGCTGTGACAGCCACTCGGAAGCAAGCACCCCTCAAGAAAATGCCACCAGCACTCAGCCATCCACAGCCCACCAGCCAAATACTCTGACTTTGGATCGTCCATCTAAGAAGGCCCCAGTGCAGTGGATGCCACCACCAGACAAACGCAGGAACAGTGAACTCTTTCAAACTCTCATTAGCAAGTCCAGAGAAACAAATCTTTCCAAAAAGAAGGTGTGTGAGAAGCTGAGTGTTGAGGAAGAAATGAGAAAATGTATTCAAGATTTTAAAAAAATCCACATTCCAGATTACTTTCCGGAGCGCAAACGTCCCTGGCAGTCTGAACTCTTACAGAAATATGGGTTATAGTAATCAACTCTTTCCTGACGTATCTCTGGAGCATTTGATGTTTATTACATTGTCGCAAACTTACTGATGTCCTCCTCCTGGCCGACTCTGCCACCAGAGCTATTCCTGCTGCTTATTTCCTTCTGTGAACAGTGGATGTTGGATAGTACATGTTTTTCTTTAAAAAATATATATAAAAAGATAGAAACTTAAAAAATGCAAAAGGTGTCTCATCTTAACCACTTCGTAATAGCAAAGAAAAAAAGTGCATGGTCAAGAAAGATGGTTTTCGAACCATAGTCAGTTGAGCTTCATTATTGTTTTGGAACTTAACAAATAAAAATCTCAATCATCAGTTAACACCTCTTTTTATGTCACCATTAAAAATGACTCAGACTTGCTAAGGACGAAGAGAAACAGGGTTTAAAGTTCAATTGAACTGGTTTTGGAACTAATTCCCAACATTCTCTCAATGTTAATGCAATAAAGCAAATACCTATTTTGCATGAGCACAATGTTACAAATAAATCACACAAGAACAAGAGGTTGTCTGTTGCTTGGAGAATTACTTGTTTGATACCAAGCCTATAAACGTAAAATGTCTAAGGGATTGAATTTACTTTGTTCTGGATCTGTGATTTTTTTGTGTGTACAGTGTTCTATATGTAAGGATGGTGTAAATATGCCTTATATTGTTTTATTATTGCACCAACAACGTCCATCTATTAGTGCTTGTCAGGATTATTTCTGTGAAATGCAAATTTATGGCAGATTGTGAAAACTGGTTTGATGGTCTGAAAGTTTTTGTTATGTTAGTCGCTAAAATTGGAGAAAAATAAAAGAGACTTTAATGTATTTATTAAAAGAACCATCTGGTAGATTTTCTTGGCTGTTGTTATGTCCTCTCCTTTTTAAATAGAATCAAGCAAGTTTTTTACTTTTTGTTCAATATTTTCATAACTACTCTGCTGGAAAAAAAAAACATATTTGAAGAGTGGGAAAAAATATTTAGGGTAGTACCATTTAATTGGAGCTGCCATACAGACTCTAAGAGAAAGAGATTTACTCTAAGAAGCAGCAGGGGATGAACTAAAAAATTGAGTGGTTTTACAAACAGAGCGGAAAGCAGTTCCAGTTTGACAAGTTCACAGAAATCTGCTTAGAAATAGACGATTTAAAATACCACGGCAGAGTGTGCTACATTTACAAATGAAAAGTTTCTGTGAATAGTCAGCTCTGTATGGCAAACCTGTTATCTCAGCCCAGATACGGGAAAATAAATTCCTTTCTCATTACAGGAACACCAAGAAGACGACTGTGGTTCAGACAGCCATAGCTGAAATGGGTAAGGACTGCTGGAGTTCACAAAAGAGCTGCTGAGTTCTTACAGACTTGAAATCATGACTGTGAGCACACAAATGTACACGTACTCTTTTGGAGGGGTTAATCGCCATACGTGGTCTGTAGCACTAACTGCACGGTTGTGTCAGAAGAGATGTTTTGCATTTTATGGTAATTTTAACTGGTTTAGCTAAAGTGAAGAGGACTTCTTGTATTATAATTTTCAGGGTTATTCCTGATACCTGTATTACTTTTTAATCCTCTAAAAGGCCGCTTTAAAAAACTTCTAATAGTCGCTCAGCAACTTCATTCACCAATTCTTTTCTTAACCTGTTTAGAGCTGGTTGTCCTATTTAGTTAATCAGCTGGCTTCAACATCTTTTTACAACATTTTAATAACCCGAAAGACTGTACCTGGGATAAGACTAGTCTGAAGTGATGCAGACCAGTATGAAATCACTTGGCTTCTCAGGTTTGCCTTTGCGTTCCTTGCTTGCTTCTTCCTGATCCAAAAGATCTGTTCTTACTTTCAAAACTTTAATGTTTCTTAGACAAGGTTAGCATTTACTTTCTATCTTTTCTAATATTTGGCTTCCTAGTCTTTAACTGATGAAATTTCCAGCTGTTTAACCATGATTTATCCTCCTGTGGATACAATTCTAGTTTTACTTAGTCCAAAGTTAGACTCATGCTGAGACCTTTGTTTCCATCTGGGATTATACATTTTAGATGCAGAGAGCATCTTGAGCATTCTCAGTAAACCTTGCTGTTGAGTTTGGAGGTTTGTTTTGCCTTCCTAGTTATTCTCAGTACTCCAAGAAGTAACTGCCTGAGGTATGCTTAGGTGATTTTTTGACCTCTCTATTGGTTTTAATTTGTCAGCATATAAATATTTTATGAGCTTTTTTTTTTTCTATCACACTGCCTAAAATTTCTCAAAACATATTGATTCATTCTTGAGGAGAACAGAGTATTATGTTAACATGTATCTTAATACATGAGTACTGTAAGATTTTTGATAAGCTTAACCACTTTCCATGCATTCATGAGGCATGTGAGTGATGTGGCAGATGAATGACATTGCCGTTACTTGGTAACCATAGCGGCATCTGAAGACAAAGTGGTTTGGTTTTGGAATTAGACAATATACACTCTCCTTCTTTCAGAGTGAAAAATTCCAGTGTGTTGTAGTCACAGAGAGAGGGGAGCAACCACAGGTCATGTGAACTCCTCAGTCATATTTTCTAATTCCCATCACACTTTTCTTCCAGCTAACCCAAATAGAGCTCCAACCCTATCTGTATAGTTTTTATTTTACAGTTTTCAGAAAATTAGGGAGAACAGACGCTGAGACATTCAGTGGAACAGGGGAGCTTGTGGGTGTTTAGATGGCTACGGTTGGTTGGAAGCTCCTAGGTGTTACAAGAGAATTGTGTATCAGAAGCACTTGGGGAGTTGATAGTTTCCCATTGTCTTACATTTTTCTTATTTTCCTATGATAGCTGCTGTTTCTTCTTTCATTTGAGTCTTCCTTTTCTCTTCTTTCCAGCTATTCACTTTGTTACGCACTGGAATGATCTACCATGGGAATCTGTGCCTTTTATTGTGCTTCAGCAGAGGTGGTCAGTACACTAAATTTCCCTTCCATTTGAAGCTTATGAAGATAGTGTTTTTCTGAAAAAAAAAAAAATCTAAATACTGATATTGGTCAATCTTCAGTTATAATCATAGAATGGTTTGGGTTGGAAGGGACCTTTTAAAGCTCATCTAGTCCAACCTTCTTGCAATGATCACAGACATCTTCAACTAGATCAGGTTGCTCAGAGACCCGTTCCAGAGTCTCACCACCCTCATTATAGAAAATATTTTACTCATAACTAGTCTGAATCTACTCTCTTGGTTTAAAACCATTAACCCTTTTCCTTTCACAACAGGCTCTACTAAATGCTTGTCCACATCTTTCTTATAGTCTTATATTTTCTTATTATCCTGTCTGTTTCTCTCCAGTTCAGAGGGGAGGATGTTGTGGGGACTGTGTCAAAGGCCTTACATAAGTACAGATACATCTGTAGCTCGTCTCTTGTCCACTGATGCAGTCACTCCATCACAGAAGGTCACTGGATTTTTCAGGCAGGATTTTCCATTGGTGGAGCCATGCTGGCTGTCTGCCATAGCGCAGCTTCTAGGAGGATCTGTTCCATGATCTTCCCAGGCACTGAGGTGAGGCTGAGAGGTTGGTAGTTTTCAGGCTCCTCTTTTCCATCCTTTTCAAAGATGGGTGCAAATTTGGTTTAGTGTAATTAAAGACTAGATAGGTTTCAGTCATCGTTATCATAGTAAACCATAAGTGATAATTGCTTTGATAAAATTTATTTTGAAAATTAAATAAGAAAAAAATACAAAGACCTAATTTAACATGTAAATTAAGCATGTTTCTAGAAGAAAAGCAACTCTTAAAAGATAGAATTCTTGCTTTTGTAGATTTTCTTTCTAAATCAACACAATTCCTTACATTATGGTCTTATTGGGAATACAACTTGGAATACATATCCCATTATATTTTTCCAATGAGTTTCATTTTTAATATTTAACGTGTTCAGAAATACAGAATGGCATAGGCTAGATTAAAGATTTGAAAATTATAAAAATAAAATCATCCTTTATAAGTAATTTAAGCTTATATTAGCAGTTAAGCTAATATTTTGTGAGAGTAATTAATTAGAAACTGATGCCAAAGTAGTGTTATTATTGCCCATATTTATTCACTAGAGAAGTGGATTTTGATCCCACATCATAGATGTTACGTGCAGCAGTTTTTATGGTTCTAACTGGATGTTGGGGAATAGAGATACAGTTTTGCCATACAGTGATGTTTAAATTTTAAAATGTGTGAACAAAGATCAGAATGACTGTTGGACTAGTCTATTACTGAAGAATTATTCCATTAACAAAAATTTTAAGTCTTAGAATAATTGAAAATAATTCTAAAATAGAATTTTAGAATTTACTTTGATTTACTTTGATTAACTTTTTTTTAATGAATAAAAAAAGATAAAATGCATAAAATGCATAAATTTATGGCCTCCTGTAAAAAAAATAGTGCTTATGCAAAATCATTTGACTTGCTAATGCTGTCTTTGTTCAAGTAATGATGTTTAAAAATATACTTCCTGCTGGAGGTGGAAAACCCAAATTAGTAACGAGAGGGCAATGTTGGGTTCCTTTTACAAGTGACTCATGTCCTGAACCAGGCTCTTTGTAATGCTCAGAAGTTATCAAGAAATCTTCAGGTTTTTACAGGATTGCACCACTGGTATGGCTCATCATAAAAATAGCATTCACACATTACTTCAGCTTATACATTACAGGCCAGCAAGTAATTTCTTCTTTTCCAGGATCTGTTATCTAGAAGAGGTTTTCAGCCTGCTTCACATTTTCCTCTCTTCACCTCTCTTTTTCATTGTCATTATGGACATCCATACAGTCACTTTTAAGAGCTTATCCTTTCCTTGCCTGAAGACATATATCCAAATTCAGAAGAGACTAGACTACACTGGAAAGCAATGGGGGAAGCTGGACACACTGGCAGTGTTACTGGTTTGAATAACTTCAGCACTGCTGGCAAGAAGATGCCGTAAAGCACAAGGTGGAAGGCAAAGTCACATTGCCCTACAGCTTGTGCTCTATTTCAGACTGTCAGGTGTCACATCCCTCTAGCAAAGACCAGTCATCCTGTGAAACAAGCCACAAAGACATTTTTTGCTGATAAATGAACCCCTGATGCTGTCAGTATCCTGTTGGGCACCAACACCTGCTGTGTGTTGGTACTGCAGCTAGATCAGACACCCCAGTTCAGAGGTGGTAGTGCTGGGCTGCACCAAATCCCAGCATTCTTATGCGGAGAACCATAGCAGAAGATGGCAATCTCTCCTGCTTTAGCACACTCTTCCTTCTTTAAAATTGGGCTTGTGACAGCGTGAAATGGGGTGCTAAGGAAACAGTGTAAAAATGGTGCCCAGAAGAGAAACTCAGCACCGACTGTGTTCCCATCTGTTTGGAGCCTGGCGCCCTGGAAATCCTCAGCTGCAGGCATTAGACTGTGTAAGGCACATTGGGGAAAAGCACAAATGGACTCAATACAGTTAGTGATGAATATAACAGAAGAAGTATTTGAGAATTTTCTCCTCCTCTAAGGACTCTTCCTCTTCTTACTGGGCCTTCTCTTCTCCTCAGATAATAAAAAAAAGGAATTGTGAAAAACAGTAATAGGCCAGATGGATATAGTGGGAATATCCATGTCTCTGTGTTGTAATGCCTTTTAAAATTTCTCTGTTTTTTCACAATGTTACTTTATGTTCCTTTATATACTTTATATTTCCTTTCTAAAAAGGAAATGTAGAAATAGCTTGATGGAATTAGTTCTAAGACCCTAGTTCATATAATCTTTCATAGACATATAAAATGAAGTTCTAGCATTGAGCATGTCAAGTATTTCAATTACAGTGCAGGGTAATTTTTAGCAAGCAGTCACTCCAGAACAGATGAGTACCAGTAACAAGAAAATTAAATTTACATAAAAGGAATGGAAATCGTAAATAGGCAATAAATAATCTTTCCAGATTCCAAAGCAACATTTAATTCTGAAATACTATCACTTTACCTGTTATCTGCTTAACATTCATGCAATTCATTAATTTAGTACTGGTGAATTGATCAGGTGCTCCAAACTTAGATTCCTCCTGATATATTGCTGAAAGATTGTTTTCTTCATAAATATATACTGTACATTGTAAATGTAAAGTTTTGACAGCAGGCAACACCTGATAGAATATTTTTCATCCCTACTGGATTGCTAGTTTGGCCTAGGAGGAATTGTGAAAACTATCAATCAATGACCCTTAAAAGCTTTTTTCCCTATTTCTCTTCCTATTTAGGTGAATTGTGTGTTTCATATGGTGTCATTTTTCTGTCGAAGGTAGCCTTTGATTCAATGCAGCACAAAATAGTCACTGACACTGTGGCCCTGAATTGTTCTGATTTATACCTACCCTCGATTTAAATTACATTAGTAAGCTTCTGACATGAGCAGTTTAGGTGACTGCTGAGTGATTGAACACCTGCCATACAGTCGAGAAATGAGCTTAAACAAGACAGGGATAAAAGTAGTCCTCTGTTCTGCTGTGGGTTTGGAGGCATCCCAAAGGATTGAAAGCCCCAGCCCCTCCATGACATGTGATGTGATGCTTCCATCTCTGGACAGGGAGGGACGAGGAGCCCTTGTGTATCCTTTGCCAAGGGCAAACTTGCTTTCACCATCTTGCTACAGCCAGTCTTTGGGAAAAAAGTTGCTCTTTCAAAGGTTTTATGATGCCAGTCCTGAATGTCCTCGTGGAAAAATTAAAGAGCACCTTCTTGGTTTCTGATGAAAAAGTAGGCTTGACATCTATTTTTGTTACTACAGTCACTAAATTTATGTGAACAATTACCTGAAGCTTCCCTGGCAATTTAAGGACTGTTGTGTCAAATACGTGTCATGATTCTTCTTGAGCTTCTTACAGCTGTTCAATAGTGTTTTGGGAAAGAGGATGCACATATTCTAGTTTTAGTCAGTAATGGAAGGACAGAGGTAGGAAAAAAAATTCCCTTCCTGCACTGTGATGGGATGTTTCCATATATAGAATTAATCATTAATTGTTTTTATATTGCAAATTATGTCACTTTTTTCTTTTTTTTTTTTCCTTCCCATCACTTTTTCCTAGAAATAAATAGCCCAAATTTTCCATTATTTCTAACCAGGCCACTTGCTTCAAATATTCATAAAATACTTTACTTTTCTCTATATTTCTAATTACTTTTGAATCTGCTGTTTGGTGTTTTTTTTTTAAATTGAATTTCATGAACATTCCACTTACTTTAACTTTGAGAAGATGGCAAACAAAACAAACAAAAGAGATCTTCGAAGTCACTCAGAGATCCCAAATTCCCTGTGTCATTTACTGATACCTGGACATGTAACTATTTTTTTCTTCACTGTTTCTGAAAAACTCATGTTATTTCTGCAGTGATCCCTATGCCCTTCCCCTCATCTTAGTAAGACCTATCATCATCTTTAACCACAGCTTCCTACTTCCACTCCAAATCAATTTGAATTAATTTTACAAGTAAGGTTTCTTGACATTGAAATCAGGAATTATTATGCTGTCCCATTCCTTTCATCCACTAATTCTGTAGTGCGTTTGAAAGGAATAATCAATCAAGTTTGTCTGACAAGAGCTATGTTTTAATACTCGTTGTGAGTCTGTCTTATTCCCACACAGTGGTAAACAGCAATTGTGTGAGCCAATCTGTGACAGGCATCTCAGCAGGAGGCAAGTAATGACGCTGCTCTGTCGGATACAGAAATGAGAAGAACTCTTACACATACAAGCTTTCAATAAATTAGCTGTACATCAGTGTTTCTGAAAAGCTACAGAAGTTTTTCAAAGTCTTCTGTGTCCCTCTGTAAGTTTTCACAGACAGTGAAACTGTCATGGAGGAAAGAGAAGGAAATTAAGTCAAAAACAGGACAAAAAACATTCTCCATGGTTTTGGAAGTGATTTGAGTGGTTTCCTCCCATCTTCAAGTACCAGGGACACAATGTGATCTTTATGTGCTTTAAATGCACCATCCCCACATGATTACCTTGATGATCAGCTGATGGACATCCTGTGGACTGAGGCTCCCAGATCACTGAATAGTTCCCAGCTGGTGCTCAGGAGCTGAGATCCTGCTTGAATTCATAGCAGCCATCAAGGACCTCATCTCCAGAACCGCATCAATGTCCCACCTTAGGAAGCATAGATGTAAATTCATAGATCATGCCTTAACGATGGTGCAAGTGCAATATATTACTCCCACAAATATGTTTTTTTGGATATGTGCTACATCCCATCATGATCTTAACTGCAGAAAATTTCAGCAAAACTGCAATATTATGTGAGACCTGTGTCCAGAATTATCATATCTTGTATTCACTGTAAGCATTAAATGATCAAAGGATTCTTTTCATCTGGTAAGGTACCATGGTCTTGAGCTGCCACATGCTTATGCGATTATCCGGTTGATGCTTTTTCACAGGTCTGAAGATATGTCATTTTCTTCAGGTTCCTCAGTCATCCACGGATATTCAATAAGAATAACTATGCAGTAGGTGTGTGCTGATTTACTTAATATCCCAGAACACCTGTCATGATTCATTTTTGTATTTATTTTGCATGAGCTGCATGTTTAATGCTGTACAGTTAAGCATAAAGACTTGTCTCCTGCCCCAAGGCAATTGAAAATGGCAAAATAAGAACTGAGGCCATTGAAAGGAATGTAACATAAATGCAAAGATATTGTAATTCCTATTAGTATTCCTTAGAATGGTTCTGTTTAAATTTTGTTGCAGTGTGGAGTATAATCACAATCTCTTCATATTCTTTTGTTTTTACATCAATGAAACCCCTTGTGAATTAAATCAAGTCATGTCTAGAGCATCCTTTTTCTGCACCAAATCTTCCTAATTACCCATCTTCCTTTTTGACACCTTCATATTTGCAAGACTTATCAAATTACTTTGCTCTATTGTTTGCTCATCAGCTGTTCGATCAACTAACTTAGAAATCGTATAATGAGAATGCAAAATAGAAAAAAAAGTGCTCACGTACGACCTATTTCCATGCTGAAGGTTCTGGTTGATGTGTGATAGCTGAGAAGTTTCATCATGTGCCGCTAAACAGGAAAGCTCTTGAATGGCTGAGGGTGTTTCCTCACAGGCCTTGGCCCTGCAGCCTAATGTTTAAGAGCCTATGCTTTGTGAAAGGTCTGTTGATATGAAAGGGGTTCTTGTCCATGGGTATCCAGTTGCAGGATTAATGCCTTAAAATTGAGTCCTTAAGTTTGCCATCTGTTCAAGTGCTAGCAGTGCCGAGCAGTATTCTGATGCAGCTGATAGCCAGGAAATCTTACCTTGTGGAAGAGCACCATGTCGCTCAGAAAGACTGGCTAAACAATTTTAAAAAGGAACTTTTTTTAAAAAAGGAACAACAAAAGCTCTGCTACCTGTCAGAATGGAGACCCAGACATTTCCAGAGGTTCAAGGCAGAGTCTCTCCATCTTAATGCCATGCAGCTGAGTTCTCCAAGTCCTTCCACCAGGCAGAAGTACTGGGGTGGGTGGCTGGAGGTACGCTTTCTGCTCTTTGCAACAGATGTTCCACCCAAAGTTTCTCAAAGGAAAACCTGAAAAGGGGCTGCCCAGAATCCGTGGAAGGCACTTGTCTGAAACAATTTGCTGACCCATCACTGCCATTAATTGTTTCAGCACTTAACATTGCACATCCACTTATGTTACCCAAGGGCAGTCCTGCATGGTAGAAAAGGTGCATTCTCTCCTCTTTGGAGAACACCCCTACCTGTACCTTCTGTTCTGTGCTGTTCAGTATGCAATTCAGGTGTGAAAACGAGCTACTTTTTTTGAAAGTTTTCTGAAAGAGAACCATTTCTGGCAGTAGGGATATTTTCTGTCAGTGGCAGAGTTATTTTCTCTAAGCCATCACAGCAAATTCCTATTTTCTTTCTCCTTTGTCAGGCTCTAACTCCTGCAATGCACAGCACTGCTAAAGGCATTGCTCCCACCTGGGATTCTCAGTTTATTGGACACCACTGGAGGAGAGAGAGCTACAAATGCTGCTCTCCCCATCATAGGAGAAAGTACTTATAGCCTTTACCTCCACTCAGTCTCCAATGTCTTATGAGGCTGAATGAAGCCAACTGCATAGTCTGCAAATTCAGCATGGAATTTGGGTTATTTGTTTACTGGTTTGTGGGTTTTTTTCCCTCTGTAAGCTTTCTTTTAGAGACACCAGCTGCAAATCTGGGCTGGAAGCCAACTTTGTCTCTCCTTGAATAAAAATAAGACAGAACTAGTGGGAAGTGTGGAGAGGGCAGCAGAAGATCACACAGCAACTTCTGTCAACCATGCAGTGAACCCCCAAGATGCAGCAAGCTGCAAGGTGCTGCCCCAGAGGAGGAGCCTTGAACAACATCCGTGCAGACACAGGCACCTGCAGATGTGCTGCCCCTTGCCAAGCAGAGCCCAGGTGGCGATGGCAGTAAACTGATCTCAGCTTTTCCTGAACTTGCAGGGAACAGAGCTGCAGGATGAGAGGGCTTACAGCCCCTGCCCCGGCTGGGTCTGGGCTCTCCCTGCCCTCCACAATGCCTGCATGACACAGTGGCTGAGAAGGATGCTGGAGGGAGCAGAAGCAGGTACAATGTGCTCAGAGACCATGATTTTCCTAGGCTGATGTGGGGATCATGAGCATATTCATCGTGGGGAAGCCAGGAGCACCTCTGTGCCATTTGTGAGAGGTTTTGAGCTCTCAAAAGGAGCTTGAGACTGGAGTCAAGGCCATGAAAATAAGCAGTGGCTGCTCTGTAAGTCAGTGATGAGAGTGGAATGGGAAACAGTGATTTCTTCCCTTACAAGCTATGGAGGACAGAAATATGCCTTCCAAAGGAAATTAAGTTGAATAGTAGGGAAAGGAAGGAAGAGGCATTCCTGAGTTCTGCCAACCTTGTCTGGCCCAGAAAGTTTCTCTCTTCTTAATCTACCCTTTCATAGAACTGATAACTGTTTCCTAGCACAGACCTTGCCTTTCTCCTCCTTTTGCAGAGACTCATGATGCTTTCTTCACCAGCTGCCTTTTGACCAATTGCATTGCAGTTGGACACAGATTCATGATGGGGAATGGCTGAGCCATCCCTGGCAGCACAATAGCTGTGTCACTCACCTCATTAAAAAGAAAAATAAAAAAAAATAGGCTTTCAGGGAAATCCAGAGCAACAAAGCAGTTCCATGATGTGACAGATGTGACTGTCCAGATGTTCTTCTGGATGAGCTGGTGACTGTTCCTGTCTACAGGACCTGGGGTGTGGCTTTGATGTGTACTCAGGTTGCAACATTTGGGTAGGTAGGTGATGGTGGATGGACAGATACCTGAAAGTTTAGGCAGCAGGTGAGTTACAGTTCAACAGAAGGTTAGGATGCCTGGATTGTAAGTAAGACTGGCAGTCTGCCTCTTTATAAGTCCTGCCCTGTGGGCTGATGTCCTGGCCTGTGTCCATCTCCGTACCCAGGGAGGTGCTCACTGCTCAGGGCCGGGGCTGCCCTGTGTCCTGGTTGCTCTGCTCTCTGGCTGGGATGCTGGGACAAGTCCTGGCTGCCAATTCCTGCACTGCTGTTCCCAGGGAGCCACCATGGTTCCTGACAATGGTTATGCATACAGCAGGTGTTCTACTATATATATTCTTAGGACAAAAAATAAGATTGGAATACTAAAGTAGTAAAAAAATATTAAGGAATATTCACAAAAATGCAGGGAACAGCAATGATGTCTCTGTCATTACAGATGTGGTTGATTAAAAGTAATCTCTTTCCTGTAAGTTTTCTGTATTTTTCAGGTCAAGGAACAGAAGCTGTGAAAATACCTGCCTTGGACAGTTCTACTCACTGCTCATTTCTACTCCCTTGCATTTGAAACAGCTCATAATGATTCTGTTTGGGACAAAAAGGTTAAACTAATACAGGACAGCAATAAAGCTCTGTGTATTGGAAGCAATCACCCACAAAATATAGCCCTTTTTCCAGAATACAATAGTCCAGAGGATGATGAAATGTCAGCATGCTTCTGGAAATACCTGTTTGTCAGAGAAAAAAAAGCAACCCGCTTCTCTGCCCCCCTCCCCTTCAATTTATGTAACTGCTAAGACTGACTTTTAAAAGCAATGAAGCTGGTAGAAGGAAAAATACAGGCCTTAAAAAGTCTTATCAACAGGGAGAGCATTAGGCATGTCTCTTGGATTATGGAGAAAAAACTTATTCCTATGGTAACAAATGAACAGTTTAGCAAACAAAAAGTAGTGTATATGTATGTGATGAGTTCTAAATCCTAGAACTAGCATTTGTCATTCACTGCCCATTTGCTTTTCTGCTCACAAAATCTTACATCTTTGCTCATTTAGACACTGCCAGAACAGCTGTCCATTCTATCAGTAGAGAGAGGTTTTTAAAACAGGAGGCAAAGCATCTTACACCCCTATTAGGCCTCTTTTACTGTCATTCATTATAAAGAGCCTTACTGCAAATGAGAATCTGGCACCTTTCTCTTCATAAACGCTGACATATATTAGCAGGTGAAGATAGGAGAAGAGGAGTCGTTTTGATGAGTAGCATAGAAGATAATTAATTAGAGTTGTAATTCAGCAGAAAAGTGTTAAATTTAAACTTCAGAAGAATTATAAAACTTAATGAATTGACCTGGAATGTGCTGAAATTTCTAGCAACTTCCTAATTTTCCTAAATTAAATGACCTAAAATCATGATTAGACATTAAAAAAATTGAATTTGTTGACCTGACCTGTAAGCAGTCAGTAAATAACAAACTGTGGAAGGATTGATAATAGATGTGTATTCTGGGGGAGGAATATGCCTATCTGTGGAAAATACAAATACCTTATTTAATAATTCCTATCCAATGGAGATTACCGTTTTAAATCTGTTTCCACTCGTTTCTAGGGAGACCCAGAGGCTTCAACAGGGGAGCTTCAAATAACATTTTGAATGTAGGAGTTCCCAGTATAAGCGTATAAATCAGGAGATGCCAAATGGGCAGCTTGCTTTCTGCTGGTCTGCTTTCCTGTCTCACTTAACTCCCGTCTGTTTGGGGCTGAGCGTGGTGGCCTGACAAGCAGTCAGTCTGCTGTCACAGGTGTTTAAAGACATGGACTGATGAATATGCTCCATGTAAAGTGTTTCTGATCTTCAGATTTTAATATGTTTTCTAGATACTTAGCAGAGTTCCCTAACCTTACACCACATCTGTAAAAGCAGGGACATTTAGCTTAATGGACTATGAAGCTGGTATAGCTGAACCTGCGAGCACACACAGAGCTCTTACGCAAGCTTCTGAAAACCAAAAAAATTTCCTAAATTAAAAAAAGCTTATTAAAACAGAACCATAAACAACAACAACAAAAAAGATGCTCTGCAGCTCAACTTTGAGGAGCCCAACGTCACTCCCTATTTACAGCTATAAACTCTGATGGATGGCACTGGCCAGCAAAAGGGAATTTGGGCCAGTGTGTGAGTACTGTGACAGGCTTAATCATTACATATGTTTGCTTATTTTATCAATTCCTCACCCACATATGGCTAAAGCAAAATATTCAGGCTTTACAGGAGGCAAAACGAGCTCCATCCGCAGCATCCCCGTAGCTGCCATTCACACTGGATATAATGCAAGAGGTTTTAAACACTGGATTTAAACACTGCCCCCTGCCACCCACACAAGGTGTCCTGTAGCCAGTCATGAACTATTCTGGGCAGGTTCTCAAACTTTTCTACCTGAAACTTTTGGGGATATCTGAAACTTTAGAGGATATGCTGAAATAATTTTCATTAGTGTCTGAAACATTGTGTTTTCTCACACTGATTGAAAGTAAGCTGACTGCTCCCAAAATGCCAGCATTTTTCTTTTACATTGCCATTCTCACTCTGCTGAAATCATGACGTGTTCACCACAGCAGTGAGTGCTGCCAAATGGCATAAGACCACGGGCAGTACAGGAATAAAACTGTATGCCAATCTAATAGATTGGAAAAGCTGCTCAGAGGCTCAGGTGGCTTTATTCAGTAAAAGCTAAAGCAAACAGATCCTGCAATACTGCCTGTTAGGGACCTGGGCGACCTAAGGCAGAAATGCTGCAGACACTCTGAGTCAGTGCTGAAGTTCTGGGCAAGTTTCAGTGTTTGTCAGAATCAGAAAGTCATCTGCCTAATTAAGGATTGATTCTAAACTTTTACTTCCCCTTCATTATTATGCACTGCAAGAGCGTACTACAAACATTCACATCCCGTTATTGGTTCATAATGTGCTGCCATTACTCTGTCGCAGTTGAAATTACCACTGAAACGGCTGTTGGCTTCCAATAACCTACCCCAATGTGAGATTCCACAAGGGAGACACAGTTTATGTGAGGTACCACTAAAAATGTCCCGTAATATGCATAAAAGACCAAATTGCGCATAAAAGAGGGAACGCCATCTGAATGCAGAGCCTTTGCGCTCTCTGCAACAGATGTTTTCTTTCACGCTGCCCAGAAAGAATATATCTTGGGGATTGTTTTAACACAAATATATGTAATTTTCTCTATAAACATTTGTTGGTGCTGCTTGTGGTCTCTACTTTCACACTGACTTCTCTTTAGTTTAGACTGGGATCTGAATACATGGGAAAATACAGGACTCACCCTTTAGAGTGCAAAGACACGCAGATGTCATCCTCTATGGAGCTGCTTCCCACTCTCCTGTCACATGCTGTTGATCAGTGTAATCTCAGTTGCCTGTATGCAGTTGAATTCAGTTCCTGTTGCCTGCAGTGTCTTCTCTGACACCAACATATTGGAGTTCCCTCCTGTCCAGTGCTCACATCAGTCCTTACAACAGATATGCTCTGCTAAATAAACACCGCACACACTCCATTTCCCATCCAGCTCCTCTAAGGCTATCATTACTTATTTGCAACTTTGCCCTTTTTCAAAGTGTTTTAATTATAATTCTCTGTTCCTATTTTTCTCTCTTTGCAGTTGCTATCATGCTGTAACTAAACTCTGATTGAATAATCCTAAAAATATATCCTGAGAACTAAGCCATATTTTAAAGCAAAAGATAACATACTGCTCTAACAGGGACATGCAGTTCAGGCTAACACTTCTTTTCACAAACTATTTATTTATTCATATATAGAATATAGGCAAGTAGCCAATCTATAAGGGGAAAATCTCCATTTATTTTTTCTTTTATCCTTCTCTCTCTGTGATCTGCATCTCACAGTCAATAACTCTTTTACTCCCACCTCATGTCCTGTCAGCTTTCTTCCCTATGCTTTTTAAATGAAAAGGCAGACTTCTTTTTTAAATCCATGCATGATTTTTCATATTTGTTGATGCAAAAGCCTATAGCACTTTTGTTTGACTTTTCAGAAAACTACTCTCTCATTAAAAATCCACTTCTTTGCCATCCATCATATTAAAAAACTTGCATACTTCATAGCATTAACAGTCTTTTCCATTAACAGAAGTAACCTGCAGGCAGAAGTTCTCTGCTTTTTGTTGGTTATTCCTATATGAGGAAAGATTGAAAAGTATGCTACCAAAAAGCTCTGATAAGGATTGGGGACCATTCCACTAATACCATGATGATAGAGTTCTAATCTTTGACTAAAAGTTAGGCTGTGGACATATGACTGAAGGAGTATAAAGAGCCTACTAATGCAAATTGTGTTCTCCATTTCCTAAAGGAGAATTAAGAGCTTCCTATGGTTGCATCCTGACACACTGAAGTCAGCAAGTACTTTAACAGTGAATCTTCTTGAGTCTTAATTACCATGGGGACTCTAGCAGATAGATATAGATAGATATCTATCTAAGATAGATATCTAATATATTTGTGTAGAAGTTATTGTTTTCCCCTTCTTTTGCAATAATATCTGAATTTGGTGATGCTCTTACTTACCAGGTTTAACATTATCAAAATTACATGTCCTTATTTCTTTGGCAGAATTCTAATAATGTGATAAGAAACATTGCTATGAAGTAAAGATTTTTTTGTTATTGCTTTCAGGAGCTGCTGAGGAAAGGAAGATGCCTATTTCCACAAAGTCCTTAAAAGGTTTTAATTTTTTCGTACACAGGGCAAGTGGGCTCTCTGACTAGAACAGCATTTGTGTTTCAATGAAAAATCAGCTAGCTTGTGCCATATTAAAATCAGAAGAAAACAAATGGAATAAGAATGTAGCAGAAACACAAGCCATTTACCATAGCAAAATCATGTTGTAGTCCTATAGGAACTTTGATCTCAAATCATATTAAATCAGAATTAAATTATGTTTCTTATGAGCTTGAACACATTTATGTTAGAAATTACTTAACTTTCAAAAGGTCTCTGGAAGGAAGCAAAATGGTTGAGGACATGCATTTCTTGTTTCTTGCTTTGTGATTAACAGTCATTAATAACATGGAATCAATCTGATTAATGACGTATTGTCTTTGCAAATTTGTTTTCTGTCCTGTAAGGAAAAGGCTGAGGAAGAACTGTGAGAAAGACTATTAAGACAGCACAAGCTTCAATAATGAGACTAAGCAAACTCTATGTCACTTCTGATACAATAAATGAACAAGAGGCATAAAAATTCTTTGTAAAGAAAATGTACCAAAAAAGGCTGTAGACTACAATTTCAGACCAAGACCTTTGGGAATGAAATCTGACCTTAAGGTATCATATGTGACTCAGAGATCCCAGGATTAATGATTTGTCCCTTTCAAATTACGAATTTAGCCAAATACTTTTTAAGTTAAATTTTTTTTGCAGTCAATTGAAATTAGTGGGGACAAGCAACATTACATTTACATTTTGTATCAGATCTTTGCCTTCTAATAAGACTTTGTTGATATAGATAACAAGTACTGCTGAAGCAACAACAGCTTTAGATGGGAACGACCTACCTTTTACTTTGAAAATAACTTGCAGCCCAAAGCTAGCTGAGTTTCTCTCTTTATTGATTCTCTTCGTACTAAGGCTGATAGAAACTGGCATCATGGTTTGATATGACAGTACTTGAGCTCTCATTTTCTCTGCAAGACCGAGAATACTCTGAAATCAAGATAACAGAATCATTAATACAGTGGATCTGCTTGGTACTGGTAGCTCCAATTAGCTGGAAAATTAGCTGGGTCTTCACAGCTAAGACTGCAACCAGGGCCCCATTAGCTCTACTGATTTCCATTTACTCGAGGCTTGAAAAGCCAGTGACTGAAACTGGGCATCTTCAAGAATGGAGGTCTCTTTGTTTTCAACTTTTTGAAATTCTTTATCTTCTGTCCAAGCCCTCCTTTTCTGTCCTAGGACCGATGTTTTTTCATAAGAAGCATTTTATTATAATCTGTTATTTCTGAGAGGTGCACAAGAATATATGTTTCGCCTCAGCTGGCTCTACTGAATTTTATCTAAAATTATCCTCCTGCCATAATATCAGAAAAACTTGACTTCAAGTGTTCTACTGCACATGATGAACATCTTCTATGCTGTCAGCTATTTCCTGTGTTAGATACTCAAATACATTTAAATTCAAAATAGTAATTTTTTCGATTGTAAATACTGGCAAAAGCTGGGGGTTTTTTTAGATATTGGAAAAGAATTAAACTGAAAGTAAAAACATAATGATTTTAAGACACAGTAAAATAAATTCTACTAACTAAACAATTCAGCACAAACAAGCAGGAATTCCGTAGACAAAAACAATTACAGACCTGGGGGTTATGTGTCTTGCCATGGATTTCTTCCCCAACCTTCCATAAACCATTTGCCTAAGATATCAGAAAGTTGCTTAGATTGCATCACTGAACATTTAAAACTCAAGTATTTCTGCAAGACTTGAAAACCTCGTGTGTTCTTTCTATTTTCTTTTTTCCCAGGGAGCCATCTTACATAAGATTACAATAAAATCCTTACTTATCTAGGGCTCCTACATTGCATTAGGAAAATTCATATAAAAGCCTCTCTTTTCTTAACCTGAATGAGAGTTAAGAGAGCTTTACTAAAAAAAAAGGGGAGAAAAAGAAATCAACACATTACATTTGTCACTCTTAATGCTTTGAACTTTTTCTGATGTAAACTTCCATGCTTTTGAGCCAGAACTAGAAACTGCCTATTTTCCTGGTTTTGTGATGGTTTTGGCATGGATGGGTGAGGAAAATGAGCTGATCATAAGCCAACAGCAAAAAAGTTTCAATTTCATGATCTGTCAGTGGAAGAAAAACTTCACCTATTCAAGTTCAAAGCCAGAGAAAATAATACAAAATATCATATTTTAGGTAATGCTGTTAAGGTAAAGAAAAATAGCATGAAGACATTAAAATTAAAGTATATAAAACAAGATGCAACTTCTTTGCTTAAAGGTATAAGGCTGATCTTACTCTAGATTATTTCATCTCTAATACTCTATTGTATTATTTCATTATAATTCTTTAATTTTCCTGTAGAGGATCCTCAGTTTGAACAGCTGGTGAATTCTACAATATAAATTTTTTTCAATTGTAATTTTTCTAATATGGAAACTTTATCTTAGCATAAAAGTATTTATTTGTGAAATACTTTTTGTGAAGCATTTAGTTGCATATTTTGCTGGGTTTAATTCTTTAGTCTATCTGATGCTGTACCTAACTCTTACCCAAAGAAAAGGAAAGAAAATGAGAAAGGCAACAGTGGAAGAAGTGGAAGAAAATTGAGATGATGGTTTGTGTAAAAACTTCTCTCTCTTATGCAATAAATTCACTTGACACCTCTAGATGTAGACTTTAGTAAAAGCAAGTATAAGGTAAATAAATAATAACAAAATAAAATAAAACAAAAAAATAACCCTGAAATATTATAGAAATGTAAGCTTAAAATTCTGTTCCAGAAGCCTATTAAGAACATCTCACAGAACTCACCAATTACATTACCTATCAAAGTGGTTATATTGGAAGAAAATTATTGAAAGTTTCAAAGTCAGTCAGTACAAAGCCAGCAATTTGCAGTTACAGCTAGCATTTAAAAAATAAACATCTTTGATAGTCTTATCTGTATGCATACTGTTTTTTCTTAGGATTGGAGTCACATCCGAGTCATTAAATAAATTTTTTAAAATCTGTGTTTTTTAGTAAATATTAATTTTGCCTGAAGTTTTGAAATTCTGAAAAGAAAAAATTTTAGATGGGAGCTATCTTGTTTCTGAGCTGAGAATGTGGCTCCCAGAAATATCTGTCTTTTCCCTATCTTCCTAACTCTCTCTTCATCATGCAAACATACACATGCACTTGTTCTCTCACAAAACAGCAGCAGACCTACATCTGACACTATATTTTCTTTTTATAACTCTTCAAAAAACATTTGAGATTTACTATATATAAATTTCGGAATGCTTTTCATTATGTCTTAAATTCACCCCAATAGCTATGTTTTTATTTATTATTATTTATGTCTTCAGATGTAATAACAGAGCCCTGAGTTCCCTGGTGCAGAATGTAATGTGCTGCTAAATACTGTTTTAAAGCAAATGCCTTGATCACATAACATTTAGGAAAATAGGTTGTAACCATCCAAAACTAAGATTGATGAAGAGCTTGAGGACATGAAATGATGGTCTAAACAAAGAAAAGGGTTTCCGAAGTCTCAAGGCGATGACCACAGGCGAAGCCATCCAGGTCTGTGGTAACACACCTGAAGCTGCTCTCAGTCCCCGAGAAGCAAGGCATTTTTCATGGGAGATGCTTTAGGAGCCCGTGGAAGGAGTGGAGACAGTTAATTTGCAGGTACCCATTCGGGTGCACTCAGTGTTACTCGTACTGAGATGCTGGCCTGCTTGAATCAGGAATGCTTCCAGCTGGAAGGATTGCTCAAGGCATGGGGTGCAGTCCACAAATGATACTGTGTAGGGATGCAGAACAACCAGCAAACTGCCACCGGCCTTTGTGCTCTGCCCAAGTGAGCAACAGAGAGCAAGCCTTGCTCCCTCAGAAGTGTCCAAAGACAGGAAGGGGCAAGAGGATGCACTCTCCCTTGTGGCATTTTCTGAATGCTTATCACCTCTGAACTGAGAGAAAAACTTTTCTGATTATACTGGTAGAAGCTGACATGCAGAGATAATATGCTGTTGTTCTCCTCTGCACCTAACTGAGAAATCAACACTGATGCAGATGCTGGCAGAGACGTACAAGGGACAGCAGGTTTCCAGCAGAGGAATATTCTGGTTGAAGTTAAAGTACCTTTACTACCTCAGGTCTTTCTTAGGAAATGAAGGAGCAGGTATGGTGATCTGCTTGAGTCGAGAGCTCTTGGAAGCAACTGCATGCTTCTTTGAACCCACAAAACCTTAGGTGGGGGATAGGATATTCTGAGGAATAAATAATCTTGTTATAATTGGCCAGCCCCTTCTATGGGTAAGATAGAGGTTTTCCGGAAAGAATTCCGAGCTCTGCTTTGAAGGACACTTTTGGGCTTTGGCTGCTCATAACTTGCTGTCAGTGGATCTCTTCAGGACACTGCCTTGTCATTTGGAGACACTTTTGCATACCCCCTGCAGAGATTACAAAGCCTCTCTATTGAAAATCCTGGTTTAGAGCTAGTCCAAGAAAGAAACAGGAAAATAAATCTGAATTTCATATATATATGTCTGTTTATTTACTTACATAAAAATATATACTTCAGTTTTGTGTCTGCCATATGCCTCAGTCGTTCACAGTGCTATTCTTCAATATTAGGACCCCCAAAATCTCCCTCTTTTTGTGCCATTCTCCTCTAGGATGACCACCATGTGCCTACCCATGCGCTCGGACCTCCTCCCTGCCATGCCGTCACCTGCTTGCTGAAAAGGCAAAGGAAATATCTATTTGGGAGCTGGAAAAGAGGTGCTCTCAGCCAAGTGATGAAGGCTTACTTGACCATATGTAACCTTTTGTTTTAGACAGTTAAGGGGTTACTAGAAGTCTCTTAAATTCTGTGTGTCTCTGCCCTGCCAAAAGTGTTTTTTTTAGAAATCTTCCTGGGGAGGACTCTCCACTGCATAGAGTTTTGAAAGATGAAACATTTTTGTGGATCCGGGGATTTTTTTTCCCCCATTTCTGTTACTAGCTTGAACAAATCTAGCAGTCAGGGACTCAAGAAGTGAACCAGAAAAAGAACACTCCCTGATCACTATTGCTACAACATATTTATTCAAAAAATAACACCCTAGCATTTGCGAGCAATGAGATACATGGCTATGGGGAATGCCCTCATTTTTGGAATGGCTCTGACATTATAACAACAGTAATCTGGTGTGAACCAGGACCATTAAAATGTCAAGAAACTAACTGTCTTTGGAGGGCTGTGAGGGTAGATTTATTTTATTGGTTTTCCACACAAGAGATCGGAGGAAACAAAAAATCCACCAGCTCTAGGGAGATTCACGGGACAAATATGGCTCAGAGTACTTGAAGAATTCCTAATATTGTCAAAAAAATTTAAAGCCATCCTTCAAAGAGTATTTTTTTGGGAGGTAAATTTTGTAAATCCTCAATATCCACAGTACATGGCTTAATATTTTTAGTAAAAAATGTGCAGAAATAAACACACACTCACATATATGTTTAACATGCATATGTTTAACTTTAGTGACTATTATGGTAGATTTCTCATACAACTAATCTAAGCTTTTTAATGCACAGTTCACCGAGATGGAAAAGATTATATTAAGTCCCGAAGAAACTTTGTTATCTAAAAAATCGCTAATAACTGTGCCCTTTGCTCCAGGATAGTATTTATGACAAAAATGTAAAATCCTCAGTGCTGACTATTCTCCTTCTAGACATATATTATTATAACTTCATTTTAATATATTCTGGCATCTTGAGTATCTTAAATCAAGATGTATCTTAGTCTAAACTATGTATGAACAGCTCAACAGGATCACAACTAAACCCATCCAGTCTGATGCCCCGTGCTGGAAAGTGGTTAGAAATTGGTGCCTCAGGAAACAGTGTAGGAAACAGAGCATCCTCATCCTTAAAACCCCTCCCACAACTGAGTCTTGGCAGCTGTGGGATTCCCTGGCCTAAGTGAAGGATTGTTACGTTTAATAGGCGCTCATACATCTATTCTCCAGGACAGCCCATTAACCAATTCAGATATATATAGTTCTGCAACATCCTATAGCAGCACACTTCCAAACATCAAAAAGTTAATTTGTCATCTCGAAGCTGGGTCCATGGCCCTGATTTAGGCACCTTGGCTCCCTTTTGTAAAATGGAAAAAAAAAGTTTAAAGGATAGGCTCTCTTTTGCATGCAGGATTTCTATGCATGTCTTTGCTTTCTATCAAATGGGAAGGCTGCTGTTTTTCTCCTGAGCCCTGAGGACCTAGGATAACAGGAAGGAAGAGGCATCTAAACACCTTAGGCTAGGAGGTGGCCAAGATCCTTTCAGGTTTACAAGATTATGAGGGGCCTCTTTACAGTTTCATTACAACAGACGAAAGTCTCTGAGGCCTTAACACCAAACCACTGGCATCTGGAATGAGGAGAGGGAGAAAGAAGATGTCTATAAAAAAAGGGGGCATGCTGTGACCATAAAAATCTAGGAAAACCATGCTATGTGGAAAGGGCCAAGCCATGGAGCAAGTCCAGAGAAAGGCCACCAAGATGATTAGAGGGATGGAGCTCTTCTCCTATCAGGAAAGGTTGAGAGAATTGGGATTGTTCAGCCTGGAGAAGAGAAGGCTCCAGGGCAACTTAATTTCAGGCTTGCCTACAAGAAAGATGGAGAGGGACTGTTTACAAGACCATGTAGTGACAGGACGAAGGGGAATGGATTCAAACTGAAAGATGGCAGGTTTAGAATAGGTATTAGGAAAAAAAAACTTACTGTGAGTGTAGTAAGAACAGGTTGCTCATAGAAGTTGTGGGTGCCCCATCCCTGGAAATGTTCAAGGCCATGTTGGAAGGAGCTCTGAGCAACCTGGTCTAATGCAAGGTGTCCCTGCTCACCACAGGTGGGTTGGATATTTAAAGTCCTCCCAGGCCAGACCATTCTATGATTCTATGTGAAGCAGAGATTTGACTACTGGAGACAGCATGCAGTTGGAGGACATTATCAGCACTAAGTGGATGAAGGCTTTTATCTAGGCAAGTCATCAGGGCAGAAAAGAGGCTTGCTGAGTCTGCGGCAACATTCACATGCACAAGAGGGTCTGGAATGCTTTGAAAGCAAAATTGAGGTCTATGCACAGATCTTTCTGAAAGCTGAGAAAGATTGGTTCACTGTCTCTTATTTCTTATAATTTCGAAGAACTGGGTTAATGAGGAACATGACCATATATTCTGGTGACCCCCTTGCACAGCTGATACAGTATTGTACTCAAAATGGCTGTGTGCAACTGGTTTATGAAATCTGAGCAGGAGATGGATAAAGGCACAATTAGGTAGGTGATATAAAGTATGAATGAAAGTGGGCTAAACTTAGAGTGTTAGTTAGATGTGAAGCATCATGTTAGTGAAAAAAGGAAACAAATCTATGCAAGGTGTGAAAAGGTATAACAATTTTGTAAATTCATTAGACTGCACTTGGGGGAAGGGGTTGCTCTAGTAATGGGGAGTTGGCTGCTTTTTTCTGTTTTTTTTTTCAAAAGATGATACACTTGTTTTAGTTCATGACTTGCTTTGAAATTTGTATTTATAGTAAGCCTTTTCCATTCAGTTTTTGGGGTAATTTTTTTGCTTTTTTTGGTCTATAATTTTAATTGGACATTCAATAATACAAAATATAACAGAAATTATTGCAAAAGGTGTGAAGGGATAAACTAGAACAAGCTAAAATAAAGGGTAGCTTCAATATTTCCCTAGAAGCACTGGGGTGTATTCTCTATAATGAGTCTTCCGGTATCTGTGACAAGTCTTCATCTCAACTAGAGAGTAAAAATAGATCACGTAGTGTTCCTCTTTCTTCTCATCAAGTTTCACATAAACAAACAACAAAACAACAATTGAATCCATTGTAAATCTTATATAGAATCTGCACCTTTTTTAAGCATGCTGCAAAGGAAAGTAATTAAATTTAAGATAAGTTTAAGGAAAGTAATTAAATGGAAGATGCGGCATCTAATTAAGATGTATAGTATATTAGTCACTTAATTTCTCAGGTTATTAATTGCTATAAAATGAATGCCTATATGAATCAACCTTTCAAGCTTCTGGCTTTAATGGCAATTCAAAGCCCTTGACATTTCTATAATGTGCTCAGTGCTGCAGAGGATCAAGTTCCTAAAAGAAAAGGAAGCATTTTTTTCATTTTACTTAAGGTCAAAGTAATAAACATCCAGCTTCTCAGAGACATGTCAAATGTACATATGGATGCATGAAACCATAATGTGATCTTCCACTACAATTAAACCAATGATGCAGAAAAATACCCCTGTAGATTCCTACTGGTTTGGATTGAGTTTTGTGTCCATTAGTCTATGTAAGTAATGCAGAAATTAGAATGTTTATTTTGATGACCAAGATGTACCAAATCAGGTAATGCTCCGCGTGACTGTTTTATATCTTAATCTAATCTTGGTGAACCTAATCTGGTTTTATCTGTCAATGTAATTGGGAGCAACTCCAATGATGTTGACAGTTACACCTTTAAAAAGCTGGCATAAAAGATACTGGAATCTGGAAAACTTATATTTATGCTGTATGAGTCTCTCTCGGAATTTCTTGTGGCTAAAACTTGCCTATGAAAATTAATGTATGCTTTCAAATTACTTCAGCTGGAGCAGGATTGGACCATTGAAAAACTGTGTTAGTACACTCCCCAGTGATGCTCATACTCCAGTAAACTCCATTAGTAAAACTAATTTTATTCTAAACACTTAAAACACAGCATTTAGGTAGGAAAAAAGTACCATCAATCACTTGGTGTTATCCCACAGACAACACTACACACATCAGTGATGTGCTCAGAAGGCGAGAAGACCCAGATGAATTGGTAGTTTGTTGGCTTTTTTCACTTTATAAACTAAAGTGCTACAGAGTTATAAAACACTATGTAGCTATCATTTTTACTGTTAAACTCAGGCATATAAAATGACCTTTAAAGAAAACATCAAGACTAAACAACAAAGAAAAAATTTACATAATTGTACAGGGAAATGTAGGAAACTAGCCCCAAAAGAATAAAAGTTTAGTATGATAGACTTATGATTAACAGCCAGTCATCAAACTTTAATTTATTTGTTTTGTCTATAGACTGATGTTGGTTTTGAAATTTTGCTTGTATAAGATAGAAAGAGCTCTATTTATCTCATCCCATGATTCGGGTTTTTAGTAACAGAAATGGAGTGACTCAAGGTTCTAAAAGAAACATGCTAAAGGGAATATAATTGATACTACCTCTTAATATATTGACTTTCCTTGAGAAGGGTAAGTAGCCTTGGCTACCTAATTTTCTGAATTCATAAGACATGCCTAATAATCAAGAACCATCTTTAAAATATCTGAAAATTATGAGAAAACAATTATTTTCTGAATTATTCTCAGCAACCAGAATGGCCAGTGGCCATTCAGTTGCCATCTATTGAGTAATATAGATTATGTGAAGTTCTGGAGAAATGGCCGAAAACAGAAATCATGCAAGATAGTGTATAATAATAAACATAACAAAATTTACTGAATGAAAACAACAGTTTGGAAATTAGAAATCACAGCAAAAGGCTCAGTTTAGTATGTTAATTGTTTTCTGCCTAGCTTCTGAAATAATTAAAATTATATCTCTTCTGTTTTCACATTTATCTTGACACAGTATGTTGACTGTGCTTCTTACGAATACAATGTCATTAAAGGTAATATTACTAGATATTAAAGCAAGAAGAAATGGGTGCATCTTTTTTTGTTACCAATGCCATAGAATTTTATCAAGCAGTTCTTGCATCTAGCTCAAGAAGTTACATATTGTAATCTACAGAAAGACTTAATACCAATTTAAGAACTCAAAGTAATGATAAAGCCATGGCTTCCTTGAAACAATGTTATTAGTTAGGGTAGGAAAAAGCTTTTTGTTTTTTTAGGAAAGAGAAAGAATTCTTACTGATATGTATGCAGCTTAGGGCTATTTGAGCCATTCTTAGAAGCTGAGACACTTAAAGACTAGAGATGATCATTATTGTTGAACTTGTTGAACAGAATGTAGTAATTTTCATTTTCTCTAATAATAGCATCAAGTCTAAGTAGGTCTTCTGTCTGTATTACGTTGCATTACTCTGGAAATTATTCTCATTTGTGCCCAGTGAACTTGATAAGGTAATATGGAAAGAATTTCATTCTGTTCAGTTGGCATTCATGTCATAAAAGAGAATCAATCCACCAGGATCAGTTCACCTGCATTTTTCCTTCAGAGCACTAAGTCTTGATGAAGCAGGTGTAAGTAAGAGGAAGTTAAGGTCTTCTTTCACTTCAGTCTTTTAAAATACTTTTTTCAACATTTTTTTTTCTGTTCAGCCACAGCCAATGAGAATTTTCTTCAACAGCTCTGAAGAAAACAACAGAAATATCTTTATGACTCCAGCAAAATTATTCTTTTCATGAAATAAAAATAGCATCCCACTTCCTTTCTTCTCTTCAGACCTTGTTTATTTACAACTTAATGTCAGTAACTGCAATAACTTAACCTTTGGCAGGGTTCTAATGGACTAGAAATTAAGCAGCAAGGTTTTAATTGGCCTCTGAGTGGAGTAGTGCTGGGCACTGCACAGCTGAGCTGCTGTGCAGCGTATGTAGGAGAAAGGCATTCCATTTGGATGTTTGCAACAACGTGCTGTGGGCTGCGCATCTGCAATGCATTATTGATCAAACAGTTGTTATAAATAGGAGCATTGAGTTTTGCTACCAGCACTAACCCTCAGATCTCTGAAAGCCGAGATGTGATTAATGTATTCATATAGCAAACATAAACTACGAGTAGGAAACTGCCCAGAAACAGCAGTGTAAGAAAAAAAATAAAAATCACCAAGATAAAACTCATTAGGAATTACAGTATTTATTAGATTAGATAGCTTTCATGACACATGTGCCTCTCCCCAACATGCCCTTCTTCCGTCAGCATTCAAAACCTCATTACAATTTTGCCAAAACAAGTCAGTTCTCAGTTTGATCAGAGAAAGAAAATCATGTGATTCCACTAAATCTTCTGACAGTTCTGCTGTCAGGGCTGTCAGGCTGGGTTACGTACTTTACGCTAAATGAAGCAGGATACAGTAGTATAGAAGGACCTGTAAGGGTGTCTTCACAACAATGATTTATTTTTTTTTGCTTCAAGTATTCATTTGAGCTGTCAGATGATGCAAGGTTATTGCTGTTTCTTACTATTTATTGCTGGTATTATTACCATCATGCCTCAGAGTAGCCATGGACTATGATCCAATTGTTCTTGCTGCCACACACACTATTCTGCCGAGGAACCTGTAACTGAGAGTGTGTTCAGAGAGCTATCAAAGGTGGGACTGCAGCAAGCTTTACTTGCTCTCATGTGGGTGCCAGGAGCAGTGAAATCACCAGAGCATGCACTGTGGCTGCCTCAGTCCATTCCCCATGGGATCTTAGGATCTTTTTCCTTTTTGGTCTTCTGCTGCTCCCACTGCAGTCTGTGGTACAATAGTGATGGGGGCAGCTTGATGATTGCACAGCAACATGACAGAGAAGCTACAGGACAAAGTGAAAGTGAGATAGGCAGGCAGGCAGGAGGAAGCAGTGAGGCCCTGTATGAGATGCACAGTGGTCACAGGACACCAGCTGCATATCTGGTAATGATTCCATTTGAGGTTTCATGGGAAAAGGAGGAGATTTTGAAAAGAAGTAGTTATGCTTGCAGAGTTCTGCAAGTGGAGAAAACCAAACTGTATTCACTGAATGAAGATATCAAATTGGATCAGTAAGAGGGAAAAGCTTTTGAAAAGAATAGAACAACCCAGAGAGGTTAGAAGCTAAGGATGATCTATCCAAAGAAATGGCCCAGGAATATGAGTTTTTCAAAAGCTGCAGTAACTTTACATAAGAAAGAAGAGAGCAATGACAAAACTTACCATTGGAACCCAGCCTATTTCCAATATATTTTCTCCTACTGAACGTCTTAGATGGATAACGTATCCATGTTCTGGAAAATTAAATAGCAGCCTCTGTTTCATGGTTATGAAGGACTACAAGGAGGATAGACTAGTTTTTATCCATGAAAGAGCTAAACTTCTTCGCCTCTATTATTCTGTACACTTGCAGAGACACTGACTTTTGGACAAGCCAGAAGTCTCTCAGAGCCTTGCTGCAGAACAGTAAGATTCAGAGGAATATCAAGCAAGTGAAAAAGAAATATTAGACTTACAATATTTTTACCTCAGTATTGGAAAAATTTTTCTGCCTTAGGAAGTATTTATACTTAGTATACAAATACCTACATAAGCCTACTATAGTTACTGGTAATTTTTCTTTCTAAGTAGTCATTATAATATCAAAATTCAAGCTTTTTTTTTTTAGCTGATCTTCCTTGACAAGGGCTAAAGTGCTATTAATATTCTATAAATATGTTCAAAATAGCAGAAGACTTAATTAAAAAGAAACAGAAAGTCTAGTTCTAAAAGGGCTGTTTGAAAGAATTTCAGCATTTTGTTAAAGTATCCATGGATATCCACTTTGAAAAATTTAAATGAATGAAATCTGGCAAATACAGAATAAAAACAAGCAGGAAAAGGGAAAAGATCTTTAGATAAAGTAGTAAGATATGTTTTGTTACTATATTATACTACATATTAGTAAATTGTCCAAATCTGTTTAACAACCTGAGAAGTCTTTTTCTTCAATAGGAAATCTTCAGGACCAGCTGAAAAGAGGTGCAAGATAGAGCAATTGGAAAACCTCCTGTGTTCTGCGTATTGTAATGATATGTGGAAAGTAAAGGAGATACGAAAACCTGGGTTTAAGGACATCTGTCTTGTGAGAATAAACTGTTAACACAAAAGAAAAAAAACCCATAAAAATAATAATACAAATTAACATAACACAGAATACATTAATACATAGAAATAATTAAGATAATAATAACTTATAAACACCCAGGTACACTAATGATCCAGAGATAACAGATGATAACAAAAGATGGATCGCTCAAGTCAGTGACTGACAGGGCCTTGGAGGAACCACTCAAGCACAGCTTGGAAGGTTTTTGGCCAGACTTTGTAAGTGATAAGAAAAGAGAAAACTACTGTGGGTCTTATGGGAATGAGACTCTAAAATCCCTCTAAGGAAGTCTCTCCCATCTTTACTTACTTATTTTTGCACAAGCTCCAAAGCAGACTGCACTAAGACAAATTCTGAGTTTAAAGAAACATTATTTGGTTTGTTTCTTTGGTAAGGCACACGGTCTGTATAACACAACATTTATAACAAGTAAAACCCAATAGGCAGAAACTAGAAACAATTTCATTGATCCAACAGTGGTTATCTTTGCTGAGAACACCATTGTTTCATTACAAATCATAATATGTAAGGCTTTTTCGTAATTAAAGAACATTTTTATTTTCCTAGATTGGTGACTTGATGGAAAAGTTGTACTCTCTCTTAAGGAAACTATCTGCTTTAGGGAATGCCTTTAAATATATCAAAATGGAGGGATCATTACCTTGTCTGCGGCTCATTTGCAATATAATCTCATTTTGGCTCCAACCATCACTGAATGGTAATGGATATTGATCAGTTGTTTTAGCAGTGGAATAACAGCTTCAATTTAATGACTGTGTAATAACATTATAATGGCTATGACTGTGAGCAGAAAATGTTCATTATTTCACAAGCCTTACAAGGCAGCATTAGAGCTTTTAATGTATTTTTGTATGATTTAATTGTGCACCAGGTTGTACTTTTATAAGTGGAACAACAATAGTACACAGAGGATTACAGGGTGTTTTTAATGTAAAATATGTACAACTTATGCAAATAGAGCTGATCACATATCCATTTTTATTTCTGGAAACCTGTATATTTTAAATAAAGCTAAAAAATTTAATTTTTTTTCAATGGTACGAGGTATTATAAATGTAATCTCAGCAGAAGCAAATGTAAGTGGCTGTGTCCTTTCAGCTGACATGCCTGCTTCCAGGCAGCAGGACTAACCACTGGATTAGAAAAAATTAAAGAGAACTATCAGACATGTTAAAAATCAGTTTCCAAATCTACCCGATCAGACAAGCAGACATCAAGTGGAAGTCTTTTTTTAGTTCACTAATGTACCAAGCTTCATTAATCACAATTTGCAGCTGTGTTCCAAAACACCTTCTCATGCTTCTTTTTTTTTCTTTTTCTTTTTCACAAGATTTCTTTAATTTCATCCTTTCCTAGTTGCACATCTTGGAAACATATCCCATATATCTTTCACTACTGAGAAATGCCAGCATTTTTGACGCGGTTTAAATTCAGTTATTACCTTGACACCATGTAAATTACTACTTTAGTGAAATAATTTTTATTTTGCGTGTAACTTCACACTTTAAAAAAAATTTCCATTCAACATTGGAACAGAAAATATTGAATTGTTGTCTAATCAACCAAAATAGTGAGAAATAAACAATTTTGAGTTTATACCCAATATTATAATTTCCATTATATGTATATCTGGAGAAAAACATTTTGCTTCATTTAGAAAGTGCAAAAGTAAATCTTACCTTTAAAAAAGTCAAACTACTACCATGTAGTATTATTTGGAAAAATATTTGCTGAAATGGAGCTGTGGAAACTATTTAAGTGAGTCTAATGTGATCTTCAAAACATTACCCTGAAAAAACATGAAAAAGCTAAAATTTTTTTATAGTTGAATAAGCAAATGTAGTTTATTCTTAGAGTTACTCAAATGTTTGAGGAAATCTACATTTTTTTTACATTGAAAAATGATTGAAACTCATGATGAGGGGAAGTGAGCTTCCCTAGTCTTACCTGAGAAATAACTGCTTTATTTTTCTGTTACACGATTTAATCACAAATCTGTCTTGTTTTAGTGGAGTAACAACTGCTCTGACCTACAAAACTGCAGGGTTGTATTTCTGTTCAGTAATTCTAAACCTCTGAAATAGTTTTCATCAGTTTCAGAAGATACTGAGCTTGAGTGTGTCTCCCAGCTTCCTGGCAGTTTTTATGGAGGCACATAGCTCCATCTTCATACAACTAATTGTAGGCTTAGAACCACAGTTTTAAACTCATTAAACCTTTGAAAAAAATTATTATGGTTTTAAATTTATCATAATTTTAAAGCATAATTTTTAGGAAAATAATCTACATCTAAATTCTCACTTTTCTCAAAACTTTATTCCTTAACATGTTCTGCTTGTCAAACACTCATGCAATAGCTCAGTAGAGAAAGCAAGAGCACATTTTAGAAGAATTGTGAGGATGAAAAGACCAAGCTTATCTTATTTGTTTCATCAGCATGTACACATAATACTTTCTAGCCAGTGCTGTAAAATATGCTATCATAGCCCACCACCACTCTGTTGGAAAGTGGAGTAGATATACTATCAACCACATCAGACATTAGTATGCTACATATCCCATCTCCTGCAAAATTGGTTTGACACGCACAATTATCTGTCTAGATGCATTGAGTGTGCCAGAACCTTCCATTATCAGAAATAAGGCTACTTTCCATTTGCTTTCCTACAAATACCATGTATATGGATTAAATCTTTCTTAGATGCTTTGAGTTTCCAGAGAATTGAAGAGAGAATTTATCTTTAGTGTTCTTCCATGCTATTATTATTGTTCATTTGATTTTACTCCTAACTCTGTGTGTTGTTCACAGTCTCTTTGAGCCCAAACTGCAAGAAATTGATCCAGTTTATTTTGGAGCATGAGACTAATTTAACAGGCTATATCAACTTTTTACATATTCCAGAGCAGCTTCATTTGAACAGCTAAAGCACTTACATTCCTAACACGCAGGCATCAGAAGTACACATGGAACTTTTCATTTCAATAACTTAAGCAGAAAAAATACGGTTTATTTGTAAACCATATCTACAGCATGAAACATTAGCTTTAAATTGTACATCTTTAACACTAAAAACAGAGTTTTTGCAATTCTGCCTTTCATGCTTAAAGATATGATTTATACTATTCATCCCAGCAAAACACCATTATCTGTCTGTATTTAGTAACTTGCTGATATTTGCCCTACCTCACTAAATTCCAGCCAGTGTTTGCTTGCAGCCATTCTCATTTCAGATGTCAGTGTAGTAGTAACAGCTCATTTTAGCAGGCGGCACAGCGTTCCTTAAATGTATTCAGGATCTCTGGCATAATTTATTCATAAATTAACTCTATGAACCTTGCTTTCACATACTGATCAGCTCTTACTTTAATTTCACACATTGATGAGCACTGCTTGGGTAAGTGTAAAACACTTCTAAAAATAGTTAGAGAGGATATAACAGGACAGGAAAGCATCTTGTTAACTGCAAGTAAAGACCAAACTCACCAGAGCTGGGGATCTGGTGTCTGTCTGGTAAAAGCAACATATTAGGTACAACTGATAGCACTTCAGTACTTCTTCTGTCATTTCTGGTTTTGATCAGTCTGAGGTAGTATGAATGATCACACCATTGTAGTAATGAATCAATAAAGATGTCTTTCAACAGATGGAGTATACTTTCTGACCCCTATGGTTATTATTTAATATTATATGTTCTTATTGTTTGAGATCTTTGATATGCTCTCGACTATGGTTGTATTGCTTAGTAACCTTATATATAACTGTGTAGTAATTGGTTGTGTTATTAATATATTTAGGAGCCAATGATCAGCACTATGACAAGCCAATAGCATTTAATATATCTGGTTTTGTCAGAATGTAATAAACATAGGCTATTGCTGTAAGTTAAAACAGGGCTACAGCCTTTGCCTCCCTGAGCAGCTGAGCAGATCACTTTTTCCATGGGCAGCTGCATCACCTAAACTCAGAGTAATCAGTCAGTGCTGAGCCGCGTGAGTAGTCAAGGCCTAGCCCTCATGGAATAGCAGCAATTTGTCTTACAAACAAACAAACAAGCAAAAGAAACCCAAATACACAAATAGAACAACACACTGTAATGGCTCAAAGAAAAATTTCAGGTAGAAAATAAACTGGAGGTCCAAGTAGGTTGCTTGCTTTTGGAGAGAATAGTTAAATAAATCTAGCCTTTGCATGTATAGCTTTCATCACGATGCTATTATTTTATATTATGTTATATAATAAACAACTTTGGGATGTATATGAAAACAGTAATGAAGACAAGGCGGGAAATTTGTCACTAGGTAAGTGATAACCTTATATTTACCATTTTAAATTTCCTTTTCTTAGCATAAAGAATTTTCTATTTGGCTTTCTCCTGGGAACAAGTAGACAAAATAAACTCAGAATTGTGCCTCTTTTTTTTTTTCCTCTAAGTCTAAGCTGTATTCTCTGTTCACTCCAATTCCTGGCTTTAATTTCTGAAAAATAATTATTCACCACTCTGTCAGGTTCCCATTTTGCTCAAAAACCATGGTTTCAACACAATGGGTTTTAAAAGCTGTCTTGCAAACAAAGCTCAGCATTTAAGTTGAGCAGATACATGTGAATCTAGAAAGTTTCATTCTCTGAATTTATTTTTCATTCTGTGTAATAGGACCAGTATTAAACAGAAAAGCAACTTCATGTGGAGCTTTCCGCTGGAGCATGTTGATGCCAAGCCTGGGAAGTGCTGGGAGCCACAGAGGAAGAAGTTATTTTTAATTATTTTTGCTTCATATACGTCAACCTAATTTCCACTAAAGCTGATGGAAAATCTTTTATATTGCAAGGGAGTTAAAGATCCTTGATCACTTGGGCAGTTTTGAAAATGTTAGAAATTATCTCTCTGGTTATTTTCGTTATTTTTTCCTAGTCTTGCTAGCAGCTAGAATTACTAGTTATCTAATGTTTGGTCTTGAGATTTTGAGCAGGGCTTTACTTTTAAATGTAAATGTGGAAATTTTAGTCACCCTTTCTTAAAAAGTAGACCTTCATGGTTACTCTTACTTTCTTTTTTTTCCACGTAAAATTAAAGTTATCCTCTTCATTCTCCTTAATTTGGTTCCAGACATGATCATAAGACTGGTGCACCTCTTCTGTGAGGAAAGGTTGAGAGAGTTGGAACTGTTCAGCCTGGAAAAGAGAAGGCTCTGGAGAAACCTCATTGCAGCCCTTCTGTGCTAAAATGGGGTTTACGAGAAAGAAGGGAACAGACTTTTTAGCAGGGCCTATTGCAATACAACAAGAGGCAATGATTTTAAACTGAGGGAGGGTCAATTTAGATACAACACAAAAAAAGTTTTTTGCATGTTTCACAAAAATGAAGTTTCTAGGAACAGGTTCCCTGTAGAGGTGGAAACATTCCATTCCTGGACACATTCAAGGTTATATTGGAGGGGGCTCTGAACAATCGGATTTAGCTGAAGATGTCCCAGCCCATGGCAGGGGGCTAGGACCAGATGACCTTTAAAGGTCCCTTCCAATTTAAACTATTCTATGAGGATTATATTATAATTATAAAGCTATTATAAAGTATATTATATTATAAAGTTATAATTATTGCTTCAGGATTTACAATCCCGTTCTGCCATTTTGATGGTCTCTCCAGCCTGACTCCTTCTTATGTTATTCATCTGTTTATCTCCTCTCAATGAAGGCAGGAGGTATGTTGTGTGATTTATGAGCTGCAGTTTAATTAGAAAGCACAACGCACAGCAGAAAATATAAATATTTGAGTTGAATTTTTTTGGCTTTCAGATAAAGTATTTCATATTCTCATACAAAATTTTAAATGTTTCATTTCTCAGTTACTTGATTTTCTAACATAATATATATTTTTTTTTTTTTTTGGCAGAAAATGCTGTTTTGTACTGGGAAAGAAATTTAACAGGATTCTATTGACCAGCCTTGATCATTAGCTATTATACATGCATGTCTTACATGACTGAAGGGAAGTAATATTCTTTCCTTCTGCTTCAAATTGTCTATCTATTTGTTTTGTTATTTTTTTTTAGGAATCAAAATTCTCAGAGAAATCTATGAAATTTTACACATAAACCTGGAGTAAAAAGCAGCTCCAAGTATCTGCCTAAATAATTCTCTGCTTTACGCTGGAGAAGGAAGTTCAGTTTATTGATGTTTATCTACTGTGCCTGTTTAAAGTACAGGTTTAAACATTCTTATTTATGGATTCCAAAATGTATTTTAAAATATCTCAGCTTTCTTTTCAGTGATGGATCTCAGCTCCTGGTGCTTGGATATCTTTATCCCCTCCCCTTCCACTTTCACGCTTATACTCCTCAGCAGTCCTCTGTCTCTGCCCTGCTGCTATAAAGCCACTGTCACTTCTCTTCTGCTTTCTCAGGTGAACATGGAGAACAGACAGCTGAGCGGTGCTTCTAATTGCAATATTTAGTCAATTCCTCTGGTTGCAGTAAAAAAAAGCAGTGCAATGAAGCCTCCCTTGATACAAAAGAAAATAATGCACTGTGCCTCCTTGGTACTGTCTTTATCCCAAGTGAAGCCAGAGTGGATGAATAATTCGTTCAGGAGCCAGAGGGACTCTGATAGGCACTTGCTTAGGAAAACAGGTGATCATCTTGAAAAAGAACTGAAAACTGAAGTGCTGAAGCTACTCACTTTGTTCCCATGATGTGCATGTATCTGTATTGAAAACAAGTACTTATATCAAATAAATAGGATGTATGTTGATTTAGCAATGTTTATTTTTCTCAAATGCAAAATTTTAGTCAGTGGTCTAATTATTGTGCTTCTCAGTCTTTTAGAAATTTTTTAGACACTGTATAATTTGCTTGTTTTACAAAAAGACAAGTGTTACAGCAAAATAAGAAAAAAATACAGTTGTTGTGTATATATGAACGTGTGAGAAGCTCTCACAGTAGATACAGGCTGTCTTTTATAGCCTTAATTATATCGTCACTAGAAAATCAGTTGCTGTGTATCTAAATTCATTTGCACACATTATGTTTCTCACCCCTGAGGAGTAATATGGCATATAACTACATCTGAAAACTAAACTAGTGAAATTTATGTCGTGCTGGTGTTTATTTTGTTGTAAAATTGACTTTCAACAAGCAATCCAATATCCAGTAAAGGGCTCTGATCAGGCAGGCTCATAATGTCATTAAATGCTGCATTTGTTAATGGCTGCAAATATTTTCTTTCCTGCTACTTTAGGGTGTCAAAAAGCTTCTTCATGGCAGTGGAAATGAGCTACACATGAGTGCATACATATGGTAGTGAAGTAATTCAGCCATTGCTCTTCCTCTTCAAACTGAAAGAAAAATGACAGCAAGGACAAAAATGACAGAGAGATCACAGACACCCCTCGGCCTGGTGGGCATCAATCTCTGGAATAGTTTTCTGAAGAATCAGATGGAAGTTGGATTTTTGAACCATTGAAAACATAATGTCTTGAAGTAGTGAAGAACAAAGCAATCTTGACTTCCCATGGACAGTGATTCTAAGGCTTAGGTCTAAGATCCAGAAAGCATTCCTCAGACCCTGCTGACCTTCCCAATATTGATCAGGTGTTACTTAAGTGGTGGTAACTTCCCATACAGAAACAACCCAGTGTTAAATTTCTGTGTTAAACAGCTGTGTCAAACCCAGAGCTAAACTACCGTGGGACTGTGTCCATTCCCTCTTGACTGACTGCAATTCTCTGTCATGACAAGAAAGGAGATGGTTTTCAGCTTCTTCAGGTGTGTTCTTTGTAGTCTGTTTTCCTGTCTGGCACTAGTTCAACATTGTTCTTCAGCTGCAGCACAAGCAGGTGATTCCTTATGGAAAGAAATCTGTTTCCAGCAACCCCCACTGAGAGAGGTGAAGGTGCTTTGTTACAACAATACCTTTTGGGACCAAAGGTGCGGAAATCAACCAAATGAGCTTCAGACTGAGATTTGAATAGCAGCATTTGAATATTCCCTATGGTATAACAGGATCAGCAGCTTGTTTTAATATCTTTATACTTTAAGCCATAGCATTGCTCAAAAGTGGAAAAAAGCCACATAGCGTTTCGAAGGAAAAAGCTTATGTGGGATGTGTGAGTGAAACAAAGGTTAGGATTTGTTAGCTGTGCAGTTGCGAAAGGAGTCCAGATGGAATTTTACTTGCCAGGAGGCCACCTTGACATTAACTCTTGCTGGTAACTTCCATTGCAAGTTTAGAGAATTTTGCACCACTGTAAAGCCAGTGAAGCCCATAACCTTCCTTTGCACATTTTTCTTTAATATGGGAATGCATTCTGAGGTAAATTAGAAGTAAAATCTATCTCCATCTTCTGAGATACTACCTGCGAAATCAATGCTAAAAGCAACACTGGAAGGATGCAAATTTTGTTGTAGAGTCCAAATTTTTTCCTACTTCTTGATTCTTTTTCCATAATTTACTTATTGTTCCTGAATCTTAACCATGGGATGTAAATTTCTGCTCTTTATAGTATGCTTTCCCAAATTCTATCATGACCTATTGCTAATTTATGTGTAAACCAGATGAGAGATGACTAAGACCAATTGAGTAAAAAAAAAAATGTGGAAGACTAATGTCAAGGGAATTAATTTCAAATCTGTGAAAGTGCAAACTCTGTCAGATGCCCAAGCAGTCACAAAGAGCTTGCTATCAAAAGAAACGGAGTCTCTAACATGAAGTGCAGAACTCCAGTATGTATTAGTATTTTAATTAGTGTTATTGCAGGAATAGATTAATCTTACAGAGACCAGAATCTGTCCATTCCAAAAGACACCAAAATTGCTGTAAGAGAAAGTTAATGAAATGATAAAAATTTGGATAGGAGTTAATTTGATGTTTCTTGAATTAAATACTTGGGGCCAGTCTTATCTCAACCATAGAAAATTACAAGTATATTTCTTCAATTACTCTGGTTTTGCTGGTTTTTGAAGGGACTTAAGCCCTTCCCACAGCCTAAATCTTTCTGATTCTGTAGCCATATAAGAGTTAGTACTGGGTGCAGAGACCCAAAAAGGATTGAACTGGGGTGGTCCTGCTCAGTTTCTATACCTATTTGCTGTGGATTTTTACAGTACTTCTTTTTCTTGCAAGGAGCAGTTGGATTGCACAACCATTTTAAGCAAACCAGAGCAGAGGGAGATCATTGTGAACGTCATGAGGCAGGTAGGGAAAATACAAAAAGAGCATAACCACTACTAACAAAGCTGTTTGGTGGGAGGAAAGTGGGTTTCTGGGCATTTAGTTTTGGGGTATTTTGTTTTTATTTTCTTTGTGTCTTTGTTTGGTTTTCTTGTTAGTTTTGGGTTTTTGTTTGTTTTTAATTATTGAATTGTTTGCCTCAGACATCAGACACCTGTCTATCAGATAAGATGTAAAAAAATGAGAACATACGAGGCAAAACGTAAGTGAAAAAATGTGGCAAAAACAGACAAAAGAGAAATGTATAAACATGTGGAAGTAGGGCAGAGGCAGTTTTATTTCTTGACAATTAGATATGAAAATCCTAGGTACAGACATAACAAAAATGGTCTCAAAGCCCACACTAGAAGGAATTACATTAGGAAAGGGCTAGTCTTTTCTTGTCAAAGTGCAGAAGTCTCTACACAGCACTATTTATCCTCTTATTATAAAGGGAAACATCCTTAATGGATTTCTGTCTTCTCAGAGCATGAACTTGAGCAGCGATTTATTTACACTTGGATGGTTACCGAAAAATAAGAAATGAAAATGCAGATGTTTGCATTTGTAAATGTTAATATGACAAGTTGGAGAAGTCACTATCTGATCCTGATGTGTGCAGTCAAATGGAGAGGACGAAATAGACGGGGCTTTCACACGCAGAGTGAGACATTGTGGGGCAAGTAGCAGAAGTGTAAAGAGACTATGAAGAATTTAGAAGTAGAGAAGGTGATTTTGAATTCTGTCCTTGATAAAACAGAAATGAAGGAAGGAAAAAGGTGTTGAGATAATTACAAGTTCCTTCAACTTGGTAAGAAGCTTAGTAGGTCCAAGAATTGTTACGAGGTTACTGATACTGGCTCTATTTACTTTGTAATATTTATAGCGATTATCATACCATGGGACTGACATACCAGATATTTACTATGCAATCAAATGACAAAATCTACCATGAAATGTGGTAAAGAGAAGAAATATGGCAACAGTGATTTTCAACTTTATTCATTACCAAAATAATAATAATTACAACACAACTTAGTGCATTTCTGACTCAATAATGGTTTTTAGAGTGGAGCACATGCAAATCACAGACCAAAATAAAGTTATTTCTTCCAAGGAGATTCAATTTTAGACCCCAGATATTTACTCTGATGTTATTTTTGGACACCTTCCATCAAGCTTGGATGAGCTCCCACTTCTACAAAGAGCCTGGGATAATTCCACTGCAGTAAAGCACTGAGGAGACAGGATTATTGTCTCCTCAGACCCCCTTCATTGCTAGGAAGACAGAGGAAGAGGCATACCTTAAGGAAAACTGTGAAGTCTGATGAGCTAAAATGTAGTCTAGAGGTATTTATTTTTTCCATTGACTATTAAAGGAGCCTAGGGTGGTCATAATCCTAACATAAGCACCTCTGCTAGTTGCATGAAATTAGATAAATAGCACTCAAGCCTGAATTAAAAAGCCAAATAGATTAAAATTAAATTCACCAGAACCCTGCCTGAAAAGATCAGGCTCAGATTGGAAGATCTCCTGAGTATGCCACATGTTTGTAAAATTATTTGCATGCCCACTCAGTCTCAGTATAAATATCATTATCACTTTCATTGCCTTCATGTCCTTTGCATTTTATCCTACAAACTCTGAAATCATTAGTTAAAAATTGTATCTCATACTTGAGAATGAGATAAATGTAATCAGTGAAGTTTTTAGTAAAGTACTTACTAGCAATGTGTCTTCAACAAATTTGAATTTGGACCATTACTTTTGATTATATGATAAGCATATCAAAGATAAAGAGGACAGATATCAAGATCATAAGACAGCTTCAACAAGTAAAGTACATCAGAGTTACTGAAGATGGAATTATAACTTGCAGACTAGTTTCTAGGGAGCTAAAGTCTTTGCTTAAAAAAATTCAAATGATCATGAAATAAGTCAAAAGAAAATCTATTTGTGAAATGGATCCTTAGATCCTCGTTTCAATAAATATTTAATGAAAAGCTAAGAAATAAACAATAAAAAAAGGACAAATGTTTATCCTTTCCAAGATTTATACAAAAATATATCCACTGAGGATATACACCTTAGCTTCACAGAGCAATGAATGAATTCAGAAATATATTTGCCTATGTATCACATCCAAGATTTCCATTCCCTTGCTCCTGGACACTATTTTTGGAAAAGCAGAGGAGGGTCCTTTATTTCATTCCTCTCATTGAAAAGGCTTCAAATATGAGAATACAATCTGAAAGAAAGTGAATCTAAATCAGTAGGAGAGTGGCAGAATGAAAGACCTGACAGAATGCCTCCCATCCCTTGAAAAAAATATGTGATGACAAACTAATGGCCTAAATTTATGTATCTTTGTTCTCATCCTAAATGGATGACAATCATGTGTTAAGGTTGGTAAAAACTGACAACATTGACAAAGCATTGGTTTGATGTTTCCTATTTTTTTGTACAATAATAAAATTATTATGGCCACTCAATTACTTTTTTTCCATTTCATATAACGAATAGACATTTTTGCACTATCAAATCTTCCTCATAACGAAAGACCTCATTGAAGACAACCTAATTTTTATTATCCAGTCTTCATTCTTTTTGCTTGATTCAGGAAATCACAGGTTATTTGCTGCATCTGTACAGAGAAAATGTATTCTAATTACACTGGTGTTCTCCAAGCAATTCCAACCTTTACAGGTAAAAAAAATAATTTTGAATTACTATCTAACTTTGTACAGCTTTACCCATATTTTTTGGCATGGCACAGTCAGAGTCATCCTGTCTTTGTGCTATGCAGAGATTTTTGTCTTCACTCTCTTGTCTCCCCGTGGGCTGAGATGCTGTAAATTGTTTCTGGACAAGTTTCAGAGCTGCCTGTAGCACGCTTTTAATGTACATTCTCAGAAGACTACTGAGAAACAAAGTTTAGCTTTTTGCAGCCTTGTCTGACACACACCTTGTTCCCAGAATCTGTTTAATGTATGTCTTTCCACTTCTTTACTCACCTTATGTAAGGAGATCTATTCATAGCTGATTAGGAAGTGAGCAAGCGATCACTGCCAGCTCTGCTCCCAAGACAGTAAAAGAATTCTTTGCTGTTTCTCCCTCCCACAGCAGGCTACAGAGTTAGATCAGGGGAACTTTGGTTTGGATTGCTTGGAGAATTTAGATGTCTGCACAATGGTGATGCCTTGTCAGACTGACACTGAGGCTGTAGTCAGTAAAGCTAGGAGAGGCTTCTTCAGTGCTTTTTTATTCAGTGAAGAATAAAGCAGCATAGCACCACCTCTGAAACCAGAGATGATACAATCAAGCTAATTCAGAATTTCCAGTTTTAAAGCTCAAGCCAAGTAGCAGCACTCTTCTGGGTTAGAGGATATGGAAATCTCATTCCAGATATAAAAGGGAACTGAAAAGTCAGAAACAGTAAATTTTATCTCCTTGTGTTATCTCCTGACAAAGTCAGGTGTGCTTCATCAAAAATTGCAAAAGCAATTGGGAAAGTCTTGCTTCTGGCCTTCTTGCTGCAAACAAATATATGTTTTGAATTATTCATGGCATTTTGAGCAGTAGTTTCATAACCACCGACAATTAGACCCAGAATTCACATGGGCAAGACAAGAGCTTTAACTTCAGATTTAGGTTTGCCAGGCAGAATTCTCTGTGTAGCATAGGGAGGACCCGGCCATTGACTGACACTTTTTCATAATTACATATTAAACCCTAAAAGCGATTACTGGTTTCTAGTAAGGTAAACCTCCTGGTTTCCCTTTCGCTGTTGGAAATTCTGCATCTGGTGGTACCACTGGCAGGATGCTCTGCTCTTATTAACATTATTTAGAGCTCAGCCTACACAGTGGTTTTCCCGAACACAATTTTACTTCCTGCTTTTCGCTGAAGAAGAAAGGATTATAAAACATTTATAGGGTTGTCTTGCAGTAATAAGAGAAGTGCCAGTAGAGCACCATGACACAGGACAGCAGTTTGTAGGATTCGTGCTTAAATAAAGCCACAGCAGAAATTAATTTACAAAATGCAGGGAATGTAGATACAGGACAAACCTTTGTCTCATTTTCCAGAAGGGGTTGAAATTACTAATCAGGTAGAAAAGGTAACTCTGCGTATTTTCACAATTCAAATTGGTTATGCTGTCCAAAGAGACTTAGAAAAATCTGTTGTCTGTCTAAACACCAAAAAATGTGTGTGATACTACTTTGACTTATTAATGTGCTTTCTTTTTAGCAGTGGATCTGGTACAACATATTTGCATAATTATTTCCATCCCAGTTAAAGCTGGCTTTGTTAGAAATAGGGAATTTTAAACCTCTCTGTGTATGTATTTCTCATCCTAATGATAACAGTGTGAGTTAAGTTGAAGGGAGGCTGCATCTGGAGTGTTGTGTCCAGCTGGGGGCTCCTCAGTACAAAAGAGACATGTAGCTCCTGGAGTAAGTCTAGAGGAGGGCTACAAAGATGATTAAGGGACTGAAACACCTCTATTACAAGAGCAGGCGAGTGAGCTGGGCGTGTTCAGCCTTGAGGTGAGACAATTGCGATGGGACCTCATCAATGTCTGTAAGTATCTGAAGGGAGGGTGTTAAGAAGATGGAGCCAGACTCTTCTAAGTGATGCCAAGCAATAGGACATGAGGCAATAGGTAGAAACTGATGTACAGGAAATTCCACTCAAACACGAGGAAGAACTTTATTGAGTGGGTGACCACTCCCCAGAACAGATTTCTCAGAGAGGGAGTAGAGTCTCCCTCACTGGAGATATTCAAGAACCATCTGGACACAATCCCGTGCCCTGTGCTCTGGGATGACCCTGCTTGAGCAGGGAGG
>VZRR01010917.1:6835-24795 GCA_013398015.1 Oreocharis arfaki | reverse complement strand
TTAAGAAGATGGAGCCAGACTCTTCTAAGTGATGCCAAGCAATAGGACATGAGGCAATAGGCAGAAACTGATGTACAGGAAATTCCACCCAAACATGAGGAAGAACTTTATTGAGTGGGTAACCACTCCCCAGAACAGATTTCTCAGAGAGGGAGTAGAGTCTCCCTCACTGGAGATATTCAAGAACCATCTGGACACAATCCCGTGCCCTGTGCTCTGGGATGACCCTGCTTGAGCAGGGAGGTTGGACCAGATGACCCTCTGTGTTCCCTTCCAACCTGACCCATCCTGTGATTCTGTGAAATAAATCATTGAAGACTGCAAAATTGTTTTCCAAACAAGAAATATTATTTCAGAAAAAAAATTGCAATTTCTGTATATTCTGAATTTATTTGCACACCAATAGAAAGGAAAAGCTTTCAATAGTATGGAATGGTTCCTTTCTATTCATGTAGAAGAGATTCTACAATAACCAATTTAGTGTGAAGCAATTTCTGTCTCTTTGAAAGTGGACATCTGAATAACATTTTCACACTTCTGTTGACTGGAAGGAACACTTTAAGACACAATTCTGAGCTAAACAGACAAAATCCTGGTGTCATTGCACTCAACAGAAACTTACCATTTACTTATATTAAATAGAAACTTAGCTCTGTGCTAGATAAAAACAAACTCAGACTTTGATGCTTTCTTTGGCTGTCCTTGCCTCCTGGAAGAAGTCCAAGAGGTTCTTTCAGGTTCATGAAACTCGTAAGAAACTGTAGCTGCTGCCTACATTAAGGGAAGTTGGGAAAAGAGAAATCAACCTTCTTTGTAGTAAGAGGCTGCTCATAAAGTAAGTTGGTGTCCTGGTCCTCTGCTTTGAATTTGATACCAAAGCAATACTGATTCAAGGGCACCAGGAATGGGCTAAATTATGCAGAACTCTTGAGTGCAGATTTAAGGCAAATTTACAGGAGAATACATTATCCAGTGTATTAAATTGTGAAAGAATCAAATACTATATGTTGGTGACAAACAGATGAAATAAGGAAATTGAGATAATATAGCTAAGGTGGAATCTTACAGAAGAAATAAAGACTATAGCTGACAGCTCCTGGATGGAGGTATTGCCACTGGAGCTCAACACAGCTGCAAATGATGTAGGCACTGCTCAGATGAGAAAAGCAAAGCACAAAAGTGTTAGAGTTTGCATCATCTGTCAGGCCAACAAAAAGGACAGACAACTCCTGAATTCCAGCCTGCAAGTCATTGCTTCAGAGGCAGAGAACTCTGCTTTTACTACATTGAGTCGTTTCACACACTTGAGCTTGACATGGTACTTCTGTTATTTCGGTGGGCGACAATCAACCTGCAAAAATATAAATCAAATCTTTAAAGCTGTTCACCTTTGAGAATGACAAGACTAAGTACTACTATGGGTGGGGAAGAGAAAGAAAAGGTACACATCCTTTTTCTATTTTCCTCCCATCCCATCCTCTATCCTCTTTTCTTTCCCAAATTATGAAGAAAGCCGATCTGAAGCATTGCTCACATATCCCGAGGCTGTCCCTTGTAAGGTACCACACTGTCCTTCTTTCCTTCCCTTGAAACATCTGTGTGAGGCATGCAGTGAAAATAAGAACACCAATCAATGGCTTGCCACTATGTTGCTTGTCGCTGCGAGCTGCTCGGCCACCCGGAGGCCTGGCAGGCGACAATTTGTGAGGTGCTCCAGACACGGAGACCAAGTGCAAATTCGCTTTCTGCCCTCGGCACAAGAGGGAACAAGCTGCAACCCACTGTTGTTGCTAGGCGACGGCGAGAGTGAAGGAAAGGGAGGACCTCTGTGTGCAACAGTTTCGGTTTTATTGGCCCGAGGGGAGATGCACCACAAGAGGCACTGAGAGCCTCTTGCAGGGTTTTTAAAGGGGGGTGTCTCAAGGGTGGATCCGAGGGGTAGACCAATAATCAAATGATGAGGGGTGACATGAAGCCAATAGGGAATGACAAAGGGAGGGACACAACGGAACAAACCAATGGGGTACACAGAACCACAGAACTTTCTAGAACATCATTAAATATTTAACAAGGGAAATAAATATGCATTAAATGAATGTCCAATAGAAAACACACGAACCTAAAACTGGGGAGGAGATGCTGGTGGGATGGACGTCCCGGGAGGGCGGAGCCCTCAGACAGCAGACTCAGCCACATGGTCTTCTTCAGGGTCGCTCTCCTGGGCTGGGAAGTCCACCCACTCTATGTCCGAAGCCCGTCCAGCGGGCTCCAGCACCGCGACAGTTGCTCTGTGTTGCCCTATCTTCCCTTTCTCTTTCATTGTATCTAATTATGGATTATCTTGACCTTTCCCAAGGTCTGGCCAGGCTCAGTGAGGTATCTGTAAATTAAACCAGATAAGGATGAAATTATGTTGGAAAGGCACGTTTAAGCTCTCAAGGAAAAGCAGTTACTCTTCCATTTATGACAGTTTATAGGCTGAGTATATCTGGGGAGTCTCACTGAATCCTTCAATGTTAATGAAGTGTGGAAGCACTAGCCACAATTAAAAGTGTCAGGATTTGGCCTACCTCAAAAATATGTTTATGCAAATGGTCCTGTCTCCTTTAGAGTGAACAAAGTTTTGCTTACACAATTCAGATGCCTCACAATTTCAAAACCATCAAAACAAGCATAGTTCAATGCGTGATCAAGAACTAGAATGGGCTGCCCAAGTGGTGGACTCACAATCCTTGGAGAGATTTAAAAGATGTGTAGATATGGAACTTAGGGATGTGGCTCAGTGGTGGGCTTGGCAGTGTTGGGTTAAGAGTTAGGCTTGATAATCTTAAACTTCTTTTCCAACATAAATGATTCTATGATTAAATTACAATTATAGCTGCATTCTTTTTTTATACTTGAATTCAAATGGGGAAATTACCTGCAAAATCTCCCTTTTAGTTTCCCCTAAAACAGCTGAAAAATATGGCCCATGAATCCATTCATCCCTACTATCATGGGATGGTAGTCTGGGCTTTGCATTAGTCAGTCATACATTAATGTCAAAGTGTCCTTGAGCACAAAGGAGAACAGTAGCTATGGTGGTACTTGTAAATAGGATTCATGTTTGACAGAGCAACAAACTCCTCATTGTGCCACTGAGATCAAGCATCTTCCATGTGACTGGTCGCATGGGCAGTGGCTTCTAACACCTGCACTTTCAACCACAGACTGTTTAGTGTAGCGTTAAGTGACAAAATCTATATTTAGGATGGAATCTATCGCCCTTAACTTTAGCCACCAAATAGACTGTCTAATCTAAGTTAGCTATCAGTGACCTAAGCAGATTCCCTCAGTCAGTGGAGGTAGGTCCTACACAGATGTTTCTATCACCTGAATCATTTGTTTGTCATCTGAAGCAGTTTCTGCCTCTGTCACTCTCTTTCTCTCCCCCACTCCTCTTTTTCTATTCCTTTCTATCTCTCTGTCTCTCTACCTTGCATTTACTTTTGAATAAAATCCATACTGTTGACTTCAGCCTATGGTCTTTTTTGCACTTTAATTCAGGCAGAGGTATCTCTCTAATAATTTTAATAACTGGATCTTGACAGTTTGGTGAGGCAATTATATCCATTCACGGCAAGAAGGCGTTCTGCAGAAATGCCATTTCTTTGACAAACACATCACTTTGCCTTAGCTTTTGCTCTAGTCCATATGTATCGGAAAGTCTTCAAGACAGAAAAGGAGAAGTGAAGAATTTGAGAGATTAAAGTGTCAGGGTACCTGGTAGATGGTGATTTTTTCCCTTCCTGAAGAGTTTTGTCACCCAGAGGAGAAAGAAGATAGAGAAAGCATTGAACCATAACATTGTGGATGTGTTTGTGTACATGTAATTAGAAGTCTATTGTTCAGTACGTCAGTATGTAGATAAACTTGGCTTTGCTGTTGTATTCCATATTTTAAAAATCTTACTTTGCTATAAGACTGTAATAAGTGCTATAAATTCTAATAATATATTATTTCTTTACTCTTTGTTCATGGTCTCCTAAGAAGGAAATAACTGTTTCAAAAGTTCAAAGCTTCCTGACTACTTTTGAAGTCATGACAGTACTGTTTTTAGGGAGGACTGTGATCTAGGCAGCTGTCCCCCAGGAATAAAAGTAAATTAATGGGAAAAAAATCATAGAGATATAAAACGCTGCTTTCATCAATAGTGCTTTTCAGTTTTGCTTTATGATATGTCATCTGGTGTGGGAGGAGAAGCAAAGTTGCCTGCACTTTGAAGTGGTAGCATGTTCGGAAGCAGTCATTAATGCAGTTCATACTTCTTCTTATGTACCTGATTCATTGAGGTGCTCTGTGCAATCAGGATACCTTGCAAAACCCAGGCCTGTGCAAGCAGCCTGGAGGGCAAAAATCTGACAAAGAAAACTATTAACTGGAGAGCTTTGGTGTTGAAAATATAAGATATTTTTCAGTTAAGATGTTATAATTTTCTAGCTTTTTACAGAGATCTTACAGCTAGCCTAGATTTCAGAAAAGTATCTTACATTCAATTATTTACAACTGAGAAAAAGAGATTTCTCTTTAGCTTCTTTTAATTTCAAGTTGAAAAGTTAGATCATAGGTTGCACTCCTTTTTCTTCATATTTAAATTATTAAGACAAAAAATCTTTTCACATTATATTACAAATACATGAGTACATTCCTATAATTTTTGTCAGTCTGCACATACTTTCATAATGTGTTAATGCCTGTCTCATACAGTTATTTCTAATCTTAACAGGGAATTTTAATGTCTTCTTCCATGGCATAAGCTTCCCCTTAGTCATTTGATGCATAATTAAAACAGTGGCTCTTGTATGATAAAAACCAGTTTTTTCCCCTACTGTGAGCATGTAATGCAGCTTCCATTAAACTTCCTTTCTTTGAAGGGTCAAAGAAAGCAGAGGTCACTACAGAACTGTTAATTCTTGTGATAGATTGTACCTAATTACTTAATTATATTGGCTGACCGTGAGAGATTGAAGTGGTTAATGGCTTAAGCACCATTAGTTAGAATCATTTGAGGACTTTTGCCCACTGTAGTGAACTGCACAGAGCAGCTGTTCATCTGCAACCACCGAAGCCCACTTGTCACTGAATATGCCCACTAACCAGAATTTGGACTGTGCTGAGAACTTGAGATAAGATAAAGGTAGTTCTGTTTTTCAGTTATCCCAGGTCTGGGGAGAAGAATGTATCCACAAGTGTATCCAGTGAGACTGGAGTGCTGGTGCCTCAAACATTGAGGGGGTGAGCTGCCAATGTGCAAAGTACCTGCCCAGGTGGAGAGGGTGAGCACACCCCTGCAGGCTGCAGCTGGCTGTTGAACGAGATAAGGAAAGGCTCAAACCTTGCGAGGAGGGGACTGTCTCTGTCCTCGCCCAAGTGAACTCAGCTGTCATAACTCCCCTGCCGGGGATGTAACAGGCAGCTGTAACATCTTAGAAGGTATCAGATTCCTGAAGCGTCATTTCATCATTCAGGTGCCTCATGATCCACAGCATACCGTGTGAAACTCCCCATCACAGGGAAGGTACCTGGGGGTTCCCACCTGAACCTTGGTGAATATAAACCCATTCGACCTCATGTTTCATGGGTTTTCACTACCACTGTTATGAGATTTCCCCAGGAACTTGACAGATTATTCAGTCTGCAACCGCCACTTTGACAAACAGGCATTGGAATTTCAAGCCTTGTCAAGGACTCCAGTTGGTGGTGACTATATACCTTTCTACTCTTATTCCTTCTATTTCTTTTCTCTATTTCTTTCAATCTCTACCTCACATTTACTGTTAATAAAAATCTTTACTATTGACTTTGTTATATGGTCTCATTTGCACCTTAGTTTGGGCAGAGGCATGTCTCAATTTTAATAACCAGATCATGACATTGATGTATATGATAGTTATTGTATTGCATTATTTTAGCTGATAATAGATGTTTTGTATTTTGGCTAAATTACACCTGCTTGGAAATAAGCTCAATATCTCCATATTTTGCACCCTCTGGAAGGGCAGTTTATCTGAGGCCTCCTAACCACCTAGGAAATTCAAGTGTTTTGAGTTTTCCTTGCATGTTTTCTGTCATAGATTCTGCTTTGAACCAAATTCCCTTTATGATTGGCTCTCACAGGTCTGAGCAATGCCTACTTAGACATGCATATAGAATTCCCAAAGGAGACAATCAGAGCAGGACATGCCAGTAGATGAACTTTCACAGATGCTCTTCCTGCTTACAGTAATTTGTGGGTTAAATGATTCCTTAGAGAGTGTTATCTTGGTATTTAATAATCACAGATGGACTCTTCTTCCCTTTTTCCAGTGTTTCTTTTCATATATATTTCATATATATTTTCATATATATATATTCTTTTCAACCCTGTGATCTACTAGAAATCTACAACCCTGCGGCAGGGTAACTACAGCTTATTTACAAATCACAGAATAAATTCCTTACTTAATACCTTTTAGTTTCTATTGAAGCTTTTTTATTCTTTTATTGGAGGAGACCGTGAACATCTGATCAGATTCTCACTTCACTATCTGCTCTCATATGCTGTCCATTCTATTCAAATTACTTGATTATGTACAGAATTTTCTTACCTCTTTCCTCACATTCGCTTCTTTTCCATGGCATTCCCTGCTCTATAAATACACTTCTCATACCTAAGCCAGTTCATAACTTTAATTATCCTAGATGTCCTTTGCTGAAAATCCTCCAATTCTACTAATTTGGTACATTGCACAGAAAGCAAATATTAAACTGAGATTTCTTGCTTTATTGCTGCAGTAAAACATAGAAAACGACAGTAACAAGAAATTGTTATATTTCACTGTATTGAGTTTGCACATCAAGGTTTTGGTAGTGGAAGAGGCTACAGGGGTGGCATTTGTGAGAAGCTGCCAGAAGTTTCCCCCATGTCCAATAGAGCCAATGCCAGCCAGCTCCAAGATGGACCCACTGCCAGCCAAGGCTGAGTCCATCAGCAGTGGAGGTAGCACTGCTGTGGTAACATATATAAGAAAGGGAAAAAAAGTTGCTGCACAGCTGAAGCCACAGAGACAAGTGAGAATATGTGAGGGAAACAGCTTTGCAGATACCAAGGTCAGCGGAGAAGAAAAGGGAGAAGGTGCTTCAGGTGCCAGAGCAGAGATGCCCCTGCAGCCTGTGGTGAGGCAGCTGTGCCCCTGCAGCCCATGGAGGTCCATTGTTGGGCAGAAATCCACCTGCAGCCCACGGAGGACCCCACACCAGATCAGGTGGATGCCCAAAGGAGGCTGTGACCCCGTGGGAAGCCCACACTGGAGCAGGCTCCTGGCAGGGCCTGTGGCTCCACAGAGAGAGTAGGCGACTGTAGAATAAGTTTGCTGACAGGACTTGTGACCCTGTGGAGAGCCCTCACTGGAGCAGCCTGTGCCTGAAGGACTGCACACTGTGGGAGGGACCCACACTGGAGCAGTTCATGAAGAACAGCAGCTCATGGGAAGGACTCAGGCTGGAGAAGTTTGTGGAGGACTGTCTAGCGTGGGAGGGTCCCCATGCTGTAGCAGGGGAAGTGTGTGAGGAGGAAGGAGAGGCAGAGAAAAGGTGTGATTCTGTGACTGCAACCCTCATTCCTCTCCTCCTGTGTCATTGCAGGGAAGGAGGTAGAGAAAATCTGAAGCTGATTTTCTGAAAGAAGGGAAGGGAACGGGGGAAGGTGTTTTTTAAGATTTGTTTTTATACCTCATTACCCTGGTCTGACTTGACTGGCAATAAATTAAAGTAATTTTCCCCAAGTCAAATCTGTTTTGCCCATGACAGTAATGGGTGAATGATCTCTCCCTGTCCATATCTCAACCCACCAGCCTTCTGTTAGACTTTTTCTCTGCCCTGTGCAGCTGAGGAGGGCGGTGATAGAACAGCTTAGGTGGGCAGCTGGCATCCAGCCAGGGTCATCCCACTGCATACAGTTAGCTTCACTTTTGCTTCTACTTGTCACCCTCCATTACATGAAGGGGAAAGTAATATGCTCCTTTAATTTTTGCAAATTATCTTTCCTAGACATTCAAACTACTGAATACTGAAAAGGTCAGATTACTGTAGTTCACCAGTGTAATTTATGATAAGTCTCATGAATGCTAAGAAAGCACACGTAGAGGAAAAAATGTAAACTGAATGAAAGAGAAAAAAATCGAATTAAGCTGAGGATGGTGTCCTTCAAGAATAATAGTTGAGTTTTAATTTCCTATTTAATTTATATTCCATTTAGATGACAAAACTACAGCTGCTGTTGAAATATTTAACAAATATTGATTCATCTGTACCTTAGTTAAATAAGTATTATGGAAAAAACAGGGTGTGTGGTGATCTTCCTGTTAGAGCATATACCCTTACTTAAATTAAATAGTTTACACTCGGTGACAAAGGAGGCACAATTAGGAGGAATTAGAATCCAGAACTTCTTGGAAAAATTCAAAGTTTTCTTCCCACAATACAAATGTGTAAAATTTTTAGAACTTTTTGGTGTGCAGCAATCCTCAGATAATTTCTAGATTCAAAATCTAGATTTCTAGATTGCTTCTAGATTCAAAACTTCATTGTGGTCCTGCTGAAGCTACCATTCAAACTACTCTAAAACAAAGTCAAGGTCAAAATGACGGTTTCTGTCATTGCGTGAGGCTGCACTTTGCTGGTGCAATAGCCTAGCAGAGAGACCAGTAAGGCTGCAGGTGCAATTTCTGATTTGAATCTATTATGTTCTATGACTCAATTCTATGACTCAGTTCCTGGCTACCTGAGATAACATCTCTTTCTCAAGGACATATTATTGTGTTTGAGTGTAACTGAACAGCTTGAGCTAGGGGCTTTCTCATATACACAAATACGAGCTGCCCAAGGTGTAGTTTGCAAGGCATTCTTATCTCACTCCTCCTAATCAGTTATAACCTAGAAATAACTTTTCATGGGCACCATTGTCTTGGTTGAAGACAGACTAAGGTATTTTGGGGAAAAGGAGTAGGAGATATGTACATGGGCATGAGTTAATTCTGCAATGAATTAATTTAATATATCAAATTAAAACCAGCTACAGTACTATTTTCTGTATCCAAAATTCATTTTTCTTTGAGTGTAAGGGTGTGAGAGACTGGAGAAAATGATTACTGGCTCGAAACAACTGAAGCCAGGTGGGGCAGGGCGAGTTCTGCCAAGGTGGAATGGTGCTCTGCTCCGCACCCCACCCCTGGAGCCTCTAGCCCAGCCCAGGAGGGCTGTCAGTCCCTGGAGCACCTGAAGCAATGCCCCCCATGCTGCCCCTGAAGCATCAATCAAGCCTTTGAAATACGGGTATATAAGGTTGGATGAGTAGCGTTTGCTAAGTCAGTGCTTGGTGAAATGCCTTATTTTGATTGAATGTTTTGTCTAAAATTTGCCAAATTTTTGGCCTTCTAAAGTTTGTCAGTAAAGTTTGTTTTATAACCTCCTGAGAACATTGTTGTATATCTCCTGTGCACCCACTTCAGGGAAGAGTAGTGCCACAAACACATTTTAAGTAAACTCACCAAGCAAGGATGGGGGCCCAACAAAGGCTAAGGTGTTTTTTAGAGGGAAAAAGAGTGAAATGTATAATTCCAGTTGAGCAGGAATGGAATGCATCATATGATGCATTTTTTAATGGCTTTAGAATTCCAAATACAGTTTGCAATGAAATGATGTCTCTAAATGTAATCACAGAATCAACGCCAGTGGGCTATTTCTTCCCCGTGTGTGCAGTGGAAAATGGAATTTCAATTATTACGCTTGACATCTTATTAAACTTTCCCATTTTAATATATTTTTTCCTCAACTTTCCTGTCCTACTACTCACAAGAGAGACTTTTTCTTCCTTGCATTTATTTATTTCTGATAGGATGGAATTCAATTGCCATTTTTTGTATTGAACCACTCCATCCTTATAAGCTACCTTCTTCTTTCTAAGCTCGAAACATGTGTTTAGTTGAAGGCATTCATATCCTTCAGAGATATTTTTGTGATACTTTATATTTGACTGGCAGTGTAGCACAATAGTGATTGAGCAATATAAATAAACAATAACAATAAATTTCAGTGAAACTGTGTCTCAGTAGTAGCAAAAGTGTATTATTGTAGTTTGATAATTGACACAATCGATTCATTTAGTCATTCTGGATTCTGGATATTTTTATAAGTATTTTGAATCAAATCTTATTTAAGATATGCCACAGAAAAAAATCCCCTTGCTTATACTTATCACTGCAATAAGTCCTCCAGTAGAGTACTTTTGAATACATATTTAGGAAGACAGAGACAAGTTTTAAAAGACAGAATTATGTTTGAAATTTTGCTGTAGTGTTTTACCAAATAAGGCTCTAAAGAATCTTCCAAGCCCTGGAAATAGTCGAAGTAATAGCCCCAAAGAAGCAAAACACCTTGTAAGCAATCATGTTTTGCTATAATTAGCAATCTCAGAACCCTTCATGTGAAACTACTGACAAACAGTAACAATTCATCATGTGGTACCCTCACAAGAGAGTATTTGAACCATTTTGCAAAGGTCTTTCTCAATCCTCTTACTTTGTGGCAGGGTGTTTAGATGGCAGCAGGATTCATTGAAGTCAGGGAGAGGCCTCTTGTATAGTGATGCCCCACAAGGGAGAGAAAGCTCTAGCTCTGACCTGTTAAAGGACCAAAGATTTGTCAAAATAACTAATATAATGACACTCAAGGTAAGCCCCTGTCACTGGGACTTGGGATGAATCTCAGGTGGTGTCTTTGCAGGGCACCTTCTAACTGCTTCACCTCGTGTGACAGAGTGGGGAGAACCTAAAGCAAGCTCTGTTTGTTGGTCAAAATACTCTTTATGTCTTGTACTAACATTAAGTTATACGTTGATTTCAGGAGTCTGAACGGTGGAAGTGATCCTTTAAATAGGCAGCAGCACCAGCACACTTTAAACTATTCTTTCAAGGAAGAAAACACAATGGACACAGTCAAGTTATTCTAACTGCAGTTTAGTAGTCTTTCTAAGGAGATCCTGGAAGGGGACCAAGACATGAAAGTTTTCAACATTTTCTATAGTATTCTGCAGAGGAATTTTGTCACCAACCTTAAGGTGACAAACAAAGCAACAAAGTGCTCAGAGTTTGTCTGTGACTTTACTATTGAAATTTTTTTTTTTTTTTTTTTGAAAGACTAGCATTACAAAATTCATAATTTTAGCTTTTGTTCTGAATATTTCCCCACATGATTGAACCCCTGTACAGTCTACAGCAGGAAAGAAAGCTCACGTATTTTATTGTTCTGACAGTAGAGAAACCTAAAACAGAAAAAATATATTTTACCATCAATTAATTTTCTTCCAAACTAAAGTAAAAATCAAAGACTTATTCTGTTTACAGCAAAAAGCACCCTGCCTAGACTTTGAATCATGTTTTGTGGTCTCCGGAATGCAGACAAGCACAGCAAGGACCATTGGCCAAATAGCCTGAATAGCTAATTTTTAAATTCCTTTTTCTTTGAGTTTTGATTATGTGTCTTGCATCTCGATTTTGTTCAGGCATAAGACACTTTCAGACACTTCCTTAGAGTCATATTATGTTACCAGAAAGAGAAAAAAGTATACAGAAAATTACAAGATGTTACAGAATGCTATAATAAGATAAAGTTAAGCTCTTGTGTGTTATGCTTTGAATAAGTGGTACAAGAGTATTTGCCCTACACATTCAATAGTATTAGATACCACACAGGACTATTAATGTTCCCATTTTGACCTCATAAATATATTCAGGAAGCAAATTATCTGCTATTAACACACCCACTTTCTGTTCTCCGCTTCCCAAACAGATTTGGCTTAGTCTGAATGTAGGATGGAGTAATTTGACTTTCGCAATCATAGCAGACAGCTGTGAGTGATACATGACATGAAAATGAATTATCTCTGCTCTTGCTCATTGAGAGCAGGGAGTGCTGTGCAGTTATTATGCTGTGTTGTAGTCTGTGCCTGACAGGTATGGAGTACAGGACGATAAAATAAGCCTTTACACCAAGTTTTATTAATTTTTCTCATACATACAGAAAAATAGCTTTATACAAATATCATATTCCTTAATTTCCTTTCTATCTCTCCCCTCTCTCCATTCGTCATCTCTGTGAGATAATTCCGCCACGCTCCCAGTCATTCAGGCTTAATGGCAGAGTGCTAAACTTGACCCTCTTTTTCCCTTTCTCCCCACTGCTAGAACGTTGTTAAATGTCACCAGTTATTCCTCAGTAAGATGAAGAAGCTATATAATTTCTTTTATATTTCAGCTGTTAAAATTCTGATAATTTATCAAAACTGTCTCATCATTTCTCCTCTCACCTGATTCAGCTTTTTTTTTTTAACTCTTAGGCTTTACACTGCAAGCCTCCTGTTCCGCTTATCAGACTTTTTTTTCAGTTTAGCCTCATTGTTCTCCTTCACATACTGAGCTCCCATTTCACTGATATGGAGACTCTCTGTGGCTTCTTTGTGGGATACAACCTCCCTGTTACAACCTGTCACTTCTATATATTCCATCCGAAGCTGCCAACTGTTGCTTGGAGTTCAGTTCCTCCTGCTCCCTGGCCCCTTCATCTTCTTTATCTTTTTCTCATTGGAAGAATGAGAAATTGCAATTTTGCAATTCAGCACATTCCAATTTTCTTTTCTTTCCTCTTCTCTGAGCCCTTAAATCTTGGCTCACTTACACCAGAAATACTTTAATTATTTTCTAATGCATTTCACTTGTTCTGAGCTTACTCTGTGTCTGAGGTACAGATTTGAACAATTTGTGCCTTTTGTTATGAACTCCAATTACAAATAAGGGCAAGGAAGAGTGGCTTTGAGGACTTGTGTGTTAGCATCTGAGTAAGTGAGCCATGCTTGGCAACTGCAGTTTGAATAATTGTTTGAATTACAGCATAATGAGAGCACAGAAACTTTTTTTTTTCCTGGATGCTTTTTGACAATGAGTTTTGAAAAAAATCAACAGCTTGCATAATGTAGTAAATATGACAAATGGATCCCTGTAAACACATTCATTTCAAATCTGGGTGTACATAGATAGGTTCCTAAAATCTCATGTAGACAGACACATGAGCAATCTACTCTGAAGCACTTAGTCACATCTCACAGGGACTGCCTGACCTGCCTGGTTTCTCTTTGAGTGCACCGTAGGATTTCACGTGACCCACCAGCCACCAAAAAGACCAGCCTGCCTGACCGCTCAATGCCAACATTTGCACCTGCTCCTGAGCAGTGTCTGGAAAGTATTTGATTTCCAAACAAATCACTCTGATACGCTACACTTAAAGCAGCTTTTTCATTAACAAGTGCATGTGAGAGCCTACATTTTCATTTTGTGTATTGCTATCTTTTATGTGCTGCTCTTTGTGACTGCAGAGGGTCAGCCACATAGGAAGTGTTGTGGTCCTCTGTGTGACCCATCCTGTACAGGTCAACAAGAGGTAAGGGAGGGCAAAGGTTTTGTCTCCTCTTCATTTGTTCTGTTTTGGTTCCTGGACCACAAAGATGTTGCTTCTAGCTTATTTTGCCGCCTGCCAAGCTCTCTTTCCCTCATGTAGACCTGCAAAGGGGAAGATCCTTCTATATCTGTCCAACCACACACCCTGGTTCGAGGACTGCAGCATATGCATGGGACATGCCATGGGTGGTGCAGGATGAAAGTACCAGTCAAATGGAAGTCATTTTTTGCTTTCTCAGAAGGAAAACAAATGACAGATCTAGCTGTGCCTGACACCTCCTGAGCACCAGAGAATCTCTCTCCCTCTAGGGAACCCCGGGTTAATGAGATGGAAAATGCAGTCAGCAGATTCCATCCCATCAGAAACCACTAAATGTGCACAAACTGCCCCTGTACCTCTGAACTGTGTCTTATTTCTAAAACTAAAGGACTCTTAATACCAGATTCTTAGCTCAGTCCTGATTTGATTTTAATATCTTCACTCTGCCCTTCATACTAATAATATTTGTAACAGGAAAAGCAGAGGAGGTTGCCTCAGATACTGAAGTCTCTACAGTAATTTTCAGGCAGAAAATCAAATTGCCTGTGGGCTGTAGATTTTCATAGTGTGTATGCATAGCAGAGGTCACCTTTAACATTAAGGGCATGAATCTCGTTTTCCCTCCATCATTTGAGCTTTGGTGTAACGTCATTAATAACTTCAGCAGATTCACACTGACTGATCTGTGGGGTTACTACGACCATTAATTTGGCCCAGACCCTGTATTTAAAGTGTAACTAATGGTAACAAAAAACTCTTAACTGTGCTTTAGAGAGAAAATATAATAATGGAAAGCTACTGACAGCTTCTAGGAACCATACCAGACTGCTTACTTAATTTTATAGACAATTCTCTCATTGCTAGATCCCATCATTATATCTTTCTGAGATGAAAATTAACCCATTGCCCCCATTTTGCAGACAGAAGTGAAGTTCTAAGACATTTAGGAACTGTCAAAAGTCATTCAAAGGGCAAAATTACCTGTTTTTTCAGTCCTCTTATAGTTCATTACACTGAAAATATGACAAGCTGGATCCTTCAGAGAGAAGGCAGAACTGCAGTAGTATAGGACATCGAGAGGGGGAACAGAATGAAGTCTGGCTTTTGAGCTTGTTTTGAATTTTGATTCTGGGAAGACAACAACTACTTGGCTACTTATAGAGTTCCTAAAATCCCAAAATATTAGTCCTTTTGTGTGAATGAGCTATTTTAGAGAGAGTCTGTAACATGAAACAGCCAGAATCTCAAAATTTCCAGGACAAATATGAAGGGTGCCAAATGTAGTGACTGCTACTCATAGACTCAAAGCATGCCTGTTTTAGCTGCTGTTTTTACACCAAGAAGCAGTTGACACTGAGGCTTTGTGTTCTGCTGAACAGCTATGAGCTGCACTGTCACACCCCATTTGCACTTACATACCCTTGGAGTTTGCTGGGACAACTCAGAGCTGAACCTGCTGCTGCTGGTAGAGGCTTTCTCTTAACATTTTTGCTTGTAAATAAAAAAGCTAAAATAAAATATAAATAAATAATAAATAAAATATACCAAAAGTACTTGCAGCAATGAGTCATTCCAAACTCATGATCCTTTTTGATGACACTCCTAGGGTCTAAACAAGCCAGCTGTGATACGAAGTGCATTAGTTCAATGTGCTCTCTAACAAGGTTTTCGAGTACTTCCCCAAAACTAAAGTTACCCTCTCCTCCTTAATTCGACTGTATTTGTGTTGACCTCGCTCTAATACTGGCTGTGCTGAAGTATCCATGCCTGCAATTTCCCTCCATCTCAAAACTTTCCAGGAAAAAACAGTCAAATTCTGCTTCAGAAGTGGTAGAGCCTGAATTAAATTTATTTTTGATTCCTCTTTCCGTGGCTACTTGCCTCCACAGATTAGAGAAACTATTTCTTTGCAGCCTTCCAGAGCATCACACCTTTTATACATCAGATATCTCCATTTGGCTGTGTCCTTTATGCGCTACAGCCAGCACTTCTATGGCTAGAGCCTGTACATAATTTCATTGCCTGCTGGTCTTGAGATTTGCAGATTTGTTGGCTTCTGAAAAGATGTCCTTCCCTATTGAAAGGTGCTTGCTTTTCTTGACTCCTTTCGTTGATGCTTTTCAAAGCCGTACAGTGACTTGCAAGGATCTATAGACCAAGGTTAAAACCACAGGGCTTAATCACTTGGGTGTAGCAGCAGGGTACCTGGAGAGAGCAAATCTGTGACACTTTGGTTAATGGCTTTCTATCACAAGCCATAATTCTTTTAGCCAAGGCAATCTAAGTGATCTAACTGATATTTATGGTTCTCGTGATACACTAGTGTATTCATGTGGAGTACATCCACATGTGGAATGCACTCATTTGAGTGTGTGTAAAGCTTTGACCTTTGATCTGATCATGTTTCTTTTGTGTTATTTGCTGTGACTGGCACAACATATTACTAACTGTTATCCATCTTCCTCTTCAGCATTTTAGTACTTCTGATTTTGAGCAATAAATTTCATGCTTTGCACCCAATAAATCACATTGCACAATGTGCTTATACACTGGCACAGAATTATACTTTTATAAACACCAAATTTTATCCAATTATTACTGAATTTCCCAGGAGTAGTGTTCCTAGGGCTGACAGGCAAAACCTTCAATATGGACTTGCTTTTTTTGACAGTTCACCTTTAGATCAAAGTCTGCACATTATGCTTTGGTTCATTTTTACTGCTGGATATATTTTCTTGGGAGAAACTTATTACTGCATTAAAATTCAGGAAAGATGATGCAGAAGGTGTGTAAGAACAATTAAAAATATAGCTGTGATCAGTTAAGCATTAATTGTTGCCGGATTTCAGCTACAGTATAGATAGATTTTTCAGAGGCAATTTTCACACACACTGTTTAAGCAGATAGCCTATGCTACTTTGTAGCACTGCTCTTTCGAGAACTCTTGAAACAGATTGCACTTTTTTTCCCCACTTTCTACTTACCTATTTACATACTCGTTCAGTTGAACCAAATAGACAAGATAAGCTGGTCATTTCTTTCTCAAAGATAACACAAACCTTAAAATAAAATCTAGTTTTGGAAAATGTTAAGTATTTAAATAGACTTATTTCCTGAATTCCTTTAAAATGTATTGGTTGGATTATTTTCCAGATTTTAAGGGAAAATAGGAGAGATTTAGCACCCCTTTGAGAGACTCAAATGTATCATTAAACAGGGGAAAATGTCTTTGGAGCAGATTATGACTCCAAAAATTAAGTGGGACCACTTAAATTTAATAAACAACCCACAAAGACTGATGATCATCAAAGATGATCAATCTTCTTTGTATTTCTCCTTTTTCCCGGAGGAAGAGTATTTCAGAGGGTGTGGTTAAAGTTGATGACAAAACCAAGCAATGAGATAGAAAAGTAGATGAGTGAGCCTGAGGTGAGCGCTTGGTCCGATCGTGGTGCTAACAGCACCAAGGTTGCAGGTTCTATCCCCACCCTGGGCCATTCACTTCAGAGTTGGACTCGATGATCCTTGTGGGTGCCTTCCAATGCAGAATACACCGTGATTCTGAGTTGCATAAGGGATTCAGAAGGAAACAACTCATGGTTTTGCCTAATGCCTGAGTGCTGTCAGCAAGCTCCCCATAAGTTATCAAACAAGAAACTAGTATGTGACAAAAGAGAAAGGTCACTCCCCACAAGAAGTCAACAAATTTTCAGAAAGGTCACACAATACACTGACAGTTGTGGACACTGTACTTATTCCATGGATGAGCAGTGAGGCAGCAAGGTTTCATTAAAACCAGAGTGATGTCATTAAGCTTTTATAATTTGTCTGGGATATGTGCAGCAACATTTTACATAAGCTCAAGCCTGTGCAACATGCAATGAGGGAACCGATAAGTAGTGAATTACAATAATCAATACGTGAAATGACAAAAGCATTAATCAACTTTGCAGTGGTGTCCCGACCTGGGAAGAAATTAGTTTTATATAGATCACATAAATACTAGATAAATTACATACTGGGCCAAATGAATGGCTCATGTAACTCAATTGCTGATATATGCAGCTGGTGACACATTTGGATCTAGAGATGAATTTGGATGATTACATTTTGACATGATATCATACTGAGTCAGGCAATTAGCATAACAAAATTTTCACAAGGACTTATTTTAATGTAAAATTTATGTAGATTCAGCTGTGCTCATGCATTTTTCTTGTTTGTAAGGGGCATTATATTGCTCCACAAGAAAACATCTTTGCTGCAAAAGTTTTGCTGACACAGGTATCCACAGGTGGATAAGTTTAAGTTTTTGTTTTCCTGGAAACAGGAAAAATTCCGCTGCTTTTAAAATTTTTTTAACTGAAAAGGACAACCCTTTATATATATATATA
>VZRR01010916.1:327328-392344 GCA_013398015.1 Oreocharis arfaki | reverse complement strand
GGGCGGGCGCGGGGCCGGGCCGGGCCGGGTCGGGCGGAGCGGGCCAGAGACAGTGTAAGGGGATGTGATTGACAGCGGCAACGTCAGCAACAGGAGGGGAAGGGAAAAGGGAGGGGGGGAGACAAAGAGGGAGGGAGTCGAAAGGCCCCAAACTGGATCTTTATGGAACATTTTCCGCCGAGATCAAGGGAAAGTGAATCCGCGCAGCGGGGGATGCCCCGCACGCCGCTGCCATCGGGGGCCGCGGAGCCGCTCCCGGCCTGAGTGCCCCGCGGATGCCCTTCATGCCGCAGCCGCCCCCAGGCCAAGCCCGGAGCCCCCCGCTGCGCCTCCTGCCCCTCGGCCGGCCGTGTGAGTTCCCGGGGTGCGGGGGGAAGGACGGGAGGGAGCGGGGGTCCAAGGGTGCGGGGCTCCCTGCAGCCCACCGAGCCCCGGCCAGTGTCGGGGCACTGCCGCCAGCCTGCCCCGCTGCTCGCTGCTGCTCCCCACCAGCCAACCTGCTCCGTGCCGGGAGCACCGGGGTCCCAGTCGGGGGCTGGAGCCTTGCCCTTGGGCTTCGCCGCGGACACCTCCCACCTGTGCCTTCCCAGTCACCCGGCTCCGTGGTGTGGTTGGACGCCGGGAAACATCCGCGCTTCAGCCGGGCTGGGGCCGCCCAGTCCCGACACCCCGAGCCGGGCGGAGGGACCGGCGGAGCTCTCGGGGCACCCGGCCCTGTACCGTGCTCTCTGCTCGGTGCTCCCTGCCCCAGCGACTGTGGCTGGTCACTGGGGTACGTGTGTCCGCTCACACATAGCCGGGCTGGCTGTCCGGCTTCTCGGCGGGAGCTCTCCCTGGAATTCTGGTGGGACTGGAGCTGGGAGTCCCAGTCCTGCTCACACCGGAGCTCTGCTGGAGCTGGAAATTGGAGTCCTAGTCCTGCTCTCCATGGAGCTCTGCTGGAGCTGGAGTTTGGGGTCCCAGCCCCGCTCTCCCCCTGCACTGCCACTGCCCCGAACAGCGGCTCGGCCTTGGCGGCTCGGGGCAGGGACCGGGGCTGGGGGCAGGAGCGCTCCCTTGGGCACCGCAGTTCCGTGGCCAGCGCTGGTTTCAGCCCCCGGGACCGGCACCCCGCAGCCTCCTCAGAGCTGCTCCCCCTCCATGCCGCCACTGCCTGTCCCGTCTGTCCGTCTGTCCATCAAGCAGGGCAGGCAGCCGCGTCCCTCCGTGCTGTAAAAGTCGGCGTTGATGCGCGGCAGCCCCGGCGGAGCTGTCAGGCCTTATCTTTATTGGCTTTTCCCAGTCTCCGTCCAAGTTTAAGAGGGGCCCTTTTATCTCGGAGCCCAGCACTCCCCCTGTTTACACCGTCCGGCTCCGCTGCAGCGCTTCGTCGTGGAGCCCCCACAGCCCTGACGGGACAGGGCAGAGAGACCGACCGGGCTGGGCTGCCCTCCCTGACGGGTACCAGAGGGGAGAGGAGAGAGAGTCGGGGCTGGGGGACTGCAGCCACATCAGAGATGAGCTGCCCTGGCCCCAGGCGGGAGCGCAGCCACGCGTGGGCGGCTCTCCCGCAGGGGCCAGCCGGCCTGGCCTGGCTCTGCCGGGCACAGCAGTTTCCCCCGAGGCCGGCAGTGCCACATCCCAGTGTCACCGAGTGCTGCTGCCTGAGGAAGGACCACAGGCTGGGCCGGGAGGGCCTGACCTCGCAGGTGGCCGTACCTGGGGCTGGGCGAGGGGCAGGGGTTGGACGTGGCCCCCGGTGCTGCCAGCTAACATTGCACCTCTCTTCCCCAAGGAAATGCTCCAGGAGAAAAGCCTGTCTGAAACCGAGGAAGGGTTTCCAACAGCCCCCGCACCCGGCCATGCGGACGCCTCCGCCGGCTCCCCCGTCCTCGGCGTAGCCGGGGGCAGCACCACGCCGCTCAGCAGCCCGCAGCTCCCCGACCCCGAGCAGGTACGGACCGTCCGGCCCCGCGTCCTGCCCTGCCCGCCGGCTGCGCCCTCATCCCCGCCACCAGCCCGGCCCGCGACCGCGCATCTCCCCCAGCGACAACAAGGGGAGGGATTGCAAGGAAGGCGCATTTTTCTTCACTTTTCTTTACTTTTATTTTTTATTGTTACCATTTTGTTTTATTTTCCCTGTCCACAGCAGGCCGCCCCGCGCCTGCTGTCGGTACGCAGGTCTGTAAGGGGTGCGTCCGAGCACCGCTGCCTGCAGGGCCCGACTGGTGGCGGAGCCGCCACCGCTCCTCCCGGGGATGCGGCCCGGCGGGGGATTCACTGGGGTTTTTTCCATCCCTAAATAAAATACGGCTTCTGTGCCTTCACCCCGCACTCGCCTGTGCCTCTGCGGTGTTCCCGGCATCCCGCGGAACGCACAGAGCGCGGCCGTGGACGCAGATCCGTTGTCCCCGCGGGTGTCCTCGCAGCTGCTCCTGGCCCCGGTTTTTGGGAGCCTTAGGGCAAAGTCTACCCAAGAGACTTTTTTTTCCCCTAGGAAAAAATAATAATAAAGAAAAAAAATTCCATTTAGCCGCAGTGTCCTGCCTGGTTGTGAAAGTCTGCAATTAAAACCGGCCTCCATTTGTTTCTCTTACTTTTGGCAAAGGGCAGCGGAATTTTTGAGACTCCATCCTCCTCCCGCCACTGGCTGGTGGCTTCGCCTGGAGCCTTGGCTGCAGCGCGGGCCCTGGGTGTCCCCAACCCCAGCCCTTCCAGAGCCCTTCCCAGGTTTTCTCCATTGTTTCTTGCTGCTATCATTATTTTTATTTTTTTACAGACAATAGAAAATATCAAAGTCTATCTCCATGAGAAGGAGCTATGGAAGAAATTTCATGAAGCTGGCACGGAAATGATAATAACCAAAGCAGGCAGGTTAGTGAAAATTTCCTGCAAACATGTTTTGCTTCCGATCTCTATGAAATGTCCTGTTTGCCAAGACTGGGTTTTGCAGAGCTGCCACAGTCAGTGGCATTTAAAAAATACTGTTGTGATTGCAGAGTTTAGTAAGATCGTTTTTTCAGTGTAAACTGTACATGTGTTTGAGTGTGGCAATTGGACTGTAGATGCAAGACAATGTCATGGAGTTGCTTGGAACATTTAGTCACGATTCTCTCTGGTAATGATTTTTTTAAAATTCTTTTTTTAATTAGGAGATTAGCATAATTGTGGCTTTATTTTTTCCCCCACAAAGCAAACCCCTTTCACTTTTCTGTGCCGTGCATCAAGACCTGTGCTGGGATACTTTGCACCAGAGTGTTAGCAGTATGAAGGTTCTTTTAATCTCAAAACTGAAAGAGAAACGGGTGCCACTTCTGGTTGAAAAAAAAATCTCTTTTCCCTTGGAAACAAAACATTATTTTTACCAAATCAGAGCCCCCTCAGTGTGCACACCCAGGGAAGGAGACCAGAGTCTCACAGAGGCTTCGGTTCCCCAGAGGACTCAGCCCTGCCTCTGCTCGCGGCTCTTGTCTTGCCGGGGCTGCTCTGGTGGGAGATGGCAGAATTAATGTCAGAAAATTAAGCATCAGAATTAAACCTCAGACCATCACTGGCTCGGGAATCAGATAATTCCCAAGAAAATTAGCCGGGTGTCACTGTGGGCACCAAAGTATCTGCCCTTGGCTTCTGCGGCAGCGGGCTCGAGGGGAAAGGAAAAACTGAGGTATTAAAATTTAATTCCAGCACAGCTGAGAGGTTCTGCCATGCCCTGCAATTGCTTGTTTTACACCGTGCTAGCGAGCTGTGCGGCCAGACTCACATAACAGGGAGAAAACAGAGAAAAAAAATCCCACAAATAATTTCTGTGCGTTCTTTATTTCTGTGTTGTCTCTGAACCTTCGTGCAGGGCAGCCAGAGGGGCTCATGGAGTGTGTGTGTGTGTGACTTTTCTCCCCTATTTGTTGCTCACACTGTGAGACCCAGAACCCAACCCTCGGCATTGGATTTTTGGGACTCATGAGCACTCTCCTTCTGCTTTCCTCTGTCCCGGCAGTGCTGCTCTGTGCAGCAGCTGGTCGATGTAGGGAAGTTGTACTCTAATAAGCAAGATATTCCCATTAGTCGCCCTGGAGAGGGTGTGTGTGTCCCGGGAATCTTCCACTTATTTGCTGTGTGGCTGTTTATGAAGTGATTGTGCAGGTAACTCTGTCCTTATCACACTCTGTTTTGGTGTATAAAATCTCAGAGCTTGTTCTGCAGCGTCTGCTGGTGGGAAGAGCCGGGTTCGTTTGGATAGGTCTGCTCCCTAAGTCAGCTCAGATGAGAGGATCAAGACCTCAGATATTTCACCCTTAATTTATAGTATCTGAGTGTGTCTGTGAGGGGACGTGTAATATCTTTACCAAATTCTAGACCCTAAGCATCCCAAACGTGCATGTTATCTCTTTGTAAGTCTTAACGCGGGTTGTTTAAACAGCTCCATATGTATAGGGCTCAGTCCCGCATTCCTTGTCCGGTGGAGCTGGCAGTGCACCTTTCAGGAGGATGGGATGGGGGGAAGACTACAAGATGTACAAAACTTTGTGGTTTTTGAGTTACCCGAGCCAAATTCTCCAATTGCGAAAATCAGTGCAGCGCCATCGAGCTAAGAGAATTTTAAATTTCTTTTTATGAACAGTTTTGAATTAAAAAAAAAAAGGAAAGAAAGAAATGGCTGAAATGCTGATGAATAACACGAAACAAAAAGACCTTTTTTTTTCGCTGGGTTCGGCTGCAAATGGTGTCAAAATACAGGGCGAGGGCTTTTATCGGTGTTTTTAGCAGGTTTTTAACAGCGAGGCAGAGCCCCGGAGCCCCCGCAGCGGGACCGCAGCCCCCGCGCCGCCCGTGCCGGGACCCGGCTCGGTCCCCCAGCCCGGGCTGGGCTCTGCGGCAGCATCGACAGCAAAAATACACAAAATAATTAGCATGAGAACGGCCGAAAAATCGAACAGCTTGAATCCTGTGGTGATTCGAGTCTCGGTCCGTAGCAATGCCACGCGTGGCCGTGCTGAGGGCAGGGCAGCCCACGAGCTGGAATCCGCTGCTAATCCCCATGCAAAGGACAAAATGAAAATTATTGCTTCATGCAGATTTTATTTTACCCGAGCTATTTAAACAGAGAGTCGCAATAATAAACCTCCTCTTGACCCAATTAAAAAAAACGATGGTTAATGGAGATTTGTATGCACTTGCAATTTAGCATTGAGGGGGTGGGGGGTGTGGAAAGAGGGAAAGCGGCTAATTGCAGGCACTAATTAGGACTCTAATCCCCCTCCCAGCAGGCACAGAGATGCTCCTGAATGCCGTTAGTTGAAATCACTTAAACGTAGGTCTGTCTGACCTCAAGGGGCACAAACGAAAAGAAATGGAAGCCTGATTTTTAAATTTCAAACAACAACAAAAAAAAGAGTGACTTTAATGACAAGTTCACTCAATGGAGAGGAAATGTAAAGCTCAGCGGAAGCGCTAATTCCGTGGCAATGGTGTAAAATAGCTTTTTTTGTATAAACAAGGCAAATATTGATAACTTGGTTGGGGGAGAAAGGGGGAGTCATTTGTTTCATTCTTTGTAGAGCTCCACAGAATGAGCCAACTATAAATTATCGAGAATTTAGGGCTGAGAATTACTTTAGGGGATTATTACTCCCTCTTAGGGCTGATCTGTAGGAGATATTAGGAGAACACAGCAAGCTCAGCATTGAAATAGAAATCGTGTTGTTGCCAAGAAAGTTTGATTTATAAAGTGGAAACATCTTTAAAATGCACTCGCTATCTTTTTAATGTCCGACTGCTTCATTGTGGGAGGGGAAAAAAAAGGAGATTATTTTATATTAAAAGGATCATCAAAAGATAAAAAGTTTATGTTAGCAAAGTTTCCTGAACTTTGGAGAGCAGCGCTCGGATCCCTCAGAGCGCCCGCGGCAGCGCCCGCAGGATGGGCGCCGGCTCCATCACTCAGAGCCTTCCTCTCCTTCCTCCTCTTTGAGGCTTGGTCTAATTACGGATTTCTCCTCCAGAGGGTTATCTGGTGATGGTTTTGAAAGGCTGAATGTCTGCGGTGCAGAGATTGCCCCGTCCCCGGCGCTGCCTGCAGCGCTGGGTACCCACGGGCTGCCCGAACCGGAGGGGAACGGGAGGAAAAGCGGCCACGGGTGATCCCTTCAGGCACTGCCCATGGCGAGGGGCGTTTTGCAGGGCAGGTTTTTTGGGAGGCAGAGGGAATCCCGTTGTTCCCGTTGTTGCCGAGGGAAGCCCCTCTCCGCAGAGCCCCGGCAGGGCGGCCGCTCCTGGTCCCCGCTCCCCGCTCCAGCATCCCGGTTCCCATCCCTGCTCACACCCGGCTGGGGCGCTTTCCAGCGATGGGGGAGTGAGTCCAGCACCCGCAGCGAGATGTGCATGCCTGGTTTTGGAAATAATTGTTCACAAACCCTCCCGTGTGTAAATATATATATATATGTGTGTGTGTGTGTGTGTGTGTGTGTGTTAAAACAAACAAAAACCCCTCCAAAACCAGACCAACCAAAAAATCCCTTCTCCTAATTAAAAATACTTAATAAAAAAATACCCTAAACCCACCACCACAAAAAAATTCCAGTCGATGAGGTCCCATTAAATCAAATTAATCAAGTCAATCTAGAGAGTAATAAAGGGCACAGGGTGTATTAGAGGATGCAGCTGCAGCTGCACATCTGGATTCCTCCCCTCTGGCCGCCCTGCTGTGGACGCATCGGTCTGTCCTAGCAGGGTGCACACCTTTCCTGCGGGATTTTAGGAATCCCATAGTTGTGAAATTGTGCGAGGGGTGGGGAAAGCAGAAAGCAAATGAGGGGCTTCGTTATAAATCTGGCTTTCTGATCCCATCCTCTCGCTTTTATGTGCTATTATTTAACTGAACAATTGTGAATTTTTTTGAAGCTCATGGCAAACCATTCTTTGTGAAATCTCATCTTGCAGACTTTATTTCTGCTGGAAGTTTATCTTTGCTTCCACAGTCTTCCTGGCTCAGGATTTCTTCTTTCTGTTATATTATTTATTTAGCTGTTCCTTAGGTTTTTTCCAAGGTGCCAGTCTTTGCAGCGTTGCAATTTCTATCCAGGTATTGCCAAGGATGAACAATTTGATAAAGCTTTTGTCTAATCAGTTAAAAAATGCCAGTTCACAGGATGTCTGGTCACATTTTTGTGAACAGTTCCTGAAAAGAAAATACTGTGTCATTTCTCTGTGGTGGCAGAACCATCCTTGAGCTGTAACAGGAGGCTCAAGGTACTGAATTTGAGTTTTGGCTGGAGTGCAGGATGTGCACAGGTACAAAGACAGCTCTGGTCTCTGTGGTAGCAGGTTTTGTGAAGCATATGCAGGAAAGTGCTGCAGAGGAAAAAAATAGAATCAATAAAGCAGCTTGCATGTGTGGAAAAGACGCAAATCCCCTTTAGATGTTCAAGTTTCATTTTAAAAGTGGCTTATTTCAGTTGAAAAAAAATCTGTTCCTAATCAACTTTAGTAAACCAAAATAAAACTAGTTTTTAGGACATCAAGGTCTGAAGAAGTATAAATGCTTTGGCTAAGCTGGTGCAGCTTTCCTGTGTGGATAATCCTTTAAAAGTTAAATTTTCCATGGCTCTGTAGGGCATATGGATGCCCAGTTCTCATTACAATTAAAGGGAAATATTTGTCCAGAATCTTTTGAGGCAGTTACAAGAATTTCTGCTGAAGTTTTTTGATCCAAAAGCAAACCTTAATATCCAAGATCAACGAAGGAATGTGAGCTGTCAATTTAAAACATAGAAATAAAATAGATATTTGAGGAATGTTTGATCTGCTTGCTCCTAAATTTGGGGGTCATGGAATTATCCTCTTTGGGCAAACTCCTGCTTTTAGAGAAAAAGCAGGAGCAAACTCCAATGGCTCTTGGCTGTGCTGCTAAAGTTGTCGACAGCTTTGGCAAGGGAGACAGAGCTTGTGCATGCTGAGGAGGGCAGGGATGGGAGTTTAGTTCCTAATACACTTCTCTCTTCAAGCAGCAGTCCGTGCTTTTAAAAGACATGGGATGTTCATTGTTCCCAAAGCTTTCCCTGCTTGTCCTTATGCTGGAGCTGTGGCAGGGTGAGGGGAGGCTTTGGTCAAGCCCAGACCAGCTGGGGAAGGTCCCAACCATTGCTGAGGCTCTGCTGCTGCATCCAAGGCTCCTGGACAGCGGGGCTATGGATCCACCAGTGCCAAGGCTGCCTCAGCTCCTCCCTCAGCCCACTGCCCAGGGAGCTGGGCTGGAGAGGGAGCAAACCTGCCCTGAAGTGCTGTTGGTGACCCCGCTCCTGCCCAGGTTCTCTCTGAGGCACCTTTGTGCTGTGCTGCTGGTGCTGCTGGCACCACCTCTCCCATCTTCCACACGTTGGGACCTTCCCTGCTCAACTTCAGCTGTGGCAAAATGAAAGCCCAGAGAAGCAGCCCCATGGCCAGGAGCCTGCCCATGCCTCAAGTCAGTGTGGGGCAAAGAGAGGAAATGATTCTAGACCATGAAAGCAGCCATCCAGCGAACCAAGTTCTCAAGTATGTGAGAAACAATGTTTTATTTAAAAATTAGATGTGCTAGCCAGAAGGAAAAAATACAACCTCGCCATTCCAAAATATAAAAATCCCTTAACTGTCTGACCTTCTCATCACTAGGTCATGGTCCTGCCACCAGATAAATCTCTCCTATCTGCCCATAGACTGAGAGTTCAATGTTGCTTGTGTTAGTGACAGTGAATTTGGGGCTGAAAAATGAACTACTGATGAGAACTCCTGTTGAACCTGTATTGTTTGTTATTCTGAGGCAAGGATCTGGCATGGGCTAATCCAGCACTTCAAAGTTAACTGCTCTTACTTTGTATACAGAGCGTCATAACGGAGTGGCGTGGGTGATAAGAGAAATAAGGGACTGAGGGTTAGGATACACTGGGAAAATGGGACCCTGTTGAAAAACTCTTTGATCTCTTTAAAGTATTTTCTGAAAGCAAGAATCTATCAAAAAGGAAATGCCATTTAAAAGGCTAAAAGAAACAGCTGACATCCCCAAATTTGTTTTAATCTGCCCTGGAGAATATTATTTTTAAAGATGCGTTAAGTCAGTGGAAGAAATACTTGTCAAAAGAAGGGAAATTAGAAAAAAACCAAGAAAGGTCATCAGAATGGAGACATAGTTCTTGAAGCCTCTGCACACCATTCTTTTCCATTCTAACAACGAAGACGAGGAGAAGCATCCTCAAGCAGCCACGGCCAATTCTCAAGAAGAATGTGGGGCCACATTAGTCATTATCAGGGATGCGGGTGTGTCATCTGCCTTGGTGTTCTGAAACCATCGCTGGAGGCATCTCAGCATGCCCAGCAGGTTCTGGGGAGGTGGTTGCTCAGCCATGGCATGGCTTGTTAGGCAGGATGTTGAGTGAGCAGTTGTTTTTCTGATCCTTCTGCAATCTGGTCTGCCACAGGCAGCACCTTCCCAGGCAGCACCGCACGGGAGCTTCCGAAAATCAGTCACTGCTTTACTTGATTACCCCAAAAGCAAGGATTGTAAAATCTCTGTCTGTCTGTCTTTGGAAATCTTTGTCTTATTGTCTTAAAAAATAGAACTTCAGCCAGTAAGTGCTTGGGGATGTTTTTACCCCCTTGAAAGGACAGAAGGAAGCACTCTGTAGTATCTGATGGACCATCAAATCCTGGTGAGCAGGAGGGTGGTGAGGGTTTGTAGCTGATGTGCAGCATGGCACAGCACAGCCACGGCTCAGATGAATATTTGGGCTCCTCAATCAGCTCTGATCCTCTCCACTTTTCTGGTTTGCTGTCCCCTGCCCAAAAAATAAGATTTTATTGCGCGTGGGAGCATTGCAGCCACCCATCTCTCCAGGATCAACCAGACCTGCTCATATGGGGATTAAAACACATGTGAGATGCCCACAAGGAGGCCAAGCCTGGAGAGCCTGAAAGGCTGGGAACTGCTGCCCCAAAGGAAAGCAAAGCTTTCCTCTTATCGCTCACTTCCAAATCCAACCAGCCAATTACACATCAATTAAACTTTGTTTGAACATAATAGAAGCTTTGGCTCCATGTCAGCAACTGCTCCACGGTTAAGGGGATTGGATAGTAATAGTATAAATAAATAAACAAGAGATGCTTATTCTAACAGTTCATTTTAAAACAATTTGTGAATATCATGTAGAGATAAAATGTGCATAGCATAAACTTAGCTAAGCAGTGACTGCTGCATTATCAGAACAAATAATTCACTAGCACATCATCTTTGAAGCTTGGGAGGCCTGTGGAATTGTGCTGCTTGTTTATTTTCCTGGCTTTTACTGTTTTTGCTACATTGCATCTGCAGGGAAGGGTTTAGCTGGGGCTGTGGCAGTGTGGTGCTGAGCTCTGGTGATGCCAACCCCGCTCCCACTGCCCGCAGTCCCCAGAGCCAGGCTCAGCCCCTCTGCCCTCCTCAGGGCATCACCTGGTGACTGGGTGCCAGACTGTGGGATTTTAATGCCGTGTGGGGTGTCCTGCTCACACAGGAGGCACCGTAGCCTTTCCCCATGATCGCTTTCTTTGAGGGTGCCTTTCTCTTGTGAACATAAAAACTGATTTAAGACTTTTTCCTGTGAGGGGCAGTGAGAGCTGCTGCCATGGCACAGCAGGACTTTGTTCCTGCCAGTGCAGGGAGTGGGACAGGAACGTGTCTGTCCGAGCCACTAAACCCAGGAGAGAGCTTTGAGGGGCACACGAGACCCTCAGGATGGGGCTGAGGAGTCTGGATGGTCCCTTCTGCTCTGGCTGGAGCAGGAGCGAGGGAGAAGTGGGTTTGGATGTGCATAAAATTGGAGTCCTACCAGTTTGGTGTTTTGCAGAAGAGGCTGTTGGGGCTGGTGCTTGCTCGTGCTGCATCCCTTGTGCATCACACGGGTGCTCCGAGGGCTCATGGCCGGTCCCTGGGTGGGCAGGGGAGTTGTGGGGCTGGTGGTGGCTGGTGAGTCCTGCTCTCTGAGTGGCCCTGCTGCCTTCTCCTAAGGTGTGCTGCTGGGCTGGACACACACCTGGTGTGGCTCTCAAAAAAAGCGGTATACATTGGAAGGAAATTGGTCCGGTGCTGGACGTCCCCACCCCGGGGATGGTGTTGTCATTGGCACATTTAAGGCATTTGCTGCAGCCCATGGACCCTGTGTCCAAACAGGTTTTGGATCTGAACAAAAGATGATGAGGCCAGGAATTGCTGCAATTAATCTCTGGAGTACTGGTGGCTCAGTACTTCACTGGAGAGTTGGGTTTTGCTGTGCTGCACTTGTACTCAGCACTGAATCTCGTTGAGCTGCCCCATTTGCCCAGGCAGGGCTGCAGCTGCCCTTGGCACAGGAGGTGCCCTGAGGATCAGATGCCACCTGCTTGCACACGCTCCCCAGGAAGCCCCAGATTCCCAATTTTTGTCCCCAGTTTCTGTGCAGCAAGGCTCTCCCCCGGTTTGGAGCCATGCAGGAAGGAGGGTGGATAAAACAGAGATGTGCCTGGGTCTTGCTTCAGACCTCCCACCAAAGCCAGGCTCAGCTTTCCCAGAGCTTGGCAAGATGTTGGCAAGTTTTATTGCAGCACTGGGTGATTCTTGTGCCTCTGCTGGTCCCTGAGCAATGGATGATGAAGCAACCTATTGTCCAGGAGCTGGCCGGAGCGGAGCATCCTCCGCGGAGCCGCCCATCCGCCCCGGAGCTCCTGCCTGCACCGAGCTGCCAGAGGGGCTGCTTATGCAAAGCTGCTGCCGAGCTGCAGCTCCTCGTGGCTCTGAGTAGCTCCATTGACCTGTAGTAAATTTGAGGAAGCAGGCAGGTTTTTGGCCCCTTCCCAGGGCTGACAGGGAGCTCTATAGAGCCACTGTAGGCACGGCCTCGCTCCCGGGCAGGGCTGGTGCAGCCCAGTGCCTCCACCGTGGTTTTCTTCTCCCTTCTTTCAAATGGGACATTTAATAAGGGCCAGGACATGATATTAGGTACTGTCTCTTGCTCTTTTTTTTATTTTTTAATTCAGTCTCTATGACTGCATTTCCTTGGCCCCAGCTCTCAGGTTTGTCATGTCTTCCCACCAGAAATGCACAACCCATGTTTGTATCATATTGCAAAGAGATATTTACTAAACGAGCCTCTGCCAAGGGGTTGAGAAATATGTTTTCATTAAGAAAATTAAACTGACAAGTCCCTGGACAGCACATTAGTCGCATATTTTTTCTTTAAGGCCAAAATGCAGCAGCTAATAATAATGATGAAATGTCCATGCACAGCCAAATTACTAAAATCTACCCTGTGTTTTCCTGGAAAAGAATGCGGAGAGTTGGCAAACTTGGTTGTAGCTGGGTCTGTGGACTGCTGAGTACAATGCTACCACTGCGAGATAGTGAGTGGTTTGCAAGTTAAGCAACACCTTCAATCAGATGTGAGTCCCCATTTGTTATCCTTAAAGAATTTCAGCTGTATATATTATAGTAGTACTTTGGCTCTTTGTATTTATTTTAGAGGGCTATACTAAAGAACATTATAAACTCAGGCATGTCCATGCTATATGAACTCCATATGCTGAAGCTTAATTTTAAATGCCATTAAAAAAGCACTTAACATTTACAGTATATCAGTTCAGCTACTTTAGCAGCTTGGATGTTCTACAGTAAATGAAATGGTTGAGGAAAAAAGAAATCCAGAAGCTCGATGTTATAAAAATCCCCAATGCAGGTACGACAAACTGTCAAATTGTGTCCATCTCATTTCTGGTTTTTAATAATTTTCTCCCCCTTTGTTTTGTTTCATTTTTAAATGTCATTTTAAGGCCTAATTTAAAAAAAAAAAATCTTGGCATTCAGATTGGATTCCTTATACAATTTTTTTCGATGTGTGAATTGGGCTGTGTATTCACAAATTGAAATGTCCTACTGTATTTACCCAGGTGCTTACCTGTAGGAGGACAAGGTTAAGAGGAGTGCAGAGTTTATGAATGAAAATCAAAGAGGGACATTGGTAAACCACCCCTTTTTAGTCCAGGCTAATTACATGGTAAACATCTGGAATTTATGCAGGGTGGTTAAAAGAGTCAATTGAAACGATTTTGAACAGGGCCCATTTTGTTGCCTTCTCCCCAAGCAGCGACAAAATGGTGCTGCAGACCTGGACCAGCTCAGGAAAAGAGGGATAAAGTGGGGGACAAAGTGGCCTCGAAGTCTGATGGAGAAATGACATCAGGATTTGGGCCCATCTTAATTCACATGATTAGAACGAGTCCAGGATGTGGCAATTCTCTTCCTCCATCCCCTTGTGCCGACGGGAAGGAGAACTTTGTGTCCTGGCCGGTGGCTGCAAGGCTGTGGTGAGCCAGTTTGCTCTATTGACTTGGGTGTTTTTACTGGATGAGGAGGAGGTGGGGAAGATGGAGCCAAGAAAATAGTTGCTCTGAGGATGTGAAGTGCCTAATCCTGCAAATCCTGGCTGCTGACGCGGTCTCGAGGGATTGGGAAGCCCATGGCAGTGTCAGTATCCATTAGGGCCATCTCCTTTGGATTGCAAGACCAGACTGTGATGGAATCTGCTGTTTTCCCAGCCACAGCTTTATAAAAAGGTACTATTTAATATCACAAAGACTCTTTGGGTCTGTAGGACATGTAAATGTTCTCTAGCAATGCCCTGGTTTATGTGACGCTCTGGTTTGGTTTTGGTTGCTGAAGCCAGTGGGGCGGGCACGTTTTGGTGGAAAGCTCTGCCATACTCCTGGCTCCAGCAAGGTTTAATGGGTGTGCTGTGAATTTGGGAAATCTGGGAAGGCCAGAGGAGCCTGTCTGCACCCCCACAGGGTTTAACCCTTTGTCTTCTCCAGGCTTTGCTGATCCTCAGGTCTCAGTTTGTTGGAGGGAACATAGGAGTAGTGGTGGGAGCTGGTGGATATTGAGATTGTGTGAATGACAAAGCATGTGCTCATTTTCCTCTGAAATGTAGTCAGGTCTCCTGACCTTTCAAACACTTCCTCAGCAGCAAGAAATCTGCAATTTTGATGCTGCCATAAGCCAGGTAGAGCCTCCTGTAGAAGTGAGGGCTCCTTGTCCAAGCCTCCCACAAACAGGGGTGTGTTGACCTCCCCATGTCTCTCTCTGCACCCTCCTTTTCCTGGCACTGCCCCATAGCCCCCCCCATTATACCCTCATCAAAATTTGTGCCCCCTTTTGCACTGGCACACTCTCCTGAAAGAGAGAGTCTAATTCCGGCGACGTAAGAGCAGCAATATTTTGTAGCCCATTTGTCCTCACGTGAATTCACCTGATGGTGGATCTGTTTTCTGGGCTGCTGCTCCACATTTCCATCAGTTGCAGTGCTTCCATCACTCACTAACATGGTGCCCCTCTGCTTTTCCTAAGGAGGATGTTTCCCAGTTACAAGGTCAAGGTGACTGGAATGAACCCCAAGACCAAGTACATTTTGTTGATCGACATCGTCCCGGCCGATGACCACCGGTACAAATTCTGTGACAATAAATGGTAAGACAACACTTCTGTTTGCCTTCTTTTCCATAGGGAAATTGCAATTGGATCAACCATTTGTTGTGCAGACTTAGAAACCAACATAAACACCTTCCCACGGGAGGGACGCCAACATCCCAGAGCTCTTTTTGGTGGAGCGATGATGGACACAAGAGCCGGGGCTGGAAGTTTAAACCAGACAAATAGAAAATGAAATATTTTTAACAGGCTGGGTGGTTAACTGCCAGAAAAAAGTGCTGCTGGGGGTGGTGAGTTGTCCATCCCCAAAATGCTCTAGGCTGGGGAGTTTTCTTGGAGAAGATGCTTTAGGACAAGCACAGGTTATCTGCCCATGTGCAGCGTAGGACGGTAAAGCCACAGCCTGCCTTTGTACCAGAGGCTGGACAGGATGATCTAATGGTCCATTTTGGCCCTCAAAATTAGGTCTCTATGTGACTCAAGAAAAGTTTTAAATTCCTTTCTTCTATAGTAATATTTTGCTTTTAGGAGAGCAGCTATAAAGCAAAATGTGGGGTGGTTTACTCAGAGCCTTGATTCTCTTCTGTTATTTTTCCCTTCCTTTTCTAACGAAGTTACTTACCCGAGAGGCAGCTGGGATTTTTTGCTCTCTGACAAAGGAAATGTGTTGTTTTCTCTTTTGATTTTTTCCCCCACAGAATGCCCAGCAGCCTCCCTCACTGCCACTATTCGCTGTGGTTTCCCCAAACCCTTCCACCGGCTGCTGCCTGGTGAAAAGCAATGGAAAATTTCACAGGGAACGAGCCCGGTGACATCCCAGAAAGCAGTAATAATTTACTTGCACATTAGGGCTGCTCCAGTTTAAAGAAAAAAAGTCCCTTTTCCGTGTGCTTTTGTCCCGGAATGCCGCTGGGTGAGAGGAGCGGACTGAGGGTCTCTGTGCCACGGTGGCCACTTTGTGTATTTCAGACATCAAACCCAAGATGATGGATAGTTGTTAACTCTGTTTAATTTAGTTTTTGCCAGCCCTAGAGCTGTTTCCCCTTTTCCTTTTATTGCTGCTGGAAAGTTTCTGTTGTGTTTGGTAATATTGCTTTTATTGGGGTTTTATAAGAGGAGAACAATGTGGAGTAATGAGGGCGTTGCCATTAAGTGATGTCTCATGGCTGGGCCTTGTGTCCCTGAGAGCTGGTGATGGTGTGGGGCAAGGAGAGCTGCAGAAGGGTACTGGGAGCAGCCCCTTCCCACTGGGAAAGGCTGTGAAGGGTGCAGCCACGCCAGTTCCACTCCTGCTCACAGGTACTTTCTGCTGGGGAACTGTGCAGGGCCATCTCCCTTTGCAGAAAGGTCTTTGAAGGCTTCCAAAAACCCAGACAAGATCTCCTCCTTGACCAGTGCCAATATGGAGACACTGCCCCAAGGAAATTCCATGTGGAAGCAGGGATGGCGTTACTCTGCCAACCTATGATGCTGAAACAAGGATCCCCAAAACCCCATGAGCAGCAGGGGCCTCCCCCAGTCCCCGTGTCCCAGTGCATCCCCCTTGGGGCTGGCAGGAGGGTCACTGGGATGAGTCCAAGGACAAAAAGCTCTCCTGTGTGCGGGCTGTGCCGAGCTGATGCCGTCTGTCCCCTCTGTTTGCAGGATGGTGGCCGGGAAGGCCGAGCCGGCCATGCCGGGCCGGCTGTACGTGCACCCCGACTCCCCGGCCACGGGAGCCCACTGGATGCGGCAGCTGGTGTCCTTCCAGAAGCTGAAACTCACCAACAACCACCTGGATCCCTTTGGACACGTAAGAGAGACATTCTGCAAGGGGTTTGGGCACACGTGGGCCCTCAGTGCTGAGTTTGTGTCTGGGCTGCTGGGCGGGATGTCACAGTTAATTTAATAATGAGGAACAACATTATTTTGTGCTGTGGGGGGTGTTTAATGCAAAGGGAGGGGTCTGTGTGCTTCCCCTGCTCTTGGAAACACAGCCAGGACTGGCTGTGTCCTGCTGGATGCCACCGACATTTTCTTCTGTGCCCAGGAACTTTCCAGGCAGTGCTGTGGGATTTTGAGCCCAGCCCGTGGTACATGCAGCTCACAGAAACAGGTTGCATAAACTCCTGATTTTCCAAGCTGGCTTTGGCAGCCCTATAAAAGATGAAGTATTTTATTTGGAAAATCTTGATTCATGGGTATTGGGAATGCAGAGGTGGGGAGCACACAGTTATCTTCTCCAGTGCATTTAATAACTCAGACCAAGGGCCCTTCCAGCCTGCCAGGAGAGTGAGTGCTCAGATACTGTGTATAAAAACAGAGACCTGTCTGGTTTGCACAATTTGAGCTGAAAGTCATGTAGAAATAAACCATCCTTGGTGGGAGGAAGGGAAGAGAGTGTTTAAAATCCTTCTAGGTTTAGAGCCATCAGCTCCTACTTGTACCACAGGTAAGAGAATCTAATTTGTATCATCAAAATGTGGTTTTTAACCTGATGGTGTTTTAAGCAGCAGCAGTTTGGGGGGCAAGGGAGGCTGTGAGAAGGGTGCAGAGTGGGAAGGGGTGTATCTGTCTTGCTTAAAATGATTGTGCGTCGAGCCTCTAAAGAGCAGCTTTTCTCTTGGACTCCACGTCCCGGTGCCTCCCAAAGCTGTCCAGAAAGTGCAATTCTGACACAGCTTAATCAGCTGGAGCTGCAGGGGGTAGACTCCAGAGGCAGGATGACCCCCACCAGCTTAAAACTCTGTTAAAAATCCAGAATTTTGGCCAGGGTTTGTAATTTTTTGCAGATTTCGAGCCTCCCAAAGCCGCGCGTCGGTGCCGCGCGTCGCCGGTGCCGCGGCCCAGCCGAGCTCTGGCAGGGGCTCGGTGATAACCCAGCCCCACGTCGGGCCCTGACCCCCTCCCCAACCTACTGACCCCACTGAAACATGTGTGAACTTCAAAGGCTCCCCGGCACCGTTTAATGCTGCTGGTATTAATCACAGCCCATCTCTGCTCCCCCTGAAGGGGGGAAGCACCACGGAAATGAAATGAAACAACCGCGTCAGGGCTCGACAGTAAGAGTGACACAGAGCCACCCCTGCCACCGTTTCGGTGCCACAGCCATCCCGACCCGCTGCCTTTGCACGTGGCATTTTTAGCTCTCTGTTTTTCTCTCGGTTAACTCTGCAGCTTTAATATACGACTGTTTATGCTGTAAAATGTAAACCGTAAAACATACAGGATGTGCGATGTGGCTGTAAAACAAACAGGATGTGCCGTGTTGGTTTTGCAGCTTTAAACGTTTGCTTTTCCTGACTTTGTCATTTTTTAACTGAGATTTTAACGCTGCATTTTAACGGGGAAGATTTTAAACCACCCCCACACACACACCTTTCCAATGAACAGCCTACTTGTCTTCCCACAAGATTTCCCTAGTGAGACAGTGGGGACTCTGCTTGGGGTTTTGGGGTAATATCAGCCATGCAATGGCTCCACATGAGTCCTGCTCAGTGGCCTAGGGCCATGCCAGCTTTGTGCCACATCCCAGCACCCTCCCTCTCACATTAATGGGAAAATGCCTGAAATAATCTATTTTAAGTGCCTGGTTTGCTGCTTAATTCAGGCACTGACAACTTGCCTGGCTAAATGGGGTTGAGCCCGTTCTCAGAGAGATCCGCGTTAGGCTTCTACATTAATCATCTGCTTCAGAGTGGTGCTGCCCTTTCTGTGGTGCACATGGAGGAGAGCTGGACTCTGCACCAGGACAGGGGGAAAGCTCCCATCAGCTCACACTGAGAAGGGTTCTGCTGTTGCAGGGGTGGCCAATGTCCCTGGGCCAGGCGGGGCCTGTCCCACGAAGGCATTACGTTAGGAATAATAACAGCTTCTCATTTCTAGGAATTTGTTCCCAGCGACTGCAAACACTTCTTAAAGCTCCCTAAGAAAAACAAGTCAGAAAAGCCACAGGGTTTGTTTGCCTTCCCGTGCGCCAGCGGAGCCTGCCTGCCTTTCCTTTTGTCTTTGATTTCCTCCAAACCTCAAAACCACGTGGAGTGAGGATTTCTGCAGCCTTGGCTGGGGCATTTTTGGGTGTGTGGGCAGCTGCCTAGCCAGAGCTGTGCCGGGTCACCCGCCCTGGCACCCGCAGCCACTGCAGTGTCCCCATCCCTACATGGGGTGCAGCTCCTCTGAGCCAGCTTCTGGGAAAGACAGGCAGCAAAAATTTCACATTATTTCGTTGATAAATGAATCCATGCCCGGACTCTGTGCACTGCAATAGCTGCTTAATATCAGGGACGAGCAGCCCCATGGAGTTTATAAGAAGTGGGGGCACATTTGAGGCTTAAAATAAGTAAGATGAACATCTTAGTTAATAAGCTGTGGAGTTGAAGCCTTTGCTGCAATCCACGGAGTTAGATTGGAGATTATTTACTGTGCTGGGGACGTGGTGTCACTCTCTGACACCCAGCCCTTCCTCTCCAGCCTCACAAACCTCACTCCTGCTGCTTCCCCTGGCCCGTTATCTGTTGTGGTAAATTATTAGTTACAGTCGGAGGCATGGGAGGCATTTGTCAATGCAGACACGTAAAACTGAGCAGGTTTTATATCAGAACAAATTCAGAGCTCTGTAATCTGCCTCAAACCCCTGTGGCTGAGCAGGTTTTGTGGCAGGTAAGCCTGTGCCCAGCTTGTACACCACAGCCTGAAAACGTGGGCTGTATATTTTGCTCCGGGGGGATTTTTCATCCATGAAAGGCTTCTTTCACACCAGGCTTAACAACTGAGGAACGTTCATGTTGAGAATGGATTAAGAAATCAGCAGCCACTGTAATGTTTAGCTACAGTGAGGTCTATCTGATCCCAAAGAAAGCATTGTAAGCCACCTATGCTTAGAGTGAAATCTGAATTTATGTATTTACAAAGCATTACATGCAGAGATAATCAGCCTGATAGAGCCTCTGATTTACATGGGGCTGGTGAGTGATTATGAACATGAGGGAGTCTGGCAGGGCTGGTGCTTTGCTCTCTGATGCCACGGGAGTAACAGGGCATTTGCAGAGGTGAAAATAATCTTGTAAGTGCCAGCAAGGGTGGCACATCCCTTACCCATTCCCAGTGGATGCTGCCTGGGAAATGCCTAGCTGTGTTTTCCGGGTGAAAAATGGGAATTGCTCCATCACTCCAGGTTATTTTGTGCTAATCTCAGCTGTAGAGGATGCACAAAAATCCCCTCTCTGCTGGGAAGGGGAACACAACACCTGTATTTCTTTAGAAAGTTGATTCAGGGCAATATGGGAAAATACCCAGTGTGTCTCTCCACAGTGATAAATCCTCCTGAATGGAATTCCTCTTTCTTCAGAAGTTTAAAGTACATAAACAGAGGGTGGAAGGTGCCCGTGAGATGGTCCTTATGGAGCTGTGGGGCAGCTCCCGGCCCCGGCGGGTGAGGGGTGCTCGGGGGGTGTGAAGGGATGTGAGGGGGTGGCGGAGGGGCTGCAGCTCAGAGCTGCAGTGAGGTTGCAGGGAGGACGTGGGGAGGCCTTTTGGGCACTGGCCGGAGGACTGACCACGCCTGGTGGCTCCAGACGTGTGCTGGCAGCTCAGGAGCCCGGGATCCTTCTCCTGAGGACCTGTGGAACGGGGTGTTCAGTACCCAGAGGAGTTAGCCATGAGCTGGGTGGCAGCTGAGGGAAAACATTCCAGCCTTACTGCCGGGTTCCCTGGTTTTAGGCAGGCTCTGAGCACTCAGAGCCGTGCAAGGGCAGCGCTCACCGGCTGGGAAATGGGACAGGAGCGAGAGCATCCCAGGAGGGGTTTGTGCTGGTGTTGTGCTCTTGTCAGTGACTCCACTGAAATCAAACCTCTGCCTCTCAGCTCCTGCAGCCAGGCCAGCTTGGAAAGGACAAGAGCATCACATCAGTATTCCTGAGAGGTCCTGACTGGGACCAGATTGATTGGAAATTATTTTCTTGAAAACAAAATGAATATAAAAAATACATAAATAGATTCTGGAATAGATAAAAGTATTCCTGCAGGGAAACAAACAGACAAACAAAGGAGACAAGTAATAAATGGTGATTAGAAGTGAAGGTTGTGACAAATAAAAGTAGATATTTAATTTAATCCTCCCCAACACAGCATTGCAGTGCTGGGTTGTTTTATAAACCCTGTACCTACCTCTCTCCTGGGCTGCTGATGGTGCCTTTTAATTGCCATAATTACTTTATCTGCTTTTAAAATTAAGCTTTTATTTTAGTTTCTGAGCTGTAACCAAGTGAGGCTTAAAGCTACAGGTTATTATAGATGGCCTGTCACTCATGACAGCATTTTAAGTGATATTCCTGTTTTTCTTGACCCAAATCTGCTGTTTACTGGCTTTACTCTTTAATGCTGATGAGTTTGTTATTTCTCTTCAGATTTAGTATTTGCACACTTGGTTTTATGTGATTATCACTGAAAGCCTTAATTTTTCCCCTAGTCCTGGGGTTTCCTTTTCATTTTTCTATTAATTAAATCTCAGCCTTTTTCTGCCTGTGCCCGTCAGACGCACTCAGGCGCTTTTAATTAGCTTCACGTCCTACTAATCTTGCAAAACCCTAATTTTGATTCATAATTTTTTTTATTTGTTTGCTTTATGACTTGTGGCCAAGCAGTTTCCTCTCGGGTGCTGGTGGGAGGTTTATGTGCTGCCTTGGAAGCAGCTTCCCCCCGGCACTGGGATCACCAGAGGGAGGGAGAGAGGGAGGGATGGGGCCACAGCAGCTCCCTGGGGAAATCCTGCCTGGGGGGAAAGCACACAGCCTCACCCCTCTTGTCCTGCTCAGAGCAATGCTGTGGTGTCTTTGTAGCAGGAGAGCACTTTCACATCCTTATTTTCAGGAAAAAAATGCTTATATTTATATATATAACATTTGAGGCTTTTATATGTGTGTATATATATATATGATTTCTTATATATATAAGGAATATATGCAATATGTATTTATATTTTTATTTGTATTTATATTTTTATTTATATTTATATTTTTATTTAGATGTATAGTTATAGTTATAGTGATAGTTATATTTATATTATTTATATTTTGAATATATAAGAATTCATATATACATATATATATGTGTGTGTATATAAACCACCTTTTTTCTCAGTTCATTTAAACCTTGGAGAAACCCTTTTGTCCAGCCCTAAATTCGCAGGCAATTTTTTCAGAGCATCACTAAGCCTTCTGCTGAAAGAATATCCATGAAAAGACTAATTTCCCTTTTTTTTTTTTTTTTGGTACCCATTTGTTTTAGGAAATCAGAGCAATAGTGGTGCCCAAATAAATTATAAAGCCTGATATGAGTTTTACATTGTTTGCTGACTAAAAAAAGGAGCAGAGCTGTGTGCCACTGGGATGGTGTGTGTTCCACAGGGATGAATGGATCCAGGGTTTCCAGTTAAATAGCTGGGGGACAAGTGGCCAGTGGAGTTGGTAGTTGAAAAGAAGATTTACTTCTCTCTATTAAACCTTTTTATTGTTACATTGCTGCTTTATGTGAGTCAAATGCAGCAGATCTTGGTAAAATTTAACTGGAATCGGATCCCAAAATGGTCTAGTTTGGAGTGGGAGCCGGCCTGGAGAAGGGAAGAGGTCGCTGTGCAGGGGGCCAGGAGGGCAGGTGACAGCGTGGGGGTCACACACTGGGTCTGCCCAAAAATCCCTCCCGTGCCAGAGTGGAGGTGGAATCCACCCCAGAGCTGCGTCCCAAGGCCAGGAAACACCCGATGAATTCCAGCTGATGGGAGATGAAAAAGGACCGAGGCAGAAAAAACCCAGAAATCCCAGCTTTGGCCATCCCGTAAGGAACTGTTTGTCTGAGCTCATGTTGAACCTTTTCCCAGGATTTTCCAGCCTTTCTTTTATTCCCCGCGGTGCCGATTGCCAGCACAAACGTGTGCATTTGGGAGGCTCCTCTGCAGCCCTGCAGGAGCAGCCTGGCTGGATTCAGGGCTGGGACTGACTGGGAAGAGCCCAGGCTGTGCTGGTTGGGGCTGCAGCCTGGCCCTGCCTTGGGACAGAGCAAAGGGAATCCTTCCCTGGAGAGGGAAAATCCATAGGATGAGATTCAGGGAGTTTTAGAGCTCGTGTTTTAGCTGCTGGAGAGGGTGTGGGAATAGAATGTTTTATTTGGTAGAACTGGATGATCTTAAGGATCTTTTCCAATGTAAGTGTTGGTGTGGTTTTCATGGCTGGCTTTGGGGTGAGGTGTCCCTGTGAGTCCCAGGAGAAGAGGGGGCTGTGATCCCACATCCCCTGGACACACAGCTGGGTCAACTCTGGTGCTGATGGATCATCTCCAAACCATTCACTCCTAAAAACCCCGTCAGTTTGGGGTGGCTTATGCCACTAAATGCTCTAAATATTAATTGGGATGATTCTGCAGAGCCTCCTTGATTCAAACACCATTTTTTCCATGCAAAAGAACTGGGTTGTCGGGTTTTTGTTCTGGGCCGTCGCGCTCCGGCTCCGAGTCCCACTGTGGGACCAGGGCCAGCCTCAGCTCAAAGGCTTTTTCACTTTGAAAGAATAGAGGGAAGGAAGAAAGAAGCAGAAAATATATTAAAATGCAAGATTTTATATTAGTTATGTGATCCCCCGGGAGCAACCATAAAATTATGTGGCTTTTTCGTAGCCATTTACTATTCAATATAAAAAGGGGAGTTGCCATAGCAACCACTGCATCATATGACATCTGATACCTTGGTGAAACAGGGAGCTCTTAAATCAACTCCCCAAATTTCATATGAGAGTAAATACATTTTACTGGTGATTTCAAGGCGAGTTTGCCTTGTGACAAGGAATGTGGTACCATTTCCCCTGCTCAGATCCTGGCCTTTGGGCCCCATCCTGCAAACTGGCTGGAGCCCTCGAGCCCTGGAGCCGACATTACTCAGCAGTGTGAGAGATTAGATGTTAGAGGAGTTTGTTTTCCTAAGTAAAATTAAATGAAAGGAGAAAATGACACCTTTTTCTTCTTTTTTTGACATTTCTTGCTGACTGGGGAATGCCAGAAAAATGAAGAAGTTGAGTTCTGTAACAGCTGAAGTTCCATCTGCAAGTGTGTGAGCAAAGGGAAGGGAGACAGGGGGGTGAAAAGAAAAACAAAAATTAAAGGGATGTTTGTGTAAGCTCACATTGGACTTTGGGCTTGGGCTCTCTCCCAGTCTGGTCAGCACGTGTGACATCGAGGGGGCAGCAGTGACATCACCCTGGGGATGCTCTGGCTCCTCTGCCAGCACTGAGGCAATTCCAGGGGCAGGGGGAGCAGCCAAGAGGTGCAAAACATTTCTCAAAATATCCAGGAGCTCTTTGGCTCTCACCTGGTGCAGCCCAGGAGGGTCCCCACCGCTGGGTCCCTGCAGGTGGTTTCGTTGCAGCCTTTGGGTGCCTCTCCACTGATGCTCTTAGAGATGAAGGATGCCATTTCTCATATTTAGCATCAATTTTTTTCTTGGAAATCTGTGTTTTTCTGGTAGAGAGAGTGCTGGGGTGGTGGTGGTGGGAGATGGAATCCCCACAGGGCCCATGGCATAATACTTCCTAAATTAGGGGTGGTCCATCTAATTTAAGGATTCTGTTTGGGGTGTCTGCTTGGTTTGCTGGTTTGTTTCAGTTTTGGTTTTAATATGTTAAAAAATCATTATTTATTTATATTTATTATCTCTATCTGGGCTGTTCTTTTGTGAGCAGATAGACAGGATCACCAAGTTGCAGAGAGAGGCTTTCAGTTCCTGAATTTCCTCAGGAAACACTGTTTTTCTCATTTCCCTTCCTAATTTTGTCTCATTGTTTTTCATCGTGTTCAAATTCCCTTCTAACCAAAACACCAGCAGCAACACGAGGCAACACCATTTTTTTTGTTAGCAGCCAGCCTATCCCAAACTGTCTACATTTTGTACAAAAACAGATGAAAAATGTTTGTGGCAGTGCCTGACACTGAATTAATCTCCCCATGACCTTGCAATGAGAAAGGTAAGTGCAGGAGAATACGAAGTTATTGTTTTAGCATCACCTTTGAGGCTGAGGGCTCCTACATCACTGCTCAGTGCTCTGTCCCATCCATTAAAATGCTTCTCATTTTTGACACAATTCTTTAAGTTAATCTTTCCGCTGATGTTTGTCACTGGAGTGGAATTTACATTTGTTTTGTGTATTTTTAGCTTTCCAAAGCAGCCTTGAAAACTATTTAGCCTGAATTGTTGGCATTTGGCTTTGCACAGACACGGTGTTTTGTGGCTAAAGGTTGTTTTTGGGGTAGTTTGTAGGGGTTTGGAATGCACAGGGGTTACACCAAGCACAAGTAAGGAGAGTATGTGGAGTTCTTGTTCTCAAGCCTGGGAAATGTTGGTTTTATGCAGAGAGTTGTTGCTGACCCCCCAGAAGATGTGGGAAATCCCCTGTGCAGCTGGTGGGGAGCCACACACTCGAATTACAACAGGAATTTTTGCCCACTGAGGTGGGCAAGTGCTCACTTTGGTGCAAGGGACAGAAATGCCCAACCTTGTAAATGCAGTGGCAAAATTAGGCCATTTAGGGGTTTTTTTCATGATGAACCTCCAGGCAGATTTGCAGCCACAACTGAAGCATTAAGCATCTGTCAGAAATCCTTTCCTGAGTTCTTCTGTCAGGCTCCAAGAAGTTCATTTGTTCATTTTGGAAATTGTTTGGGCTCCTTGGCTTTGAAGATGTTATTAAAAATACATTTATCTTTTTAAAGGGGTCATTATAGCCCAGTGGATCCTGCTTTGGAGGGGGAACACAGGCTGTTCGTGCAGGGTGTATCAAAACTTGGGGTCCTAATTTTCCCTTTGGAAATCTCAGTTTAAGGTTGTGTTTTTCATCCTGGAGCTGAGTTGCTCTGGCTCTGGGGAGAAGTCACCCGTCCTGGGCAGTGTGGGACAGACAGTGAGGAGAGCTCAGCACCCCCCAGCTTTTGCTCCAGACAATCATTATTTATCAGCATGGCTCGACTCTTAATTACTGAAAATTGAAATGTGCCTTCTTATGAAAGGGCCGCCCCTCGGGTGTTACTTTGTTTTATGGGTGGCTGATACTTGAAAGCAGCAAAAAAGCTCCAGCCCAAAACCTGAGCCGACCCTCTCAGATCTACACCGTGCACATCAACAGCCACAGAGTGGTTCAGAGGCTTGATGCAAAGCTGATAAAATGCCAAAAATTCCTCATTCTCTCTCTTGGGGAGCAGGGAGGGTTGTCTGGAAAACGTCAACAGTAAAAATTGCATTTAAGTGGTGCATAATGCAGCAGCTACTGTGGGCAGGGGGACCTGCAGCAGATGAGGGGGTTTAGAGAGCACAAGCTCCATGCACTGCCTCCCATCCCAGCTGGAGCACCTGGAGCTGCTGCTCTGAGCTCTCCTGGGCATGGGAATCATGGAGAAGAAAAGGTTCCTGAACACAAAGAGCAATCACTGAACAAAAATCTTCTGCTTCTTGGTAATTCTCATTTAAAACTGGCTAAACCCATAATTAGTGTGAACTGATGGTGCTCTGCTGCACTGTGCACATCTGTCTGTCCATCCATCCCTTTTTTCATCCATCCACCCGTTTATTTACCACCAGTGGAAGACCCCACCCATCACCATGTCCCCTTCTTGGCCCTTTGCCTGTCTCTGTCCTTGCCCTGGGCTTTGGGCACCCCAGGAGTGACAGCCTGGCTGGAATCCCTCTCCCCCAGGAGCAGCCGGCCTCAATTAGCCCATTTGGGAGCGGAAAGAGCAGATTGGAAAGGATTATGCTGAGAAAACAAGGCAGCAGTATTTCTTCTTTGCCCAGTAAAAGGAATAAAGGCTTTTCTTAAAACCATTCCACTTCTTAAAAGAAATTCCATTTCTTGAAGCCATTTTCTTCTGCAGTGTCTGGGCACATCCCTTCTTTGTGGAGTCTCAGTGCTGGGGGCCGGGCTGGGATGAGCCTGGGCAGCCCCTCTGAGCCCTGAAAGCTCCACCAGAGGAGCCCTGGGCTGGAGCCAGGCTCTGATCCCTGCTAGACCTCAGCCCTTCCCCAGCCCCCCCTGGCACCCACCATAAAAAATCCCTTGGCTGGTCCTGCCTTTCACTGGCCAAGGCTCGAGGAGGTGCCCGGACCAGCCACCCACACTCAGCCACTCCACAAACAGCAGGAAAAACCAATCTGCTGCTTTGTATGTTTTTTTTTTTTTTTTTTTTTACCAGCAGATAAAAGAAAAATAGCTTTCTAGCTTTCTTTCCCCTGTGGTTTCTGTGTTGTTTTTTTTTCCTCTGCTAAACTGTGTATTTTTCAGCTCAGTAAAGTATTTATTAGGAATCTTTACAGACCAGTCTGCTGGTGAATTAGATATTGTACAGCTTCGGCGTGAGCTGGGAGAAAAAAAAAATTATGACATTTTTTCCACCCAGACTGATTCTATCCAATAGCAATAGGAAAGTGAGGGTTTACCAGGAAAGCTTTAAGTTCAGCTCTGCTTGCCAGAGCTGCAGATACCTTTTGTGCCTTGCTTCATGTGCATTTCTAGAATGTCAGTTTTCATTTCTGACTCGCAAGCAAAGCTGAAGCTGAGCTCTGCTGGGCTTTGGGTCCTGCTGCAAAGCGTCCAACAGCCATGGCTTGTCTCTTCTCTTTTTTGAATGGATTTCTCACTTCAGCATCAATTGTTTTTCAGATCATCCTTAATTCCATGCACAAATACCAGCCCCGGCTGCACATTGTGAAGGCGGACGAGAACAACGCGTTCGGCTCCAAGAACACGGCTTTCTGCACCCACGTTTTCCCAGAGACCTCCTTCATTTCAGTCACCTCCTACCAGAACCACAAGGTAGGCAGCTTTTTGGGCTACAAATGCTTCATTTCTGGTCAGGAGCTTTGAGAGAGGATCTTCCCGTTCTGCTGCTTTAAAAGACAAGTTTCCATCCTGGCTTTAAGCACGAGGGATGAGGCAGGATGCAGCTCTGGAGGAGCAGGGATGTTGCTGGTAGCAATATTTTGGCAAAGCCTGTGTTCTCCTGACTCACTGTGCTCATAGAGCTGAGATGTCATTCAAACAGCAAAGCCCATCTAATAATGACCAGTGAAGCTTGCTCATAAATCTGCAGTGTAAAGTAATTACAGAATGTGTGTTCAGTGAGACAGACGAGGAATGGAACCATAAAAACAGAGCTCAGAGCTGGCTCTGGGGTTTGCATGGGCAGGCAGGAGGGGGTTGGGGTCTGGGAGGGTTTTTTGGGGGTGTAAAGTACAAAGGGCTCAGTTCTGTGCCCTGGGTGGGTGTCAGGGGCACCTGTGTGCTGTAGGGGCTGGTTTCTGCTTTGAGTGTGGTGTTACCTGTGCAGTGGGCAGAGTTCTGTCTGAGGGTTGCATCCCAGCAGGACTGGCAGCAGTGGGACAGTAAATTGTCACCTCCCTGTGGCAGCAGGAGCACTGTCACCAGGGCAGGGACAGGGGAGGATGACAGCAGGGGATGGAAAGGCTTCAAATTCTACCCTGCTACTGCTCTGCCTTTGCACAAGCTCCTGCTCCTAGGCATTTTCCTAATGGTAAAATGCAGTTGCAGAGCTGTATGAGGAATAATTAATAAATTAATTGGAATTTTTAGAGTGCATCAGGTTCATAACTAAAGATGCAGAGTGAGGTAGCACTGCCAGAGCCCTCCTGTCACCCTGAATGTGAAATCTGCCATATGTTACTGTACCAGTTCCTTTCCTACACATTCATAGGAAAATCCTGCAGGAACAGGAACAAGTGTGAAATTCTTCCTCCCTAATAACCTGACCAGAGCTTTTCCTCCCAAGCAGGATGCCTGTGTGCTCTTTGATGCCTGAAGCATAGAGTCCTTGCAAAAATTTTGCAATTAGTGAGCCAGTTAAGAGACTCAGAGCAGAAACAGGGATGTGGTATGGTCAGGCAGGGTGGGGGGAAAGTGCCCATTAGGACACTGAAGGTAGAAAAGTTGTAGCTGTTGATGTTAAATGACCAATTGGCCAAACATGGTTAACCGAAAGGACTCAAAAGAGCTTATATTTAATACATAAAATGTCTGGTGTCAATGGTGCCTTTCATCCCTGAAGTTCCCAAAGTGCTCCACAAGCTCTGTACTTGTACTGTCACTGCTGTACAGCTGCTGCTGGGGAGGTTTGTGGCTGGGGGGAGCACAGAGTGGGCCTGACAGATTTAGGGAAAATGTCCCAGATGAGCCCGAATTCTTTTGTGAAGATCCTGTGAGGAGCCTCTGTGGTGCTGCCCAGCTCCTGCCCTGGGATCTGCAGGCTGGGGGGGATGGACACTGCCCTGAGCAGGGGACACAGGGACCTGCAGCAGGTGACAGCAGGCAGAAGGTCTCAGCATGGACCTCACTGTGGTCTCAAAAAAATCTCCACCTCAAAAAAATACCTGAATGGTTTTATTTATTCTCTTAGGCATCAACAGTTAAAAACTTGCTCTGGGTGTCTTTTAGAAGAAACAAACTGCTGAACTATTTTTAGCTCAGAAATCTCCTGCTAGCAAGAAGTGTGGTTGTAAATAATTGTATTCCTAAAGAAAAAATGAGGAAGCTGAGGATAGAGGCTACCCCTGAGCACAGGTCAGTGAGGAAGGTGTGTGTTCACCCCAAATCCCCTCCTGGGCTGGGTGAGGCCAGGGGAAGGTCAGAGGAGGGACTGAAGCCCTGATCCTGCTCACGTCAGAGGAAACCCACGGTCACTAAGTAACAAAATGAGATTAAGATGTACAAACCTGTCAGGCTGTGGGTTTGGAAGGGTGTCAGGGGCATTGTGATTCATCCGCTGCTTGTGCTTCCCTGGAAGAGCTCGAGCCCTGGAGGCTGCTTAAATTCACATGTCACCACCTTCCCCCCATCACTGATACCGGCCAGCTGCGTTCTCAGAGCTTTTTTGGTAAGGGATATTTTTCAACATTGCTAAAAGTGTAGTTGTTAGTAACAGCAACACTCACACAAAACCATCCCAAAGCAGAACTGGCCGCTCTCCTCAGCACTGAAATGGGATGCAGGGGGCTCAGAGCAGGGAGAGGGGCTGTGCAGAGATAAAGCACTGTTTGGGCTGAGATGCTTTTCCCAGAGGAAAAATGACTGAATGGTGGCCATAAAGGTGGATGAAATTGTAATGGGAATTAGGGAGAGCCACACCATGACAAGCAGGGCTCTCTGACATGGAAACGCAGGAAACCTTTTCAATCAGACAAGTATATTCTCTCTGTCAGGAGTCCAGAAAAAGAACACAGGGCCCAGAATAAGACCCAGACTCTGCATTTCACAGGGGTCATCAGGACTGGGCAGCTCAAGACCCACCAGCTCAGCCCTGCTGCTGCTGCGCTTTTGGTCTGATTTGCTTTCAGACAAACATGTTATTCTTGCTTTTGTTCTTTTAAAGATAACCCAGCTGAAAATTGAGAACAACCCCTTTGCCAAGGGGTTCCGGGGCAGCGACGACAGCGACCTGCGCGTGGCACGGCTCCAAAGGTACTGCACTCCTGGTCCTGCTCCTCACGGGCTGCAGCTCTTTGGAGAAGCAGCTAAAAGGTGCCAGAGCCACGGGTATCGTGTTTGGTTGTGCTTGAATGCCATTTAAATCCCTCAGAAGCTCTTCCTGTACCTCAGTGACACACTCCGTGCTGTCAGTTCTTGCCCACACCCAGCGGAGTGCGATGAGTTCATCGTCTGAAGCAAAGGGTGCTGAAGTCATTGGCTGGAGATGCCCTGGGGGAGCCAAACCAATATTGCATCATTCTGTGGATGAAATTCTGATGATGCTGATCGCTGCCTAACCAGTCTTAATTTTTCTCACCTCTTTTAGCAAAGAATACCCGGTAATTTCCAAAAGCATCATGAGGCAGAGGTTGGTGTCCAGTCACGGCCAGCTGTCAGCAAAGCCAGATGTTAACCCACTCCATGGGAATCACCAGACCCTTCAGCATTATCAGTATGAGAATGGTGCTCACATGCAGTTTGCAGCTTCGGATACTCAAGATCTGCCACTCAACACCTTCACAGCACAGAGAGATTCAGGGCTCTTCTACCATTGTCTAAAAAGAAGAGGTAACTCGAGTTTACAGCTAGAAAAATATTACAGAAAATAAACCTGAGAGCATGAGTTCAGTTTGGATTGGTCTCTTGGGCCTCGATCTTCAAAAATACTGCTGTGATTGGAGTGTTTTGGAAGGTCAGGAGCCAAGAGCTGCTGTTTGGGGCAGTTTTTAGCGAGTTTGTCCCATAGAAGGTAAATTCAGACTCTGAGTCAGAGCTGAAACAATTAATTAGAATGTGTAATTCAAATGGCATGGAGCTTCAGTGAAAAATTATCCATTGTTAGGATCAGCTGAATTAGAAATTGTTTGCAGGAGGCCATTAGCATTACCAGAATTCTACACTTTCCAAGGCAAGGCTGTGAGCAATTCCCTCAGTGTCTGCAGACCAGTGGGACTGTGGGAGTTTGGTATAAGCAGCCCTTTCCTCTCATCCACTAATTCTCAAATTTAAGTGAGCTGTGACTGCATTCTCTTCCTTTTAGTCCAGCATCAGATGAGATCATGGCATGTTTTAAGTTAAATGGAAAAATTTTGCACAGAAGAAAAAAAATCCTTCTATTTGCATGTCTCACTGCCTGCTAATTTATTTAAGCTGGGAGAATCCTCTGATCATGGCCAAATGAAGAATCTAACAGCGCCAGTAATGAGGGCTGCAAGGCAAATGTGTCATTTTAGCAGATGTTTAATGTGCAGATGAATTCACTAATTCATCCAGAGAATATTCCTAATAAGTAACAGAAAGCTGCTGGAAAACAGGGCCATGGTCCTCACAGGAGGAGAGGGGCTGTGCAGAGCTGAGGGAGGGCTGCTGACTGGGAAAGGGCTCCTTTATCTGGAAATATTTCTGCAGCTTTTGACGTGAATATCTGGGAAATGTAGAGTCATTTTTGCAGTGACAGGAAGGCAGGCTGTGATAAGACCCTTTAAGAGACTTCTTGAGTTTGTCAGGAGGAACTGTGCAGGAGTGTCAGGGCCCTCTGTTATCTGGATGAACGTGGAGTAATCCCTGATGTGAGAAGAGTAGCCCGAGTCCCTCACTTAAGCTGACAAATGTCACCAGAGTGCTCTGAGGCCGGGGGGATTAGCCTGACATTTGCAGCACAATTTCTTTGTGATGCTGTACATTGTTTGCCCAAACTGAAACGGTTTAACTGGATTAAGCTGAGAAAGGGCACCAGTTGAGCGAAATAATCGCGGCCGCACGCTCGGCCTCCGAGGGGACTCCCCGGTCCCAGCTCCAGCAGAGCCCAGCCGAACCCGGGAGCTGCTCCTGAGTCTGAGTTTTGCCTTGCAGAAAGCGCTCGGCACCTGGACCTGCCCTGCAAACGCTCCTACCTGGACGCCTCGTCCTCGGTGGGGGACGATCACTATTTCCGCTCGCCGCCGCCCTACGAGCAGCAGATGCTGAGCCCGTCCTACTGCGGCGAGGTGGCCCCGCGGGAGGCCTGCATGTACTCTGGCTCCGGCGCCGACATCGCCGCCGTCTCGGCCGTCGACGATTTGCCGCCCCCGCCGCCCCCGCTGAGCTGCAATATGTGGACTTCAGTCGCACCTTACACCAGCTACAGCGTCCAGACAATGGAGACTGTCCCCTACCAGCCCTTCCCTCCTCACTTCACCGCCACCCCCATGATGCCGCGGCTCCCGGCCATCGCGGGCCAGGGCTCGCAGCCGCCGGGGAACGGCCCCTTCAGCGTGTACAACCAGCTGTCCCAGTCTCAGGTCCGGGAGCGCGTTCCCGCCTCGTCCTTCCCCAGGGAAAGGGTGCACCCGTCCGTGTGCGAGAGGAAACCTCCCTCCCCGCACCTGAACGCGGCCAACGAGTTCCTGTACTCACAGAGCTTCTCCCTGTCCAGGGAGTCGTCGCTGCAGTATCATTCAGGGATGGGGACTGTGGAGAACTGGACTGACGGGTGACCCCCAGGGCCCAGCGATGCCACGGCCGACGTTACTGCTCCAGGACGGTGTTCAATCGGTGTTGATACCTGTGGGTAACTTGCACTTCGGTGAGACACGTGCATTTCCAGAGGGATTTGTGTGGGTGAAGAGCTTGTATCTTCAGGCACACACAGAATTCCATCTCCTGTCTCAGTGGGCTGGATTCATCAGGCTCTTACTGACTCCCAAAAAAATTCATTCTCGTATCTTCATGCAGTAGAAACCATCTTCATGACTAACGAGTGACGTAGCTAGTCATGTTCTTTTGCTTGTAACGTTAAACATCCATGAGCAGATTTTGGCTATTTGGGAAAAATAGGAGCTTCACTTTTATGGTCCTTGGCTCATGAAGCCACAACCTCCCAAAACTCCAAGGAAAAAGCAATTCGATCGGTTGCATAGCTCAAGGACTGCCGTGGCAGCACTTCTGTAGCCCTTTTGATCTGTAGAGATTCCTTGTTCCTCTGGAAGTGAGGGAGCGGCGGGAGCGCGGGGCCGGCGGGAGCTGCGGGGTCCGGGAGCTGCAGGGTCCGGGGGCTGCAGGGTCTGGGGGCTGCGGTGCCGCCCTGGCACCTCCTTGGCAGTGCAGGTCCGTGCCACGGGCACAGAGGAGAAGGCACCGATGCACAGATGTCTCTTCTTGCCCCCACACCGCCCTCGGTCATGGCTGTGGGAAGCAAAGAAGTGAAGAGTTAAGCCCGAGGCCAAACAGCGAATTAATTGCAGCGTTAGGAACAGACCCAGTGTCTTCAGATTCCCATCCCTTGATTGAATCACACTCGCTTATTGCAATATATTTATGAAGTTTGAGCTTAAAAGTCGCTAATACTTTCCAGAACCAATTTCTGTATTTGCTGGTCCTTGATTTCTTTTGTATTCAGCCGAAACGTGCCTTTTGTGCTATGTTCTTCTCTTTTGCAGCTAACTCAGAATTGTTTTCAGCCTAAAGCAGGCCTAGAGGAATATTTTCTTAATGGTGGGGTGGGGAGGGAAGAGCTCCCATGACCTGTCAGGCTTTGCAGTGTACAAGTCTTTGTAGAACAGGTCAGATCTGTAACCAGTGCATTCATTGCTCCTTTTGTTCGCTGTGGAAGCGTCCGGAGCCCTCTGGCTTTGCCCTCTGCAGTGTCCCTGTGAGCTGCCGAGGGGGGATCGGTCATCGGTTGGATTTGATGATCTTTGAGGTCACTTCCAGCCTCCGTGATTCCGTCAGGGGGCTGACACTCGTGGGGAAGCAGTGGCATTCCTCCTGGGACACAGCTCCACTGCCCTCACCCACAAAGCTGCTGTCCCCCTCCGGCCCGCAGGGTCCGTCCTGCTGAGCTCCCAGGCAGGGCCCCCGGGGGACGGCGACACCGAGGCCGGGCCGGAGTTCGGTTCCACTGAAGAGCGCAATATTCAACCTTTAGTCATTGCACAGTGGGGGTTTTTTAATTCCTCCCTTTGCTTCCCAAACGGGCAAAGGCAAGAAAGCTGAAATCCAGGTTTGGAAGCGGGGAGGTGCTTCTGTGTTTTGGTGAATCCATCCCAAGGAGGAGCCCGATGGATGAGAGGGGCTGGGACACAGCCCCGAGGTCACATTTCAACCAGGACAGTCCCCTGCACCCACTCAGCAGAATTTGTGTGTGACTGGTGTGGATTTTGTAACCAGATTTTGGAAATCACTACCATTTTTGCATGCTGAATAGCTATTTATATACATATATATTTTATATATATATATATATATAAAATTATATATATCACAAATGCAGGCCACGTGTCCAATTCAGCTTTGCTTTTGACAAATGAAATACTTAATAAAAATGAATGTTGCAAAGGGGTTTTTTTTTTTTTTTGTAAGGCATCTATTTAAAATTTTTTTTTTGGAAAGACATCTATTTAAGATTTTTTTTTTTTTTATTACACACCTTTGATGTAAAAACTAAGGATTGGTTAGACAAAAAAACATATATGCTACAGATAAATCTTTATTAGAAACCACATTAGATACAGGTGGTATGGAATTTTTAAATGTTTGTTACATAGCATGGACATTTTATTTTACATATCAGAACATAAAGTCATTTTACTACTATAAGCTGTCTCTGGGTGCATTTCAATAATTAGTATAAAAATGTTCCATGGTGAATTAAGATGCCTTCGTCTCTCTTCTGTCTCCTGCTGCCTGACTCACCAACCTCTCACCTCCCAAGGTGCACACCTGACCTTCTTTTCAGCACTTCGAAGCTCCACCATCAGATTTTAGGTGCCCGTGGCAGGGGTTTGGATTTATTTGGGATTTTTCTGGTGTTTCTTTGTTTTAGTGGACACGTGAGTTGAGCTGAGCACTGAGTTAAAAGCAGCCACTGATCAGCAGAGCACCGAAGCCACGTCCCTGTGCCCGGGGGCAGCTCAGTGACAGGGACAGGGTAAAGCATTAAGGGTTGGAGGGAGTGGGGAGAGGTCTGGGGGTGTCACTGCCCAGAATTTGAAGTGCTCAGTTCATTTCTCATCGTGACACTGGATCAACACTGAACCAGACAAATGCTGCCACTGTAACCCAAAAATGAGTGGGGGCAGCAGCCCCTGGGCACAAAGGAAAAGGGAAAAGCTGCCTGGAGCTTGTGCCTCTTTCAAAGGTGACCAACACAGTAACAAGGCCATTTTTATGAACAATCACTGCTGCTATTTTTAACCATTTTTCATGTACCTTCCACTCATCCATGCAGTATTTATTGATTTAAGGCAGTTTAAAAAATAATTCCTGTAAGAATCATTGCAGAACCTTTCAGCCAGTGCAGGGGGTGCACAGAAAGCTTGGTCATGGAATTAATGCAGGTTTTACCTGGCAGCCTTTGCAAAGGGCACGGCCCAGGCTCTGTCCCAAAGCAGCCACTGGAGCTGAGCGAGTGCCCTGGGAATCCCTGTGCCAAATAATGAGCTTTTCCTTATAAAAATAGCACAGGAGATTTGTGAGCACAGGACCCGATTGGGAAAGGCTGAGTTAGCATAAAAATGTGCAAAATTTGGATGTATGCTAATCTGGTCATCTGGGCTCCTTTTATAGGCACTGGAGAGAGATCAGACACTGAGATTAAATGGGATGAATCATTCTCCAGTGATGATCTTTTTCCACTCAGAGGAATCCAGTTCAGCCACTTAGAGCAGATTTCCCATTTCCAAATGGCTGGAAAGTCATGTTAGTGGGATCTCCCTCCTGTGTGACTTTGACAAAAACATTCAGGCAGCGCTGAATTATTTACATTACAAATCCCACTCAACCTGAGCACAGTAAAAGAAAAAAACCAACCTAATTGTATTAATTTATGAGATGGAAACAGGTTGTTGTTTTTTAGTTTGCTTTGTTTTCATTGCAAGATTTCTAACCCGGGTTATGTGTCCAGTCCCAATCCCAATCCCAGGTGAGGCACCCAGGTTCCATTTGGTTTCTCCTGCTTTTCCCTCCTGGAAAGGCTTGGCAGGTGCTGATCCTGATGGAGATCCTGGCTGAGCAGGATCATTCCCAGGGATGAAGAACAGAGCACAGCAATCCTGAGTGTCCTGGAGGATCCGCTCTGTTTGTTTTTCAAATCAGAAACACTAAACTGGGGACATCACTGAAAAAAAATCCCAACAACCTGCACAGCTTTAAAAGAGATCAAGTGTGCTTACTGTGTCCCAGTTTGATTTACTACAGTTTAAACAGCTTTTAATTCTCAAGAATGTGGAGGTTCATGTGTGTGGAGGCTTTTCCAGCCCCGGAGTTGCAGCTGGGAATGGCAATCCAAGCTCAGGGAAACCAGGCCCATTTCAAATCAGATTAAAGCAAAAATTAGCAAGTGAGAAAAACCTGAATACACACGAGGACCATTTTCCATTGATGTGCTCTAATCTGTACTAAAAGGCCCAGGGAATTTTTTAATTCTGTTTTTCTTTAAGGTAGATGTCCAAATTTAATATTGGCTCGGGCAGCCTCAGTTCCACCAAGCCCAGCAGCGCTTGGTGCCAGCACTGAGCTTGGACTTCCCTCTAAATAGAACAAATATTTGTATCAGCTTGCTGAGAATGTGAGTAATAGGAATATTTGCCAAAATTTAAACAAGCTAAACTTCAGTCCTGCCAAAAGCCCCACCATTCAATTTGGCATCATTGGCAGCTCACAGGCTCAAGAGGGGCCTAAGTCTGGAAGAGCTGGGGTGTTTTTGGCAAACATGAATTTATTTTTCTCTCCCTCCACATTTTGGAAAATTTGTGCCTCTCTGTATTAATTTATGATGTCATTAAATAATTCTTTTTGCAGCTTGTATAGAAAGAATGTTTCTTTTGAAGATGAGAACTCTCCTGAGGATGGTTATAGGGAAAAATTCCAGCCAGAGGAAAAAAAACCTCCTCTCTCCTTGGCCACTCATTTCTGCAGTAGTGCTTCAACAGCAAAAAAAATCTACAATATTTTAATTTAAGGACCTGCTCCAAGGATGTGCCATGCACTTGCCTGTGACAAGAGGCAGCCTAAATTCAATGTGATTCGAGGGGTTTTATTCCTGTGACTTTATTCCTTCCATGAGCCTGTGACTTGCTGGTAGCAAACACCACGTTTTGAACTGATTTGCTCTCTGCAAAGAACAGGATCAAGATTAAAAATGAAAGAAAAGAAAATATTTGGAGTAGTACAAGCAAAGCACAAAGCCTTGTCTGACATGAACCTTATTTTCTGTGAAAACACTGCCATGAGAGAGAAACGCCTGTAAAACCTCCCTGCAGGCACTGGGGTTTTGGTGGTGGTTTCATCACTGGGGTCCCAGCCCCTCCTTGCACCAGCCCTGGCCAGGACAGCCCAGCCCATGTCCTACTTAAACCAGAATTAAATTTCAACCTGCCACAGGCTGCTCAGCCTCACTGAGAAATGGTTGGGGTAACAGCAAGGGAAGGGGATGCCCTCGGGGCTTTGTGGCACCTTGCTGGGGGTTTGTGGCCTCCAAGCCCCCACTCCTGCCAGGAGGATCCTTCTCCTGGTCATGGCCAGCAAATGTTCCTGCCTGAGCCCTTTGGGGAATGCCAGGTCAGGTGTCCCAGTGGATTCACACACAGCTGCAGCAAGGTGCCCCCAGGATGGAAATTGCCCTCCTGAGCCTGAGCCCACCTTTGGAACCAGGTCCTGAGAGAGGGAAATAAAAAGTAGATTAATTAGTGCGAAGTGCTAATAAGGCCTAATTCAGTTAAATTCAGGATAATTGCAGGTTTTGTTAATTAAAAACTCATTTAATAAAAGCAAACCACAGTGGAATGAAAAGAGGAAGAATAGCTACAGCAGGTCACAAGGCTCTTGTTCCACTGAAAAATACTGATGGGGAAGAGGTTGGAAGGAGTATTTGGTAAACGCCAACATTTTTCATCTGGGTTCTTTTTCTTCTAATTTTCCCTAGTTCCCAGCAAACACTAATTTTTGGCTTTGGACCATACATCGCTGCAGTTTCGAGGAACATTTTCAGTGGGGTTGTATTTACAAATGGGTGGAAAAGTGACATTTCAAAAAAGAAAAATGAGGTGGAATGTCAGCACCGTCTGCTTGGGCAGCTACGATGTTAACAGTCCTGAAAGACAAAATTTGACAAATGTATCTTCTAGCTGGGAGGTTCACACTGATAACAGGACACTGGGCCAGATTTGTGTACTAATCCTCAGCCCCTGCCAGCAGGGATGGACACATCCTTGAACAAGTGTTTACTGGAGAACAACATGTACAGAGAACAATTCCTCCTCAGCAGCCTTACGTCAGGCAGGCAGCGACGCCTGATGCACTTCAGCAGAGATGAAAAGCAGTATTTTTGTGTTTGCATGCCAAAATCCTAAGGCTCAGTCCTATTTCTGTTGAAGTCAATAGGAAAACTTTTATAGACTTCAGTAGAGCAGGACCAGCCCTTTAATCTTCCCCTCACCAAGCCCAGCCTGCAGCCTTGGCTGTGCAGTGCAGTTTAGGAATGAGCCACGGGGTATTTGAGTTTGATGGATGACACAGCCACACTGAAAATTGCAGTTTGCTCGTGCCCAGGGTATCTGAGCAGCTACTGGGAGAATAACAAAAGCCTGAATCTAAAATTGTGTCGTGTTTAATATCAGTTGTGAATCTCATACATGAAAGGATAGCCGAAAACGTAACAGAAAAATACTCAAACCATTGATTATCTCCTCTAAATCCAAGAGCTCATTTGAGCCTGAAACTTTGGAGCAGATTGCCCGGGACATGAGGAATCAATCACGGGACATCCTGGAAAGGTGATGAACTTGCCTGGTGCACCAGAGTAATCTGAAACAGTCGGTGTGCAGGGGCTGCCCAGGCTGAAGGCAGAGGGGACAGCTCCTGAGCAGCCACGTGCAGGGCACAGCTGCCAGTGGGGAGAGGGAATCCTTTCCATTTACAGTAAAAAATCAAATCAGGTGCCTCACCTGATCAGACATCTTTGGGTAAGGGCTTGGTCTAAGCCTCACTCACGGGAACACCAAAGGTGATGGAGAGTAAAAGGATTTTAGCCAAATAAAAATTCTGCTTGAAGTAAGTCTGTTCTTCCTTCTCATCTTTCTGACAACACAGCCAGTTCAAAGCTTGGAGAGATTCCCCCCACTCCCCCTCACCCTTTCCTTCCCACCATTTATCATCCTGAAGGCAAGGAGACAGGTTAGGGGCAGGAAAAGCTTCCACTGGGATTTCTGTCCAGGATCACTGCGCAGCACTGGATTTACACCCAGCACTAGAACTGAGCACATGCCTGGAGCCCCTCTCCCTTTCCCCAGCAGTGACAGGTAGGGACAAAGGGATTTTAACTCTGGATAAACACTGCCCAAGCTCTCCAAGCCTGGGAGGTGTCAGTGCAGGGGGCTGGAGGGGTTTGCTTGGAAAGCAAACATTGTCCTTTAAGACATACAAGACATTCAGCATGAGGCAGTGAGGGCTGGAATACTGACACCCCTGTGGATCCACTGACCATCCTCCCCAGGGTGATACAGAAATCTGAGAGCAGCAGAGACATTAAATCCAGAATGTGGAAACTGAAATGTCCCAAAGCTCTGAGAATTCAGGGGAGTAAGAGCTGAGTGAGCACGGCTGTGAGCTCACCATGTTCAGTGTCTGCTGCCCACAGCCCCCTCTCGTCCTACCAAACACTGGGTTAAACATGCAAAGGAGTCTCTACTAAGATCTCATTTACACCAACTTAAACTGGAAATCAGCAGATGTGGAGCTAAACCCCCACACTTACCTGTGCTCCTCTCAGCTGGGAGAAAGCAGCTTCCACTGCAGGCTATGGACTCCATGAAATTCAGGATTTACAAATGCTCCTACCCCCAGCAATGACCCAGCCCTTAGGGAATGATTTATTTCTCTCATGCATAACACAGAAAAAAAAAAATCCCCTCCCCTCTGGGAAGCAGTTCATTAGATTGTCCCAAAATCAGTTTTCATCCTGTGAACAGCAAAAGAAGGGGAAGCAGGAGGTCAGGACAAGGAATTAAATACAGGGAAAACATGAGCTGGAAAACTTAAAAGAGGAGAAAAAGGGGGGAAAAATAATAACAAAAAAATTAAACATAAATGTTCTTTTCTTGCCAAGGAGCAAAAGCAAGAGGCAGAGGAGTTGCAGTGTTGGATGGGTTGGAGTTGTGTTCACTGCAGCATCACCGAGCGTGGAGTCAACAACGTCAGGGATATGGAGAGGCTGAGGTTGTTCTGTTCACTTCTCTTTGCTGCTTCTCTTCTCATCATATGGATAATACAGCCATGCTTCTCACAGCTTGAAAAACAGGTCTCTGAAAACGTGCAAAAAAGGAGAAAAGTTACTTTTATCCCATTTAAGACAGACTAAACATCCCCTTAACCCCCTTCAGTTAAGTTTTGATTTTGCAGGTGCATGGGCCAGTCCTGATCATCACATCGATGCTAATTAAAAAATCCCATTAATTTCCAAATGACAGGATATTATCCCCCCACAGATCCTGTGTGACCCTTTCCTGACAGGCTAATACAGAAATGATTCCTTACTTGGCTCCACCACCACATCCAAACGTCTCCTTGGAAATACTTTGTTCCTTTCTGTTGTTTCTTACTGGGGATTGAGATCCTTTGTGTGGCAGTGGCTCCTTGAATTGGTTTTCCACAGCTGAGCTTCTCTTGTGTCCTTCCCAGTTTTCCTTTCCATAGATACTGGAGTGCACCATTTCAATGAATCATGCTTTCTTCTAATAAAATATTATTTGAGTCCAATGCCAAAGGCCAGATTTCCATAAAAGAGATTCAGAATGAGTAATAAGTACAGCAAAAAGGATTTTTATTCTTCTGTGTTTCCCTCCCCCCTCTCATTTTTGGGGGTCAGAGACTCCTTAGAAGACCAGTGGCATTAGAACTGATATTTTATACCTTTGGTTTGGTTTAAGAGCTGCCTTTTCTGCTGGTCCATCAGCTAAGCAGGGAGGTGTTTCCATCTTCCCCATGCTCCTGAGCAGGGCCATCGAGAGCCAGTTTAGTTCTTGATTCAACAAAATATCTCATATTCCTCTGACCTTTCTCACCCCAGTTCCCAAAGCCAGGAGCCAGAGGCAGCTGCCAAGGGTCAGGGCAGGGAACTCCCAGAGGAAAATCCTTTCCCCCAAGGGAAATCTCCTGGTGACCCCTCTCAGCCTCCCACCTCCCCTCTTGGCAAGGTGAAGACCCAACAGGAAAGTGTTCAAGCCAATGTTTGGGACATTTACAAGGCAGAGCAGAGCTGAGCCAGCCTCCCTGGCAGCAGGGATGGAGAGCTGGAATGAGGGATTTGGTTCCTGGCTATGGATAACCACTGCCCAGAACTGCAGCAGGAGGAGGGAAGTCAGCAGAGAGCACAGCAAACTCCAGCTTGTAAAAGTCACCCTGACTTAACAACGGGGATACACAGAGGAGTTGCTGTGTAGGACCCACGTAAGCACAACTCCTCTGTCCTCTGCACGCTGAGGGCTCCTCTGCTTTGGGTATTTGTTGCTAAACTGGCAACATCTTCAGCTCTTCAAGGTATCAACAAAGCCTTTCATGTGTTGGTACCATGCCCTGAGCAGGGAACAACGGGGAACTGCCAGTGTAAAGCGATAGTAAAGGCTGTCCTCACATTTCATTTAATAGGGTACATTCCTTTTTGCAATATTGCTGCAAGTCCCTCAGATATAAGTGAAATAAAAACTGTTCTTTTACTTACTGCTAATAACAGCCAGTCGTGCTGTCCTTGAGAGCCACATATAAAAACACTCAAGAAATATTTTCAAATGGTGAAATACTGCACTATAAACGAGACTTCTGGAGATGTTACCTAAATTAGCCCTGTTCAAATGCCTTTGTGATATTTAATCATAATCATAAAAGTCAGAGTGCTTTTGCTTTTCCATCAGAAACCAGCCTTATATGTTTTGCTAGTCCCAGCTCCGCACTGGCTGGGTGTCGTGGTGTATAATTTCATAGACACAAAGACACTTCACTACCATAGCTCTCATTATTAAACAATATATTTTAATTGTCACCACCTTTCTCATACAGACATGGGCCAAATCTGCCCTTATTGGCTTCAGCTGAGCTCCACAAGGGATGAATTTGGCTCAATATATATAAAAATACAGCAAGTCGAGTAATAAAAAGAAATGTTTGGGTTTCTTTTTTTATAGCAGCCGGGGTTTCTTTGCCATACAACACACATGCCTGGCCAGTAAAAGCCCCTGATAAAGGACCGAAGTGTTTAAGACTTCATATGCAGAATAGCCCATGGTGTTTAATTACAATAGCAAAGATGCCATGCTATAAAAGCCTTTCTTACCTGGAGAAGGGATCCATGCTCTCCAATGAAGCTTAATTACCCAGGACACGCTGAGTTTTCCCCTCTGGCAATAACCTCTAACACCAATAACTCCGCTGGTTCTTTGACATCTGAATAGCTGAATATTGTTAATTTTTGCTCTAATTTCCTTATTTGGATTACAGTTTTCCAGTGGTTTGTATCTGATGGAAGTATTGAGCATTAGAAGAGCTTCATTCCTGGGACATTCCTCTTTCTTTCTTCCACTTTTCCCTTGGAATTTCGTGCTCTCTCAGCCTGCTCTGGCACTCCTGCTCCCCCAACTCCTTCCCAGCATACTTGGCTCCAGATGGAGATTTATGCATTTCCCCTCCTGTGATCCTTTCCTGCTCCACCAGCAAGGTTTCAGCTTCATCCCAGGCCCAGAAGATGCAAATTTCTGCAGAATGAATTTACTTTAGACTTTAAAGGAAAAGCTTTACCTGGCTGCCAAGCACTCCCGAGCCATTGGTTTCACAGCTCTCACACACAAACACAGGGCACAGCACAGTAAAAATCCCCATCCAACTGATATTATTTTGGGGAAACTGAATCTTTGTTATTTATTGAGTTCTATCAGATTTATAGCTCACATTTCTGCTGAACTTTTATTGATTCCTAAGGAGAAGATTCCATTTTTACCTGGAAAATGCTGCTTTTTTGGGGAGGGGAAGAAACCTCTCCCTTGGAAGACGCCGGGATCTCGAGCCATGATTTAGAACCATCACCTGCATGATCCTCCTCATCCTCACTCCTGCATCCTCGCCTTTTGATGGAGCCAATTTCCTGAGTGCATGTGAAAGCCTGTGGCTGCAGCCTGAACAATCCTACCTCAGTGCTTCCCTTCTGTTGTTGATCCTTTAATTTCCTCCAGCCGACTCCTGCAGGGGACTCGCAGTTTTATGCTGCTCTTTTGGACTAATCATTTACAACTGACTTGAAAAAAAGCCTCCAAATCCCTTCTCTGCTGCTACTGCTCGATGGAAGGGTCACTAATTGGGATGTACTTCCAGCCAAAAGGCAACACAGGCTTAACAGCAATTCACAGCAACCTGAAAATTCTGCCCAAAGCTTTCTAACCAGGCCACTTATTTAGAATTTTACTCCAAAAATTAGGGGTGCAATCCATAAAGTTCCTCTGCAGCGCAGATTTTCACACCTTGAAAAGCCAGGAGAGCAGAAAGTCATGTAAAACTGATTAATGGATGAAATCACAGTATCAAGATCTCTTCTGATGGTTGGGAATGTGACACGCAGGGCTCTTATCATGGGCACAGTTCTGGGTATGAAAAATACAAAACTGAAAAGTATCTGCAGTTACAGATCTGGAAGAAAGGCACAAGCTGGATTGGAAGTTTAAGAACTGTGCCTTAGGGGGAACTGCTGCCTAATGACAAAACAGGAAACGAGATGAAATCCAGAAGGGACATACATTAATTTCTCTGGATTATTGACGTTAGTGCTCTGTAAAATGGAGATCAAAACAGTAATTTTATTATGTAAGAAAACCAATATTAATCTAAGGCTATTTTAGTAAAAAAAATGTATTAAATTTTGACTTAAAGGTGAGAATCTGAACTCTTAGGCAACAGCCTTATTAATTTACCATGTTAATGATGTGTTCACAGATGCACATCCTTCCAAATGCTTTTTTTTAATAGAGGAGCTTTTCTGAGCTGTGCTAATAACAACTATCACAACAGTTGTGACTTAAACACAAGACATGAATGATCAGTTATTAGAATTCTTTTTGTATTTCTATACATTACAGGTGATAAAGCTGTTCCTGAAGAATTCTTTTATTGCATTAAAGGATAAGTTTATACAACAGTCGGATGCATTTTAAACACCAGCAACCACTACAAGATATAGTTAAACCTTTAAATTAATACAAGCACATTACTTGAAGTGAAAACAAACCCACAGAAGATTTTCAGCACCAGAAATGGGGTTTGCAGCTATTTCTGGCTGCATCAGTCACTCAGACTCACCCTAAAAACCAGCAAATTCAACCCTTTCACACGCTCATGATAAAAACCTGACATCCAATTTAAAAAATACGCTGGCCTCCTAAACCAAGTGTATTCCAAGTTACTTCAGGGACCAGAAAGGAGACTTTAGGGGATGAAAAGGAGACTTCAGGAGACAGAAAGGAGGAGCTAGAAGGGCTGGAGGATGGTTTAAGGGCTGCCTGTGCACGGCAGGAACAGCACGAGCGCAGCCGATTTATGCGCTGCTAATTCCTCCCTTAGACGATCGGCCTCAGACCGGTCTGATTTCAGCAGGAAAATCTCTGCAAGGAGATCAACACTGGGCTCAGGCATAAGATCCTAATTATTTGAAAGGCATTTGTTTTCATAGCTTTTTTTTTTTTTTTTAATGTGTCCAGGTCGATGGCATTTTAATGCCTTATTAAAAGGTTGTTTTACAGCAGCCCGTCTGTTCGCTCTCGGTGCCCGTGGCTGTGCTTTGTGCTCCAGGATTTCACCTTCCACGCTGGCCAAAAAGAAATATTTTCCAAATTCCCTGTAAAAGTCGTGGATATTTCCTAAGACAAATAGCAGGAGGTTTTTACCTGCTCTAATTTGCCATTGATAGGGGAGATAGGATATGGATGTGTGTGTGTGTGTCCCTCTGTTTATGGCCTGCTTGCAAAAAGGGTTTGTGTTCATTAAAGGATATTCTTGCTAGCTCGGGCCCGGTTTTATAGGGCTTTTTGAGTTACATAAACAAATGGAAATGTTTTCATTTCTGTTTTTCTTTAATTCAGTTGAAATCACAGCAAGACAAAATATGCCAAGGCTCCCCTGCCATGTTTTCAGCCCAGACATTGCCATGTGGGGTCTCTAAATGCACAAGAAATCAAAAAATGATGCAATTCAAATATGGAATAAAATGGAATTGATGAGAAGTTCTTGTAGTAAATTACTTTGAAGGGCATGTAAGGTAAACAAACATTCAAAAGTGAAAAGGAAGATGAAAATATATTTACCAGCATTTAGAAAATCCCAGTGAAATATTTCTTTTAAGCATATGGTGAAGCCTTTGCTTTGTTGCAGTCAAATGGCAGAACCCCCCACTGAGTTCAGTGGGGCCAGAATTTGTACCCAGGTAGCTCCTTCCCATCCCTCACTCACAAATATTGTGCTGAACACCAGCTTGGCATTAAATAATTGAAGTCCTTTACTTATCTGTCTTATTAGTCCTGATGAACACATGGCATGGATCAGCAAAACTCTTCTAAGATAAAATATCATCTAAATCGCCTGGTTTCAGCTCTGGAGGGTTCTGTAGCAGCAAGCAATAATGAACAGATGAGGGAAGCAGCCAGACCTACAAAAGAAATAGTATTTTAAAAGGACTGTACTTAGGGGGGGAAAAAGGGTTTGCCTTTGTACATAAAGAGCTCTATTCATTAAAAGAAGTTTTTACAAATGTGGTTATTTCAAATAGTTGAAAAGTGTGAAATACACTTAAAACGAGTAAAATTTGTGGGTTTTCCTATGGGTTAAATATGTGCCATGCTAATAAAGCTCTCCTCACACCTCTTCCTACCTCAGAGTCTTTGGCCTCATTCTGCAAGATGTTTTGAATTGAGGGAGCTCAGCCCTTCCCTGGAAGGGACCATTAGCCCTGCAAGGCCCAGCCCTGTAAGGATTTAAAGGAATCCTGAAGAAATCCTGTGAGCTGGACACTCAGTGAGGCAGAGCAGTGCCCATGACACACACACAGGTGAGCTCCACGTGCCAGCACAGCTCCTGGGGAGGAGCTACTCCGAGGAGTAGCTGCTACACTGAGCAGCTCAGTAAAGCAGAAATCAGGGCAGAGACCAAGTCATCCAAATCAGAAACATCCAGCAATCTCAGACCTGCCTGCAGGCAGCCCCCAGCAGGTTAAATTTTAACACAAAAATTGCCTGAATTCTGTGTAGGTGCTCAGATCTCCTGTTACTGCAGGGTCCAAGCACCTCTCAAGTACAAATAGATATATACACCTACCTATATCTGTGGGGTCACTGATTCAGAGACCCCAAAATCAGGCACATGTCACACCTGACTCTGCTATTTCATGATAAAGTGCTGGTTTCTGCAGGAGGGTCTCCCACATCCAGTGCTCTCCTTCCCATTCCTGCTTTTAAAACCTACCTGGCACTTACACTGTATAAAACCCACATCAACAGCTTGTACATGAAAAAACATCCCTGCCTCAGGTTTCATGAGAGGTGCCCCTGTGATGCAGGGCAGCATTCCTGGATAACCCAGAGGAACCCAGCAGGACCACGGATTTTCAAGGGAGCTCATTCAACAGAGGGTTTATAAAGTGATGAAGATCTTTACAGGACTGATTTGCCAGTGCTTCACCCTTCCTGCTGGTTGAAGAAAGCTTCCAACAGCTTTAAAATAAAACAAAGCTGTTAAAATCTGATTATTTTAAAGTACCCAATTTCCAAGCTTTTGTCCTTGCAGTTTCCAGCCACCACTGATGTGCAGAAGTTGAGATATCAGGGTTTAACATAAATGTGTTCAAACCCCTTAGTTCTGTAACTCTGGGATCTGTTGCTGCACATGTCAGTGAGACACCTGAAATGTAACATGACCTCTCCAGGGGGGGTTAGGTACAGAAAAATCAGGCATTTTGGAAAGCATGGCTTAGATACAAAAATCTAAAAGCTGAATCTCTGCTGTAGCAAACCCCCCTCAAGTTTTCACAGCACTTGGTTTAACGTAGCAAGAAAATTATCAGTCTATTACTTAGTTCATGTGCATTGACCCCAGGAATCATAATGATATTTTATATATGAACAGGGATAAAAACATTTGTTTCAGCCACATGGTATTGTAACAGCCCTTCACTGAAGTACAGATTTCCTTTGCTTCATCCAACAGCAGAGATGGAGCATTTAATAGCAGAATTATCTTCTTGAACACCAACAAGTTCATAAATCTTACTTTATTGCTGTATATTTATGTCAGGAGAGACTAATGGAGGCTAGAGCCACGTGTTTCCTCAACACAACTGTGCTGTTTAACAAACAAAGTCCCCAGCAGGAGTCCCAGAACAGGAGCTGATGTCTTCACCCACTGCTCCAAATCCCGTCCTGAAGGGAAGACTTTCAGGAGAGCCACTGGGACAAGTGGGCATCAGACTTTGTCAGGGGTTCCCAGGTGACCTTTTCCTGATGTTCTGGGATAGGGCAGCACTGGGGAGGGACCTCCAAGGTTGTTCTCTAGATGAAGCTGTGCCTGAGCCTGTCTGAACCCAGGGAATCCCAATTCCTGCCTTCTACGTCCTGCAGAGTCCCTGCAGCCTGCCAGGGTTTGGCCAACCCCCACACCCCTGTCCAAAGGAACCACGGTGAAACCTTCTCTGCATTTAACCACTGTCAGATGTTCTTTGAGCAGAATATGAATTTCTCTCCTGAGAACAGGAACATTTTGTTGTAATAAGCCCCCCCCAGTGCTTTGATTCCCTCTGGCAGTGCTGCCCCCAGGCCGGGAGTGTCGGCATCTGTGTCCAGCCTGGAAGGTGTTTGGAACATGGGGAGGTGAAAATGGGAGCAGTTACAAGAGGTTTTGTTAAAAAACATTTTAGAAAACGTTAAATCACACTCAGCCAGCCACTGAAATTGTTTCCTTCTCACCAAACTCACGCAGTGGTTTTACAATATTAACAAAGCCACAAAAAATCTGCCTGAAATAGTAGCAGTAATCCTTAAAAAAATCCTTAAAAAAACCCTTCACCTGAGTGCTACTGGCTGGGGAGCTGCTCAGGATTGTCCTGCCTTCATTGTCCTTCTGTCTGTGAAACCAGTCCCTGGCTGGCTGTGTACTCACAATTAATCACTTCTGCTTCCAGCGATTCCCTTGCCTTTGGAAGTGGTGTCAGGCTGACGACTTTCAGTGTATTACAGACCATTTGTAAATACATCAGTTCACACCTCAGTGTTGTACTTGGTACCAAGATACCATCTAGAGCTAATCTGATCCAGGCAGGCTGGAGTACAGCTCCTTCCCGTCCTCAAAAGGCAGCAGGTACTGGGCCAAAAGTCATCTTTTTAAAGTTGCAGGAGGCCTTGTCCTGCTCTGGAAGCTGTTCCCTCCCCTTTTTCCTGCAACTTGGCTCCACAGGATCCACTCCAGCCACCATTTGACTTTAATCAGAACTGTGAGTGAGGTCCAAAAATTGTTGAAAGCTCATTTATCCATCCCAGTTCACTCCCTTGATGCCCAGTAGCACTTTCTGACAGCGAGGTGCTGGGAATGGGTTGGTTTCCCTCAGAATCCATCTGTGGTACACCACTGTGTGCAGCCTGTGTGTTTATTGGATTCAGAGAACTGATTCTTAACTGGAAAAAAACTTCTGGGAATCTAAACAGTTCCCTGGAACTGGGATTGTGGCACAGCTGTGGTGACTTTAGCCCTGTTCACACAAGTACCAGCAGTGATGGCACCTCTACCTTCAACAGAGGCTTGGAGGCTTCGGGGATCCTGGAGGTATTTCTTGGACCTTTAGGACTTGTACTGACCTGCAAGCTGTTGTATTTTCGAAGTTACAACTAGTTGTGAAAGCTGGAGATATGGAAGAGCAAGTACACCCACTGCAGCACCATATGCTGCAGGGAAATCACCTGAAATCTTGCTGCAGCTCTGCATTTAAAGGAACTTAGAATTTAAATTGCTTCGTGCAAGAGAAAATCATCCCTCAGATCCAGCAGCAAAAGCTTCTGCAAATGCTTGGCTCTTAAAATATGATTTCCACCACTTCAACCTTTACTTTGGTGAAGATACTGCCACAGGCAGCTGCTGCAGTAGTTGCCTGCTGCACGAGGAAAACCTCCTCGCTCCAAATCAGTTATCTGCAAATTCCATGCTTCATCTGAGCCACGTAATTATAGACAATTTCCAGGGATTTCGTTTGTAAGACAATACTTCCAGCTTGTATTACTGTGTTACCAGCCATAATGATCTCCAAATCCTTCCATAGCCCATCCATCATTTCAGTTACATTTCTTGCTCAGAGAGGATGACTTTTCTAAATCAATTTCCCCACCTTTGGAAAGCCCCATGTCTGCCAGCAGTCACTCTCCCTGCTTGAGCCCAATTTATTCTTTTTCAGTCCACCTTGTCCAATAACTGCAGTTTGAGAAAGGAGACTTTATTCCATTCCTTTCCCAGATCCCAATATACATTCAGAAAGTAAACTGACCAAATCTAGAGAAAAGCTATAAGCTTTATCCTCATTCCTCTGGAGCTCAGCACTTTCAGCTTCATGTCCTCACATTCCCTGAACTGATTGAAGAACATTCCCCAGACATTTCTGAGGCTCTGTCCTGGCCAGCCTCAGAACAGCTTTTATGGCCAATTTTTTCATAAGTCTAATATTAAACTGAACTACTTCCTTTATTTTTTTCCCAGCTGCCAATTTTCCTTGTTTTACAAACGAAGATTATCACTTTTCCTAATTGTACAGTAAGGCCAGGGATCAGATTAGGATTGCCCCTTTTCATCATTCATTTTACAAACAGGGCTTGAGTTACAGGATTTGGCTGCCAGGAGCTCCAGTTTCTGCCCACCTTTCCAGTCATTCACGGGGGCTGTGATTTGAAAGGACCAGATGTGCTCCTCCTGAAGCCCAGAGCTCAGATGGAGAGGGTTTGTTAGTTTGTAAGCTGATCTGAAATATCCCATCAGAATTATTCTTAAATTTCAGATTACAAGTTTGTTTTTCCTCCTTATTTCTCATCTCACAGAGATCACTGGCTGACAATCATTTGTTGCACTGTGGGCTTCAAATGTGAGCTAAGATTCTTTGATTTGCTTCCAAAATGAATATTTTAGCTTCTATCTTCATCTGACCAAGACTTTGCTCCTTTCTGCAATTTTCTGGGAAGCTCTCTGGGTGATGGCACTCAGACCTTGTCAGTTCAGCCTTGGGGGTCTGTATCCAACCTTCCCACTCGGCCTGGGAATTCTCTAGATGTCCCCAGAACTTTCTTTCTTATCACAGGTCTCAGTCTTTCCAAAAAGGGCTTCCAGATGTTGCAGATTCTTGTTGCAATTCCATCTGGCCACCTTTGATTTCTGAGTGAGTCCTGGAGAAAACAAGGGACTTGAGGGGAAAAAAAAAAAAAAGAGAGAGAGAAAAAAGAAGCAACAACTTTTCAGATACTGGTGTTTAAAAACACTGTCTGGATGTTCTGAATTAATATTGTGTTAGAAGAAGCCAAATGGCTGCATGCCAGGGCTCAGCCCAAGGTGTATTTTTATGGCGAAGCTATAAACCCACAAAATAAGTGGTTTATAATGGAAATTCTGACACACTTTTAATATTAAGAGCAGAAATGTACTGGTTGTGGTAAGTAAGTATTTGACAGCTGCAGAACTCACCTGTCAGCTGCGGTGCCTGAACAATCCATCGTGGTGGGAGGATTCCTCCTTTATCTCATCCTGCTCCAGCCACACGGTTTGGGGGCAGATGGGTGCAGCCCTGCTCAGCCATTCATCCTGGAGCCTTTCAAACCCCTTTTTCTGGCTGATTAGAGGGAAAGGCAACAACTGGGATTCCCAGAGTTCTGCAGTGTGCTGGAGCTCAGCCTTGGCTCCAGGCAGAGCAGCCTTCAGCAGCTGAAAGATGGGACGTTTTCTGTGCCACTGCTCCTTCTGAGTGGCACTTCCCACAGGGAGACAAAGTCAGGAAGAGCTGTGGGACTGAGCTGTCAATCAAAACCAAAAAGCATCCCTGGAAACTTGTTGCTATCAGAGCTATGGAACAGTCCTGGAGAAAGGAGCAACCTGGAGCAATATTTAGGATACCCTGTCAGTTTATACAGGCAGAGAGATCATTGATAAGCTGTGAGAGTGATAATAATAGAAAATATTGGCAACAATGAGAAAGGAATAAAATGAATTTCATAAGGCTGAAACATCACACAAATGAATGCCATACCTGAGGCAGTTTAATTGGAGAAAAGACAAGGGACAGTTTTATTCCCACAGGAATGTTCTAACTGGTCACCTACATCAGCAGTCTCCCATCAATAAATCATTTACAACATAAAGGGAAAGCAGGAGGGAGAGTTAGATATATTCAATTGGCAATATCCAATACAATGGTGTGTGCTGGCTCTACATCTGATCTCTCTGTTTGCCATGTATTAAAGGTGAGATTTCCAAATATAATTAGGGGGGTTCTGGATGCTTTTGCCATCCCAAACACCTTGACTTGCAGTCACGTTCTTCAGGAAAACCCAGAAAGGAAGGAGTCAATGTTTGAGTGCCAGAATGGAAGCAGAGACCTGTGTACACACACTTATATACACAGCTTGAACTTATTTCGTACTTCACACAGCAGTTGCAGAGAAAAGACTGGGAGTCGAAGTGAAGGAAATCTAAACAGCTGACAAATAAACACAGGGGGATGGATTCAGCTCCCCAAGCAGCATGAATGCCTTCCACGCTGTAAATTAACTTCTGCCCCTCCTAATGCACAGATTAACTACAGCAGCAAAGAACAACGCAGAAGCTCTTTTAAATAAAACAAGGAGAAAATGCAAACCACATCACACGTTACTTTAAAATAATCTGTCTGCAGATGAACTAAAACATTTCTGACTACGAAGCAGAATTCATACCTTTACTTCCAGCATCTTCAATTAACACCCCTAGGAAATTTAGCACAATTAAATTAATGTTCTGGAGGGTGTGCTTGGATCCAGGGAAGCAGAGCCTGGGGCACACTAACTGGCTGCAGTACTTAGGGGAGTCTGAGAGCTTCAAGACATTTTTACTTGCATCTTGAGGATATTACTCACCAATGTACACTGGCTTAGCTTGGTAGATTCTAAGGGCATTTATAGCATGCCTAGAAATTAAATCAAAGCTAAAAAAAGCCATTGTTGTGTGTGAAATCACAAGCAGGCTGCTGGTCTCTGATGGGAAACGCTCCGTGGTTCTCCACAGAACTTCCTGGAAAAACCAAACGCTGCTGTGATGATTGAAGGCAGGACAGAAACACCACTCCAGGACCAAAACAAAACGTGGAACACAGGGTGAGAATGGGATGGAGATGGAGAGACGGCACACAAAGGAATTTTAACAAAGGTACCACGAGACACCTCAGTAATTTGGCAATTCAAAGGGCTGCAGATTCCGAAGAAAGTCAAGGCTTGGACGTGTTTGTGCTTTCCACGCTGGACACGAAGGAGGGTGAGCAAAACCCTGCCCAGACAGACAGACAGAGCAGGAACACCTCCGTGGCTCTGGGCTCTAGCGTTTGCCTTTGGAAATACAGCTGGAATGTGGCACTGAAATGCCCCGGCTCCTCCTCGGATCAGGAGATCACCCGAAGGTAGCACAGCCCCTCCCATCACTTACAGCCAACGCTGGTTTAAAACGGGGCACAAAGCGCGTTGCTGCTCACCTGATGGATCTCTGATGCCTGTTATCTACACACCTCTAAGCTAATGATTTTAGGGGCTCTTTTATGATAAAAGGTGAATGAGGGTATTTTTAATATTTTTGTGATGGAGGTTACGTTAACACAAACTTCTGTCACCAACAGAAACAGAGGATCCTGCCCTCATCCCGTGTCTTCTGAGCAAGTGGTGCCTTTTGTACTTTGGTTATTTCCTTCAGTAAAGCTTTTAGGGTGCTCCAGCTTAGAAACTAACACTAATTTTTAACCTATAAAATCAGCTCTAATGCTCTGGTGAGCTGAGGAACAGCATCAATGTGTCTGGGACAAGAGCAGGAGAGTTTAGTTTGATTTTTCTGGAGATCTGGCTTTGCTTTATGACTAGTCTCATCTATTTCTTGGTGATTACTTCGGTTAATTTTAAAACATAAATTAATATTCGTTTAATCTCTATTTGGATGCTATTGGAAAGGAGCCCCAGCGTGGGTACAAGCCCAGCTGTGCCTTGCAAACGAGGAAAAGGAAGGGGATTGACAGCAGCTCTTGTTGTTCCCCAGCCCAGCTCTGCAGATCTCCAACAGCCACAGTGCTTTCCTTGGACCAGCTTCCCTCCTTTTATTAGCTCCTAGCTGCTTTTCTGGGGAAGAAAATCAATGGAAACTGGATTTCTCAAAATATTTGTTTTGGTGTAAAACAAAGATAGCCCAAGAAAAGTACTTCAGGCAGAAATCTCATGACTGAAAAATTAGACTGGTAAGATTTTAAGACCAAGTTAAAAGTTATGGGTTTTCTTGGGTTTACTTTCTTTGGAAGCAACAGAAACCTACAAACCCTTTCTTGGTACAACAATGCTCAGGACCCTTGAGGGTCTCAGCATCACCTTCTGACATGATTTAAATCAGGAAATTTTTCGTAAAAAAATTTAATTATTAGATTTAAACAATTTAGATTTCAAGACACATACACAACTTCCACCATTGAGCTGTAAAAGGTTTAACAACTCAGACCCCTACAGTCCAAGCAGCAGAAGAGCTCCAACATTCCCTCCATGGCATGGGAGCAGGATATGGAAAGTTGGAAGGTCAATGGAAAAACTCTGTGCCATAGGAACTCCATTTTGTTCCATTTTGAAATCACATGGGGAAAATAAAGGGATGGAAGCCGTGAGTACAAACACAACCCCAAGCAGGGGGGGTGCAGCAGTCAGGGAGCTGCTGCAGCTCTGGGGCTGTGCTGGGAATTCGGGAATTCTGCTTTGTAGGCCACTCACAGCACTGTGCAAACCCCACTCACCTGGGCATTGCTCTGAGAGCAGATCCAGCTCCTGTGACTGTGTCCCACGGAGCTGGAGGGAGCAGAGAAGCCCCAAAACCCCCGAGACAAAGCTGAATCTGTTCCTTAGCCCTGTCCAGACTCGGGGAAGGTGGGCTGTGTGCAGGGCTGGGCATGCTGCAGCGTGGCCGTGGCTGCACTGCCCGGCCCTGACGTGGCTCTGCAGGACCAGCGCCTGCCCAAAGCCCAGCCCAGCCTGGGGGACGAGGCCATCCTGCCAAAGCCAGAAAATGAGGCTTTGTTGAGCCCCTTATTCCCTGTCTGGAGGTGAGGGAAAAAACCCCAACATTCCCACGGCGAGAGCTTGGCTTACCCAAAGCACGGGAGGTCCTTTCCCCAGAGCAGAGGACAAGCCCAGGAATAATTGTGAAAATAAATACACCAAAACTTGGCTCTCTTTCTTCACCTCCACAAGAAGGAACAGTTAAATCCATAACCCGAAGTTTCAGACTTGCTTTTATAAATTATTTCTCCTCTGAACGAGTTAAGCAGCATTTCTTTGATCTTTGTGTATGAAATACTTCAATTTTCAGGGCAACCACAGTCAATGTCCACTCTCATTTTAAAGTATAATTTGTGGCTTCAGTATTTACAATGTTATTTTGATGAAACACAAAAAATATAATTCATTCAATATTTGTTTATGCCTGGTTTGAAGTCCCAGGCATTACAAATGGAAGTTCAGATATCCAGAATTTTGGAATTTTAAACTGTGCCTACGTGGGACAAAATTTTTGCCTTCCCAAGGCTCCTTCCCTGACTGATCTCCTGTTGATTTCAGGGCGATTTGGTTTCTACTTGACAGCAGAAGTCAGAAATTGGCTAAAAGTAAATTCTGTATCAGATTAAGGATTATTTTGCTTTCTAAGTGACATTATCCTGGAAGTCCATACAGTATAAACCACATAGCAAAGGAATATTTATATATTAATTATTTCCATACAAAAAGAAACTTATTTTTCCTATCAGTGTAATATAATATTACTGTACCACATACATGGGGCTTTCTGAAAAGGTGAAAACTGGGGTACAAGGTGGGAGAAAAGACTTCGAGTTTAGATTAATGGAAAATAAAGAGATGGAGGATGTTCATGGACTCTAACAGGGATCAATACAAACAAAAGTTTATATTTACAGAAATATTCCCTAATACAACACATGCCATTTTACATGTAGTAATAATTAAAAGAAAGAAAAAAAAGATTGGCTCAACTCTGTAAATAATGGGAGCACCTACAATATTTTCAGGTTTTCCTGTCTTATTTGTGATTTTATAAGATTGGAGAAATTGTACTACCTTTAATTTTCTTAGGAAGAACATCTCAGTTTGAAAGGATGAGCTCTGCAATGCCCCTCATGCAAACAAGGACTGGCCAAGGAGAGAGCAGTGTCTTTTTTGGGAATGACTTCACTGCATCCCTTCCAAAACAAAACTGGTATGAGAGAATACAGAATTCCTCCAGGTACAAAGCAGTGTTTTATCTGTAGCAGCATTCATCTCATCCATTTTTAACAGACAGAAATGCAGAAGGACATCTCCAGAGCCCAGAAAGGAGACCAGCTCTGAGGGCAGGTGAGCCTTTGTCACCGGAGAACGAATTTTCCCAAGAGGCACCAACAAAATCAGAAATGAGGTGGCAAAGATAAAGCCAATTAAATGCTTATAAAAAATAGCACCATCCACTACCTCTGCTCCTTCCCGACAGCCACCCCCATCTGGAATTTATTCTTGGGATGCTCATTGCTCCTCCCAGGTTCAAGGCTCCCCATTTCACACCACGGAAGGACCGAAAGCTCTCGGAATCCGGGGCCGGAGCAGCCAGAGCCCGGCGGATTGCCCAGGGATGCACTAATGTGTCAGACTTGTAAAATAGCTCTTAGTGCTGCAGCTCCATTTAGAGAAGGACGGAAACTCACTTTAAATACTTAAGGCTTTAATATCTAGTCCATTACTCTGCAGAAAGGTCTTGTAAAGAGTCAATTATGGGATACTTCTGATTTGATCCACATGCAAGGGAAATCCGCTCCTTTGCCTTTAAACCTCGGGACTAAGTGTCCTGTTTAAATAATTAGTGACACTTTTTCTTTGATCAAATTGATTCACATTGTTATTCTTTTATGTTAATTTAAAGCTTAATCCATGTAAAATCCAAGACAGATCTTAATCCGTCATTCAGAGGGCTTTTACAAAAAGGCACCATCATGAGATTGTCCAGAAAACACGACAGGTTAAAGACAGTAGTGAACCAAATTGAAGCAAAATGTTAAAATGCTCTTTTTTTTTGGCCTTCTAAAAACCTGTGAATGACCAACCCAGTTAATAGCAGTAGCAGGGTAACAATTTGGAAATAATTGTGAGTGGAGACACAAAGCTGGCAGCTGCTCTAGCACAAACCCCATTCTCCAACATGTTTAATAACGAAGCCAAAATCTGGGCGTCTCCTGCTATTAAAAATGTGTTAATAATGGAAAATATTTTAAAATAAACTGCAGTTACTTTTACTTATATTCTTGTTTTCTCCTCAAAGCTTAGTTGCCCAGGTTACAGGGAAGTCACCAGCAACAAAGTTGGAATGGTTTTCAGACAGAGCTTGTTAAGGTGCTCAGCCAGTAGAGTATGCAGGAGAAAAACACTCTCAATATTTATAATTTCATGTCCATATTTTGGTAAGATTTCTATAAATCTACTAATGAGAGGCTGATAACACAGTTACCTCCATAAGTGCATAAATATTTAAGTTTTGCCCTTGCCCATAAATCCAAGAGGCCTTGCCAACTCTTTACTTGCTGTACACATTCAAATAACTAGAATTGGAATCGCTAAGCTGAGGTAAAAATTAGTTACAATCTTACAGGAAAGTGATCTGATAATTTCTGGATATCAGTTATATTCTAACGATAACATTTCAGATGTTTGTGTGTTTTCTGATAATAATTAAAAAGTTGTGTTTCTAGGCAGCAGCACTGCTGCAAAAGGACAGATGAGGCACAAGAACTGCTTTGCTAAAATACTGCTGGATGTGTCTTCAAAAGACTCCACGGAGGACTTAAACCCTCTGAGTGTCTTTCTAAAATATTACTGCAACCCTGCAAAGGAAATAACAACAGAAAATATTCCACAATAATAATAATAACCAAAAAAATCAAGGCAAACAAGAAAACTGTTTTGTTTATCTCCATGACAAAATCCTTGAGTAAAATTATTTTCTAAAGTGACTAATCGAAGGTAATTGCTGCAGAATTCCCACTTGGGGATGAACAGCTGGGTCTGGAGGACCTCTGCTGTCCAGGGACTGAACAGCCACACATTCCCAACAGCAGCTCTGCTCAGCAGCCACGGGGAACAACCCTGCCTTGTCTTCAGCAATTCCTCTGGCCGTACAATCATTGGGAAATTGTAAAAATTAGTTCATTTAGCATAATAAACTCAGTACCTCTGTAAAAGAGTGGCTCAGCCATCTATCATTTTTAAAGTTAGAGACTCTGTGAGAATTTCCACAGGAATATTTTGCTTCACCCCCTTAAATTTGTACACTGGTGATGAAACCTGGGGATTACTGATGTGTTCCTTTCCCAATTTCAAACAGAGTGAAAAGAAATTTGCAGATGACATTGGGGACACCAAAGCACTGAAGATCCAGCAGATCCAGTGTGGTCACATCAGACACAGCAGCTCCAGCCTGGTGAGCTGCACACTGCTGAATCCAACTGGAGAAAAAACCTTCACAGGGTTCCTTCTGCACAGTCTCCATCTTCTGGGAGAAATCAAAATACAGAAGAGCTGGAGACAATGGGACAAGCCCCAGGCAACTCAAATGGCACAAAACCATTGGGATCCATCCCCCTCTGGCTGTCCCAGACACGAATCCCTCTTATGTACAAGAGAAATATAAAAGTTATGGCTATGAATGTCAATAAGGAAAAGAATGCCTTGCTATTAAAGCAAGGAGGCATTTAGGGAGCATGAGAAAGGTAAGAATTTTATTCTGCTCTTTAAGCTTTGGAGAGATTCCCCTGTGTGTTACATGTGAGCCCTGGGCATGCAGAGTTCATGCACAATCGACAGACTTATAAAAGCAGCTGGGGTATGGTCTAATCTTGGTTAAGCTACTAATTTTCCTTTATTAAGGAATAGATTTTATTTTTCAGGAAAAGCTGGCCAGCAGAATGCTGCCCCAGCACTGCTGAACGCCACGGGAAGGGAGGCTGCCCAAGGCACTGCTCTGTCCCCTCCCTCAGTGTCCTGCCCTTGACAAGTATTCTCCTTTTAGAGGTATTAAATCTTGGCAACATCCACCGCAGTTCCCACTTAAGCTGAAGTAAGTACATGTACAGAAGGGCTCTGTCAACATATCTGAGTGGAAAGATGTTTGGATTAACTAAGAAAACCTATTTCAAATCTCAGATAATAAAATGTCCTCCTAAATCCTAATTGCAACTTTCATCTTGTGTCTTAGGCCCTGGCAGCAGCTGATGTGCCGATCCAGATCAAGTGTTTAGTTTGATAAATGCGGCTTACGAGGGTCCTGCTATTGCTGACTGACAGAGTAGCTGAATAGGATCCAGGCTTCTAAAGGTGATTATCTGCCTAAAGAAGGAAGAAGATGAGCACAGGACAACCTTGTTTGTCATTTTGTGCACTTAATCAGACAAAGCTCATAATGCTAAGAGCTTCTCTATACCATCAAAAATAAAACAAAAGCAGCTTTCAAAGAAATTACACTACCATTTTACAGAGGGGGAAATCCATAAGCATGCGTTGGAGAATTATCTTTCAGTTGCTGTTTTCCAGCAGAAGAACTCGTAACTGGAACATTAAATCATATTCCCAGAGACTTTTCCTTACACTGCTGAGGTAGGAGGGGGTTCCAGGCAGATCTCACTATACAGGACACATAAAGCAGCTTTTTTGTTGTTTTCAGCAATATATCCAGGTAGAGTCACTAAATAGACAACACCTTCTGTCCCTTTAGGTTAAATTGCCATGTAAAAGAAATAGAAATATAATGTTCTTTCCAGGAAAACACCCACCCACTAACACCCCTTATTCTGTACTGAGGTAACACCGGGGGTATGTGGTCATTGCTTTAGCTTTGAGTCTGTACAAAAAATAATAATAAAAATAAATGCCAGAATAAAGCAATTCTAGTGTAATCTGGCAGGGTGGTGTATTTCTCACTTATGGATTTCATTTACACAGCATTATGTTTAAAGAAGGTCAGTGAGCAGTGTGCTGTTACACCTTCCTTTCAGTTTGTTTTATATGACAAAGAAAAGAACAATTAATTTTCATGAAGGTCTCTTGACTTTCAAAAGGGAAAATCTGAGAAGGGGAAAAAAGAAAATTTACTCCTGGTTCTGTTTTAAGGTTAATACAAAATCCACAGCTCTGTCACCAATCTCTATATGGTAAAGTATCTGTGATATTTACTTCACATTTCTCTAACAAAGAAATTCAACTTAAATTAAATTTAGTTAAATATTACTATAAATACAAACGCAGTATTAAAAGCAGACTTATTCAAACTACACACAAATAAACAGCATTTTCAGTGGGGAATTCTCCACCATTTAAATAACAAAACCTCCAAACTGAAGAAGCAATAAAGGTGTGTAAGAAACACAACTTTAACACTAGTGTTTGAAAAAATCATAGGAATCAAAGTCTCAATTGAACTGCATTCAATCCAGAAAAAAATTACACCTTTGGAATTACCAATAACTTGTTACTAGCAGCTGATGGCAAATAATATTCTCATTTTTATCACAGTGTAACAGAAATTAAATTCCTATTTTACACTGAAATATGAAGTCTGCCTTTGCATACAGCAAATATCTATAATTATAAATAGACTTCACACAGCAAATATTTAAGCAGCCTGAATTCTGAAGTGAAGGGCATTTTCTATAAAGGATGTGAGCAGGCTCAGTGACAGGAGCACTCATACAGTGCTGACACCAAGAATTGCACTTTTTGGTCAACGACTGATATCACAATAAACATATTTCAGCTCACAATCACAACATTTTACATCAAATTATTTCCAGTATCACTTATTCCTGATCATTCCACAGCTGAAAGGTTTTGATTATCGACTCTGTCGCCCCAAACAATTTCCAAGTGTCCTGTAATCACACCTAATTCTACATCTAAATCATTAGAAGGATAAAGTTGTTATACTTGTAATGGTATTTGTCCTACTTTGAACATAACCAAACTGTTTTCTCTAATCCTTTAGGAAACACCGTAATGAGGCTCATCTAAGGGCTTCTGCTAGTTAGGGAGGCAAACTCAAAGATTTAACTCCTCAGTCTGTCTCTAAATCTTCTGAGTGAAAGATGATTTACAGTTAAGCTATGAAAAATGTGACCATGCTCAAGTCTGGAAAGTCTCAATCTGATTGCAGCAAACTTCAATCCCGAGGAGAGGTTGTGTCTCCCTCGCTGGAGACGGCCTGACTTAGGGGATCAGCAGCTGGTGTGAAACATTCATTAACTTATAAAAGCTTTATAGACTTGTCTGAGCTTCTATTAGGGAAAAATGGTCAGATTTTGGACTGAAAAGGCTGATCTGAAAGGTTAAGTTTATAGCTTCTGTGTTGGAGACTTAAACTAATGTTTTTCTGTCCCACTTTCAAAAATGCTATAAAATCAAATAAAACCTAAATCGTTATTGTGAGAAAAAACAGAGTCATCTCAACACATTAGGACAAACATTTACAGAAATTCAAAGAGAAAGTGGGGTGGTTCTTGTTATGTTGAAGTCAAATCCCCATCCTTTGGGTACCCAATCCAAAGGGTCTGAAGAACAAAAGGATAGGACTGACCTTAGAGAAGCCATAAAACATTTACAAAGACAAGACTACATTTTGTATAGGACTTTAAGCAAAGATCTAATAACCAATTTCACAGTGAGCAAATCAGGAGGTGAGAAGGGGAATGGGAACTGTGCAATTCAATTAAAATATAAATTTATTTGTACCAAGCTTTTGAAGGTTAATGTTTGTCTTTTGCCTCGTCAGACACCCACTCTCCATCCCACCCACTCCAAGCTCCATCCCCCATTAACTGAGGCTCTACTCAGCACTCCCAAATGGGCTGGAATTTGCAATATAACTCTGCCCAGTTAAAACAGCACCAGCTGATCCAAATTAAAAAAACTCAAGTCTCCAATAAACCAGTAGAAGCTGTTTTGTTAAACTGAAATTTTCATTTCATAATTAACCCCTGTGCAGGACAAAAAAGACAAATCTGAACCTGCAGCCAACTCAAAGGACCAGAACTGAAGAGTTGAATTTAGTATATCAAGGCAAATATTGACATAAATAAGCACTTTTAAAAATGGATTTCAAAAATCTGATAAATATGTAAAAGCTTTTAAGTAAAACAGCCTAGGGAATATGCAAATGAAATCAATCTCTGAAAGCAAATTTGGGGTCGATCCTAAAAACCACTCCTAATTAGAGTCAAAGAGGACAATTTCCTTACAAAAATATTCTTCTGTCTTAAAGTTCTGTACACTGAGCAGGAATTTTATTACCAGTTTGATGGCCCAACAATAATCACCTTGGTGCTCGAGCAACTCTGCTCAGGCTGACACCACAGAATTTAAACCTCAGCTCCCCTCCTTCTCCAGAAAAAAACAAATGGCTGGAAAGAAAAGCAGAGTCTCAGAAAAGAAACTTTAAAATGGTTTAGAATAGAGGTGAATGCACATCCAATGTATTTATTTGTAAAACTATTTGGAATAGCCACAAGCTCCTGATACGGAAATGAAAATTGAAGCACAGATGAAAGCATACAAGTTTAGTGCCCGTTTTGCCTTCCTCCTAAGAACATATTCCAACAGAAATCTGGGAAAGGAGCTGTTTTGATGGCCTGTTCAAAGGGCCAAGCATTGTGCAGTGCTGAGTGGGTTTCAGTTTGAACAGCAATATAAGCACACCTGCTGAAACGTTATTCTTCACTTAATGTTTGCTCGGGGAATAAGAGTTTGGGGTTGCAGTTTCTTGCTATGACAACACTGCAGAGGTGATTTGAAAAGGTTATTTCAGTAGTTCCTTCTCAGTGACCAGCATCTGACTGTGGAGCTGCTCTGGGCTTTTGTCTGTTCTGCTGTGCTGATCCAAAGGAGTTGTTATTTGCAACTCGCTTTTCAGAGAAGCTGTGAGAAGCTTAGTTTCACTAAAGATCAAATGAAAGCATCTCCCGTGGCGCTGGGTGTGACCCAAAATTGGCAGCTCTTCTCCATTATGTATCATTGCTTTGCACATGGATGGAATAAATTCTGGAGCAAAGCTTTATCAGGCACAGAAAAGCCCCTCCAGTGCTCAGGGTGCTCTAAAGCCCTGGGTTTATTCCTCTGAATGCAGCACTGACAGCCCCAGCCCAGGCTGATGTGTGACTCAGGCAGGGCAAAATGAACACCTCAAACAGCCCGGGGAAGCTGTGAATTGCTTATTTGTTCGAAAGAATATATTCAAAGTGTGCTTTGAACTTCCCTGTGCTCTGAATGGTGACCAGGAAGAACACGAGAAAGGGGAGAGAGAGCAAACAAATCCCATTTTCTGACCTACAGCTCCATTGTCCTCCACGGTGCTTCTCCCCCACCTTTGCATCGGGAACAACTCCGGATTTAAGGAGAAGTTCCTTTATGCCATGAAAAGGTTTGATCCACGGTCCAATTCTCATCACAGCATTGTCAGTCTATTCACAGCACACATCAATAAGAAATTGGCATTTATTTTATCATTATTTCTATAGTATTTCAGTTTTTTAGGGGGAAAAAAAGAATTCTGATAGAAGGTAGACACGGTATTGTTGTTCTCCAATGAAAGATGAGGTAAAACTACTGTCAAATAACACATGCAGAAGCTGCCTGTATGTTTATCAAAGATTCATTTTTTTCATCTCCTAGCTCTGATAATACAAATTATTCTCACAATCTTCAGAGAGAGAAAGAAAATACAAAATATTCACTTACAAGCAGCTTATATTTTGTGTTATGGTGCCGCTTACAGACATTTGTCCATTGAACAAAATTTTACAGGATTCTGTCCAAACATATCTGGCAAATCACCTGCTTATATTTAAAGTTACAGGCTTAATCTTACTAATGGTAAGTATTCCCTGTTGTGGCTTTATACACAGAATATCAGTGATTCAGAGTTAAGTAAATAATTGTATTTCTGCAGGCGTCAGAGTGAAAATCTCAGAACCCTGGCAGACCAGAAAGCTCTGTAATACCGAAGAGAAAAATCACTCCCATTTGAAAAATAATTTTTAAAATATGGTTTTCCAGGTTGCAAATGAATAAAATCAATTTTTTTTTCAACAGCATGATCAGCTTTTCTGTTATTAATTGGCTAGAAGTTCATTTAGACATTGGGGCTGGGTGGAAATAACACCAGTGTTCTGCTGCCACCTGCAGCTGAACCAAGAGGCCTCATTTCCCCAGCAGCAACCCAAGAGTGTCTGAAGTTATATATTATTTTCAACAATTAATATTGTATATCCAGGGTTATCATCCCCAAATCTGGGCAAATTTTATTATCTTGCATTACTGAGGAGAATATTGGTGAGGAATTCAAAAGCAGCTGATGCAGCTACTTGAGTAACTCGGGAGAATAAATGTATTAAAGCATTGAAGAGTATGAATATGTGTCAAGCATGGAATATTCAATACTTGCAGAAAATATTTCAACCTGGTCTATATTTAATATTTAAATATTTATTTTAACACATTGTAATGCCTCCTTTTGGTCTTCCCATATGAAAATCAGGAGCAAATAATAGAAAATATAAGAATTTATTGCTCTTCTGTGTGGGCAACGACAAAATAGGTAACACAAAAATCAAATTCTGTTTCTTCAGAGCAAGCTATTACCAAAAACAGGGTAAAGAAGTAAACTGCAAGTAAACATGCTGTGTTTTAAACCTGGAAATGTTCAAAAATCAATGTATTCACTACTTATTATTCTTATCATTTCTACAAGCTTTGGATCTGTTTAACCTTTCATTAATAAAACACTCCAAATACTTCTAGAGCCATCACAAACATTCTCGTCACAACTCCTTGTGCTTTCCTTGTCACCACAATCTATATAAATAGTTTCCTGAGATTACAGGTCATTCCTCCAGGAATGAGGCAGCAGCAAAGATCTATTACAGCCTCCAACCACATCCTGATCCCTTTCTCTGGGTGTGTTGTTTCTAAATATTTATTAACATCCAGAAGTCACCCAGCCCTGTATCTGAAGTGACAAGTGAGACTTCAGTCACACAGCCACAGAAATTAAATGAACAATCTCCCACTGATCTTTCAGCATGGTGGAAAATGCTCCTAATTTCTCTGTAATCTTTAAAATAAACAAAGCCATTGCCAAGAGAGGCTCGGAAAGCTGGAGATTAAACCAGAAACTTTCTGTAACAGATCCCCAGCTCTGAATGGCCTAAATTCTTATAGAATTTATATAGAATTATTACAGAATGGAAATTACTTATATACACTTATCCATGTGTCAAAGCATGTGTGCATATCTACAAGTGTTTGTGTGCACCCATATTCATCTATTCTTAAAATAAAAGATATAAAGGTATGCCCTAAAGCAATGCAGATCCAAGGTATGAACAGCCAAAAAAATGCAATAGGTCATATCCTGCATAACTTATCACATGTTGCTTGTAGAAAATCTAGAATCAAATAAACAGATGCCAATATTAAATCAGAGGGAAAGAAAATGGAAATAAAGCTTTATCTTTTGAAAAAAATATTTTATCCCAGGAGCACGAGTTTGAGCACCAGCACAGAAAACGTGCCCAGCCATCAGATCAAGGGACAGGGGGTGCCAGTGCACGGAAGCCCTGGATGCTGTGGGGGCCAGAAAAGGGGCAGGGGCTGCTGGTGCCCCCCAGGCTGGGTGTCCCGTGTGGCAAGGCTGCAGCAGCACTGCCTGTCCCCGGGGCTGCCTGCCTCCTGCCCCCACCCCGTGCCAGAGCTGCTCCTCTGCCTCCTCCTGCCCCCA